>JAHTLZ010003518.1:20708472-20736888 GCA_023846285.1 Phrynocephalus versicolor
AGAAGAAGAAGAAGAAGAAGAAGAAGAAGAAGAAGAAGAAGAAGAAGAAGAAGAAGAAGAAGAAGAAGAAGAAGAAGAAGAAGAAGAAGGTCACAAACACAATTTGAATATAAATTAATTTAGTAAGGTTGTAATCCCTGTTTCTTATATGGTTTTATAAGCCATTTAAAACAAAATGTACCTGGGGTGTTTGCAATTCACTGTGTCATTCATCAACAGATTGCATCAATCTCTTCAATTTGTCATAAACGTAGTAAACAAGACCCATTTCAATGTGTTGAATTCTAGGTTATGTACACAGTTGTGTGAAGAAAATGTTGAGGACTTTCATTGATTACTCCTTCATACTGAAGTACACTGGCTCTCAAAAGGCCTATGTTTGACAAGATTTTTTTCATTTTTTGAGACAGTTTTAGAGTTTTTGGATACTAAAGATCCCATTTTGAAAAAGATCCCATTTTGAAAGAAAATCTAATCAAATGGAAACCAGACATTGCTTATTTAACAGATTTGTTTACTAAATTTAATGAGATTAACTTGCAGTTACAAGTTGACAGTCTGAATTTAATAAAAACAAAGTCCATCATTGCAGCTTTTCTTGCCAGAATTAATCTAATGAAGCAAACATTGGACAACGTGAATTTTCCCAGTTCCCCAAATGTCCAGGATGATGATGGTTTAGTCTACATTCAACATTTAAGTGTCATTCACACAGACTTTAAAACCAGGTTTGAGGATGATTTGACTATGGAAGTACCACTGTGGATTATCAATCCATATGGTGACATTGAAGAATCAGATGTCACATTACAAGAAGAACTGATTGGAATAAGCACTAACAACTTAAGGTGTCGTCAGAATGGGGTATCAGTTCTGGCTTCAGAAAGATATACTTGTTGCTTATCCTGCATTGTGGACAATCACAAGAAAGTTTTTGATAGCTTTTCCATGTTCATACCTTGTGGAAAGGGGGCTTAGCATGGCTGCCAATCTTCCTATGAAAAAAAAAAAGTAATCAATTGCAAATTACTGAATATGGTGATTTAAGACTATACCTCATTAATTTGAAGCCAAATACTGAACAACTGCTAACAGGGCATCAGGCTCATCCCTCCCATTGACAGCATTATTTGTGTATTAATTTTATGTAAGTATTTTACTAGGTTCTTATTTGTTTCATTCCAAATCCAAATATTTACTTGTATTTTGTATCTTTTCAATAAAGGTATAAATAAAAATTGTACATTTTTTTTAACAATTGTCCATTCCACAAAAGCTCCTATCAATGTGCATAGCACTGTGTCAGCTGTCAAAAACATATTTGAAGTTAATATGTTTAGGTACAAACAGTAAAAAAAAGTGCGCCAACCCAGCCCGCGGGCCAGCTGGTCACCGCAAGTTAAAAAAATAAAAGATTTAAAAAACAAAACAAACAAAAAATGAAACCTTTTAAAGAAAAGTTTCATTTTTAATTACCCAAAATAATAATAAAAAAGAAAAATGAAACCAACAATTTAAAAAAATGAAATATGAAACCATCTCTAGTGCTGAACTATCTAGCATATCGACTACAGAGGAAGTTGTATGTGCATTGATAGTGCAGAACAAACAGTACATGAGAATGGCAGCTGGAAAATACAGCCATTCTTTGCCTGGAGGTCCAGGCCTAATCAGAGTTCTCAGGTTCCATTTCTGCCTCTGAATTGCATAATACATAAAAGTACAATTACCTGGTTCCAGGGTTACAGTGGTAGCCCTTCCCTGCCCAAGTGTTTTGATCTTGAACTTCTGACCATTTCCTTTTGTTGCAGGGCAGAGGCACACGAGTAGCAAACCCCCTCCCTTTGCACTCATGAAGCTGGCCTGCTTCCCTTCAGTTTTAGAGGAGGTAGTTTGGCATTGCTCACCCTGAAGTGAAATTGAACCAGGGAGTGGTCTTTATTTCTGCAAGCCCAATCTCTTGGGACAACCCTCTCTGTGATGCAAGACTACAATGTAGGTATCCTTGAAAGGCTGCTTTGCTTTAAAACAATGAGGGAATGCCACTCCAGAATTAAATTTTAGACTTGACAGGGATTACGAAGGGCACCAGGCCCTCAGGAAAATCTGGTCTCAGGTTTCAACAGGGGGATTCATGTGTGGAGAGAAAAAATATCACTGGCAAGTATCACACTCACATCCAAGTGAATGAAATCTGGTGGGACCCCATTTTAGCCCTCCGATCTTTGCCAAAACGCATGCAGTAGGAACAGGATGGAGCAGTTGTCTGCCAGTCAGCACTACATCAGGGCATGGAGGCCAAGAGTAGAGGTGAGGCTCAATCTGCTTTCTTTTATTCTTTATCTAGTTAGAGGAGACTGCAGGGAGAGGGTGTCATTAAGGCTAGGGTAGGTGAAGAGGGAGGGCTCTTGGCCTTTCCTTTATTGTCATGATCCCAGAAAAAATCAGCCTGCCCAAGCGGCTGGACGTATTGGAGAGGTGCCTTTGTCGTTGAATAGGACACTACTCACTGGTAGATACCGTTGGCTCTTTTGAGCCCATTCTCTTCAAAGCCCTTGTGTTTCTACAGTTCAGACTGTTCTGTTCCACCTCCCTGCCATGTTGTTGTTTTTTCCTGTTCATTTTGTTTGCACTTTGCCCCCTTTCCTCTGCACTTTTGTGTGAATTTTGTTCAGTATGACACATGCTGGCTGGATGTACTGTTTGACTAAAATGTTTTTGTGTGTGTTTTCAAAATGTCCTTTTGTTTCCCTGGGCCCATTTCATGAAAATGTATGTGTTGTCAAGGTCTTCTTCTTTTTGTTGTTGCTGTTCTATAGATCAGGTTGCAAGTCCAGAAAAGAACACATTCCCCGCGGGATATTTTGTCTACCCATGGCTGGGATGGGCACAGATTGAGTATATCCATGTAAAAATCCCAAGGAAGTGACTTCATAATACCATGTTTATCCACATACAGATAAATAATGAATTTATTGTGCTTAAGTTCATTAACAGTACACACTGTGTTTTTTTCTTCATTTGGGGGAGACTGACCTGATGTTGTTTATCTATATGGGAAATAAATAGCATTACTCATATAAGGGTGAAGTTTTCCAGAGAAACTGGAAAAGCTGACCTTAGATTTGCAGTAGCATATTTAGTACTGTTGAAGTCATTTGTATTGTATCTTTCCTTAGGTCATGAATTTTCTTCACAACAAATATTTGTGAGGTGAATTTGGATGTTTTTGCTTGAGGAGAACATCTGAAGAAGATTTAGTATAAATCCAAAAGATCTTTCAGTTCGATTAGTGGAAAGGGACTTCCATTCTGGATTGGTTAATGCCTCTCCTGTACATGAGTACATCACTGAGCATTTTAATTATTTGGTTTAATTATTTGTAAAGGACAAACGATTCATTAGTGTGAAAGTACTGTTCAGAAAAAGTGTTTGGCAAGTATTCTCAGAACCAGTTCCCCATCTCTTATTAGTTCTTTAACTTTCTCCTCCATGGGCAAACATTTTGTGACATCTGCTATTGATAGAACACAGACTATTACTACTGCTACTTCTTTTTGTACATGATTATCACCCCTCCCCCAAATTCTTACCCAATCTCTTCCCTCCAACCTTTTGTAATTTCCTATGTCTTGCTTTTCCAAGGCGAATGTCACATTGTTGGAATTTGCAAGTCAAAACTTTGCTTATGCCACAGTGTCAGCAGATTAGGTGGTGGTAACCGTTCACAGGAAGGTTCACCCCAAGCCTCAGCTACAAGATGCTGCGATCTCAAGAGCAGAATCCAGAGATGAAATGCTTGCCAATAAATATTGTCAGAGCAAATGAGTGAGACCATGGTCACATGCAGAGATGTGAAGGCCCAGGAAAAAAATGGAAAAATTCAGAAAAAAAACCCCAGTTTCCCCCCTGTTTTTTTCCAGAAGCCTTTTTTTGTTTTTTTGTTTTCTGAAAAACTGGAAAAATTATTTTAACAAGATGAATAAAATATTTTAAGACAGGGCGTTCGAATATTTTCCAAATCATTTCTAAAAAATATGCATAGTATCAGATTATTCTAATTTCTGTGCACTGAGGACAAGGAAGTCCTAGGTTATAAACTGATCTTTCCAATGCAAGTACAAGGTGCATTTCTTCCTTTAGGAGGTGCTGCTATTGCCACAAGAAAAAGAAAAAGGCTTCACTTTTGTTTTTGCATGTGGGTGGGTATGTTTAGTTCTGTCCTGTCCTCTTCACTAGGCCTCAAAGCACTAGAAGAAAATAAAGAGCAACAAGAATGATTCTGATTACATTTCATGCCCATTGATTGAAACTTAGTCCCACTTCCGTCTATACTTTTCCCCCTTCTTCAATTCTTTTTACGAGAATGAGTTTTTTATTTTATTTTTATTTAATATTGTGGAGAGGAAATATGAATTGTTAATTCTGGATTTTTAAACATTGTTTTGTAGAGTTTTTCTTTGTTCTACATAAATTAGTAAAGAGTTCAGGAGATTGTTACTTACAATGACAAAAATTATTTAAAAAAGTAAATTCTGTTTGTAATAATTGTTTGGATACACTATATTTTAATATGCTAGTTGTGATAATTTTATGTCAAGTCAAATTGTCCATTGTCATATTTTATGTTCCTAAAGTAATAGAATGACTTTCAAGCTGTAAAAGGGAGTGGGGAGTGGCAATGTAGCATTTAAAAAAAAAATCTGGAAAATTCTGTTTTCTCCCCTACAAAAAAACAACCAAAAATGGAAAAAAGCCAGTTTTTTTCCAGGCTTCAAAATTTCTGGAAATTTACATCTCTAGTCACATGAGGCAAATATCGCCTATTTTCAACTATACAGTAGTACCTCAGTTTAAGTAATTAATTCATTCTTCAGGCCGTATTGTAGTGTGAAAGTTTTTTAAACCAAAATGCAGTTTCCCATAGGAATGCCCTGAAAACCAATTAATCTGTTCCAGAGGTCATAAAAAAGGCAAACTGGGGCATTCCATTTAAAATTTTCTTAAACTGATCCATCTCCATGTTTTCATCATGTGAACATCACACATTACCTTTTAATGCCTTACAGGAAAAAAAACATAAACCGGGGCATTCAATTGAAAAAAAAATCTTAAACTGAGGCATCCCCATTTCCAATATTTTCTTTTCTTAAACCAACTTTTTCTTTAACCGAGGCATTCTTAAACTGAGGTACCACTGTACTTTGTATACCTTTGTTGTACTACGTCATGGTAGACAGGCAAATGATTTGATCATGGCTGTGCATAATGTGAACGTAAAATTATGCAGCAATGTAACTGGGGCATAAGTAGAGAACATTTCCTTCTTGTGACCAGAGAGAGAGAGAGAGAGAGAGAGAGAGACTAGGAACATGTTACAGTCTACCCAGAGAAAGGATTGAGTTTTTCCTGCTGCAAAACAAGAGCCCCCTACCCACAAGGGATACAATGAATACAGGCTAAATTCTTTGATGTCATTTATTTTGGCTGTTTTGAGTCAACAAGTCAATGAGGAAATTTTAGGCCCTTGTGGCATTCCTTATATCTAGTTGAGATTGAGTCTAAGATGCCCCTCCTAGAGATGGGCATGACTTAGCGGTATTCCCGTTTCCGTTTCCGTTACTCGGTTCCGTTACTCTACGGAAACGGTAACAGGAATTACTCCGCCGGAATTCGAGCTCGAACCGACGAACGAACAATTTTGGTCTGATTTGTCGTGCTCGTTAGTTGCATCGCACGATCGCGCGGATGCCCGGGGGCCAAGAAAAAAGTTTTTAAAAGTTTAAAAAAACCGGTTCCCGGCCAAAAAGCAGGCGGAAAAATGCCTGCCGTGCCTCAGGGCACCTACCGGAGGGATGGTTTGTTTCTGGAGGGGGGGTCCCGGCCTCCCCCCCCCTCCGTCCTGGGCTGCTCTGGTCTGGTGGGACTCGCCGCAGGCTCGCAGCCAGCAAAAAGCCCAGTCTCGCCACCGGCCGCCGCAATTAAAGCGCAAGCAAGCGGCACGGACGGCACAGGAAAAAACTTTTAAACTCTCCCCCCACCCATTCCTGGGCCAAAAAGCAGGCGGAAAAATGCCTGCTTGACTAAGGGCGCAGGGCACCTACCGGAGGGATGGTTTGTTTCTGGAGGGGGGTCCCGCCTCCCCCCCATCCTGGGCAGCTGGACTCGAGTCACCATGCCATGCGGTGCGGGTGGGGGATCCAAAATGGGGCAGTGAACGCAATATTGTTTTTGAAATCGTGGTCCAAAAACACACAAGCACAACAGAAACACGCGGAAATTTATAAACTGCCAGATTTTTCACAGTAGCAGTGGGTTTTTTCTTGCAACAAAATGTCTCTCCTCTCCTCCTCTGTCCTCCATTGATTTTATTTTATTTTATTTTATTTACACCTGTGCAATGACGGGCTGGCCGAGTGGCCATGGCCAGCCATGTGGGAGGGGACGACCATGCAAATTTTTGGAGCCATCCCACCAATCGCATGGCCACTTGGCCATGGAGACTTCTGGGATGTGCCAAAAAGCCCCCTAAAACCTGCCCTAGCCCCCTAACCCTAACCCTAATCCTTGACTCCTTACCCATACGTCACAGACTGTCTTCTTAGTGGGTCAGAGAGGCACCCAGAGGTGCAACCCACTAGCCCACCGTAACCTTACCCGTCACTAGCCTAACCCTAGCCCTTGCACTAACCCACCTTAACCCTAAGCCAGATCTACTTGCATTGCACTACACGCAAGTACGATTCCCTTCTTTGTGGGACATGGCAGGTGCGACCCAGTCGTCCTTGACGGAGGGTCGTACCAGTGGACTGGTCTCACTGTCTGCAATAGTGGTATGCATATCCATATGGCTATGCATGCCATTTTGCAGCAGCAGGTGAGGAGGGGAGACCCCCATGTTGAGGGGTCTCTTGGAGCCTGCTGCTTCCCCTTCCTAGTGGGTGAGGATAGGAGGCACCCACCGGTGCCTCCAGGAGCCCGCTTTCCCTTCCTAGCGGGCCAGAGGAGGCACCCATCCCACAGAGGTGCCTCCAGGAGCCCGCTACCCCCCCAAAAAACCAGTACTAACGACAACGAAAAAATGAAAAACGAACCGACTAATTTTTGCGAATTTTCGCGAAAAACGGAAACGAGCCGAAAAGGAACCGGCCCGACTAACGACAACTCGAAAAATTTTTTTTTCAAGTCCTGCCCATCTCTAGCCCCTGCCCACCAGCTACTTTCTAATTTGTGCGCACTATCTTTACCTAAAATAAACGTTCTTTCTCTTTGACAAGAAAAGTGCACACACACACAGCAACAACTAAATGACTGACTAACTGCTTAGAAAAACCACACCACACCAAATAAACCCCTCTGATGCTTCTTATACTTTGAAGTCCACACAAACAGGCAGCAGCAGTTTATATTCATTTGGTTGAAGTGTTGTTTGTGAAATTTTCCTTAGTTTCTCCAAGGGTTGTTCTTGTTCTTTTCTCTTCTTAGAAACATCAGAAAACATTTCACCCTTTCACATGGTGATGAGAATAATATTGCTGTTTCTCATCCTTATATGCAGGGAATGGGGTAGATTTGAAGCATAGGAATAATATTATTCCTATGATTCAAATCCACCCCATTCCCTGATCGGTCAGAAGGCAAAACATTAGAAAAAACATGATGAAAGTAATACGTTTTGACAACATTTCAATAGAGGATTAATACATCCTTCTTATTTCCCCTTGATTTACACACACTTAATATCACACAGCAATTATAACGGTGGACTAGCACTCAGGAGAATTCCTGCTCAACCATGGCAACTCAATGGGGGATTGCAACTGGTAAAATCACTGCTTGAATATCTCATCTTGAAAGTTTTATCATGGTGGCTATAAGTTGGTTCCGATTTAACAGCACACAACACAGACAGTTATTTATCAGACAACCTTAGAGTAGCTACAGGTTTTTGATTGGCAGGCATAACTAAAATCGAATTGAGAAAAAAAGTGGTTAAGGGATTGGCAAATGAAATGAATAAATCTGCACAATCCCTGTCAGTGTCAGTATATTTGAAATGGAGCAGAGACTCAAATAAAACCATAAAGAAAGCAGAAATGTCTGAAAATCCACCAGTTTGTAAAATATGCGATATCCAGAAAACCAGGGCTGAGAGGGGGTTCGATAAGGTTCAATTAAACATGCAAGACAAGACACGATATCCTTTCAATCTGGTCTGTGGAGAATATATTAAAGAAAATAAAAATTGTGTGTATGGATTGTCTGGTCGCTTTTTGTGTCATATTGGACAGTAGTAACATCTAGAAGAAATTTATGTGTAGTCACCCTGTGTCTCTTACAGTAGCCTACTCCACAACTTTACAGAGTCATTGTGAGACTTAAAAAAAGGGGGGGAGGGGAAGAATCCTGTATGGAAAGGATTTTTTGACGGGGGGTGTATGTGGCCTTCCAGAGGATCTTGTGCTGCAACTCTTACCTCAATCCTAGCCAGCACTGCCAGCGATAAAAGAAAACAGTTGCCATCCCAACAGTATCTGGAGAGGCCAGATGTTCCTCCTTCTGGGTGTTTGTGGCCTTGGCTGCTTAAAGGAAAGGTGACTTAGAATTACAAATAAAATAACTAAACTGATATATTTAACCTCCACACATCACAGTATTTTTAAGGCAAAAAGTATGAAGAGGGAAATCTCTCTGCTATCTGTGGAGACCCTGATTTTCCATGGTCTCAAGTCATGTGGACAGCCATAGCCCATCATGGAGCTGTTCCCCTTCTAGCTCCATTCCTCTACATAGTAGGAGAGTCACAGAAGTTATAAGAGAGGGAGGCAGGATTAGAGTGCTCCTGTCTCCTTCTGATGAGTTTACCCAGTTATAAAATATACATCATCCCATTTTGTTAAATGAAGGACACTTTCAGGTACAGGATTTTAGCCTATGTTAGATTTACACTGGTAAAACGGATGTGCATGGAATGCTGTTAGTATTTGCACAGTTCGTGTTACTCGCCATAGCTACTGGTGGATAATTGACAGGGGGTCAGGGTTGTGCAATCATACATGATTAGGCAGGTGACTGAGATGCACCCCAGCATTTCATCAACTAGTCACTATTACTTGCCTCAAGTTGCAGAAACCTTATAGAAAAACAGACAGGATCCTGGACACAGCATTTCAAATCTGTTTTTCCCAAAATTCTCTGCTATGTCTAGTCCAGTAAATAAAACTCCAAAAAGTCCTTCGGGAAAATACTTGAGCTTGGAGACCAAATTAGGAGGCAATAACACTTCTTACTTGCTCCTCCAGACTGCTATAAGTAGCTGTCTGCCCAACTATGAGATGTGTTTAAATTGTAGACTGTTCTGTACAGAATCTTATCTGACCTTTCTCAGTGACAGTGCTCAGGAGATCTTATCCCACATATCTCTAGAGCAGTGCTTTGAGCATTGTAGAATGTCATATGTCACCAAATGGGAATACTGAAGAAACTGAAAACTTTTTGGGATGGTTCCAAACTCACCAGTTGATTCAGGGCAAACCTGGAAAGCTAAAACAACAAGGAGGAGCTTTTTTAAAAATCCCTCTCCTGTCGTTGAAATAACATGTAGATGTCTAAGTCACTCTGAATATATTTGTGACTTCAATGAAGTAGGTGGTACTGTTTGTGAAAAGGTTGTTAATTCCTTACAGAGGACATGAAAAAATCTGAGTTAAGGTTTTTTTGATTATCTATTGTCATAGCTACATATTTTCTCCAACTGGTAGCATTCTCAATTTGCTTCCTGTGTGACTCTCAGACTTCCAAAGAAAGATTCATTAGATAGTTATTCATATTTAAATTGATTATTGTTTCTTGGTGTAGGTATTCTGTTTTTCTTTGCAACGAGGTTGAAAAAGGCCAAAGAGAAAGGACACATTTCATGCTATTATCTCTGATTTCCACCAGTGGAATTTAAAAAATAATACCTCATCACCTGATGGGTTGCTTTTCAGCATTGCAAATGGAGGAATTAGCAGGATTCCGTTCTCTAGCCTCCTTCCTTCTCTCACCCTGACTGTCCCTTGCCTTGGTCAAGGGTTGCACCCTTCAGCTGCGATCTCATACACAAGGAGGCATGCCAGCATCCTGCCTCCTGTTTGCTCAGATGTTTTGCCTATAGACTGACTGACAGGTTTGTATCCCACCTTCTTCCAAAAATTGTGACTTAAGGAGGCTGACCTGAAGGACCGCCTCCTTCCATACGAACCTACCTGGCAATTAATATCGAGCCGGGGGGCCCTCTTGAAAGAGCCATCCCTCAAGGAGGTGAGAGGGATGGCTTGCAGACATAGGGCATTCTCAGCAGCTGCCCCCAAGCTATGGAATGTCCTCCCAAGTGAGATCCGCCTGGCGCCAACACTGATGAAACCTTCCTGTTTCAGAAGTTTTTTAATTGATACAATATATATAATGGGTCCTCTGATGGCAATTTTAGTGTAATGATTTTAGTGTAAGGTTTTAATAATTGTTTTAATTATTTATTGATATTCTATGTTGTAACTGTTTTAATTCTTTTGATTGTAAGCCGCCCAGAGAGCCTTGGGTAGTGGGTGACATATAAGTTGTATAAATGTATAAATAAATAAATAAATAAATAAAAAGTAGATGAAGATGCAACAGGACATACTGTTAGAATCAAATTATAATATGAAAAGGCCATATTTAAACACAGTTGCATGGAAGCAGTTTAAAAGCACATAAACAGTGCAGTACCCATCCATTAGAAACCCTTTTCTCAACAGCCAGCCAATTCCTACCAGAACAAAAATATATTTTCCATCTGGCAGAAGGAGAACAGTCAGCGTCCTTGGTGAAGAGGTTTTGGGGCTTCGAGGCACCCACCAAGAAGGTCATATTTCATTTAATCACCAAGCATATCTTTGAAAGTGGCATAGCCAAGACAAGGGCCTTCCTGTAAGACCTGAGAGGCCAAATAAACTCACTTGAGAGACTATTAGAGATGGGCACAACCAGAAAAAATGACGTTTCGAGTTGTCGTTTGTCGGGACAAGTCCGTTTCGGGTCGTTGCCGTTTTTCGCGATAATTTTCAAAAATTTGTCGTTTCCGTTTGTCGTTTGGGTTTGGGTTTGGGTTGGGGTTGGGGTTGGGGTAAGTGGGCTCTGGGAGGCACCTCTTTGGGTGCCTCTGACGTCTGACCCTCTAAAAAGGGAAGGGAAGCGTTTTGTGGAGCCGCCGCGTACCATACATTATGTTAGGGTGGGGGGTAAGTGGCAGAGGCACCTCTCTCTGGGTACCTCTGACTCACTAAGAAGGGGAGCATACTAGCGTACTGGCGTACAGGTTAGGGAATGAGATAGGGGTAGGGGATAGTGGGCTCTGCGAGGCACCTCTCTTGGTGCCTCACTTTGACCCACTAAGAAGGAAAGTGTACTTACGTATGGATCTGGGTTAGGGTTAGGGTTAGGGTAAGGGCTAGGCTTAGGGTTACGGTTAAGGTTAGGGTGGGTTAGTGGGCTGCACCTCTGGGTGCCTCTGACCCACTAAGAAGGACAGCATACTGGCATATGGGTTAGGGTTAGGGTTAGGGTTTGTGGGCTTTTAATGCCCTCTCTGGCACATCCAGAATTCTCAGTCAAAACCTGGCCATGCGATTGGTGGAATGGCTCCAAAAATTTGCATGGTCCCATCCCATGGCCAGCCCATCATTGCGCATGTGCAGGTGTAAAAAAATAAAAATAAAAATAAAATAAAATAAAATCAATGGAGACGTTTTATTGCAAGAAAACCCCACTGCTGCTACTATAAAAAATCAGGCATTTAAAATACCTAATTTTCAAATGCTTCTGTGGTGCTTTGGTGGGTTTTTGGACCACGATTTAAAAATAAATATTGCGGCCGCCATTTTGGATCCCCCCACTGCATGGCAAATTGAGATGATGAGGATGCCCCCCCAGCCTGGTACCAGTCCAGCAGCCCAGGACAGGAGAGGGGGGAAGGCCGGGGACCCCCGCCCCCCAGAAACCACCCCTCTCTGGTAGGTGCCCTCACTGAGGCAGGCATATTTTCGCCTGCTTTTATGGCCGGGAATCCGTTTTTTTTTATTTTTAAATTTTTTTCTGTGCTGCTTGGCATCGCGTGATCGCCGCGATGCCATGAACGACAACGACAAACCCGACCAAATTTGTCTTTTATTGGGTCGGGTTCGAGCTGGAGCGGAGTAATTCCCGTTACCGTTCTCGTTACGTAACGAGAATGCCAACCGAAAACGGAAACGAGGATTTTGCCGAGTCGTGCCCATGTCTAGAGTCTATAATCCTTCAGGAATTCAAAAACATAAAGCCACAAGACTTTATAGGCAATTACCTGCAGTAGCCTGCAAAGTCAGCAGCTTGGCGGTTCAAATCCCACGTGCCAGGCAGCAGAGCGAGCTCCCGCTGATAACCCCAGCTCCTGCCAATCTAGCAGTTCAAAAGCATGTAAATGCAAGTAGATAAATAGGTACCGCTGGAAAAAGCGGGAAGACAAAACAGTGTTTCCTTGCAGCCATGCCGACCACGTGGCCATGGACTTGCACAACACTGGCTCTTCAGCTTCAATACAGAGATGAACACCGCCCCTAGAGTCGAACATGACTAGTACGCATGTGGGGGGGGACCTTTACCTTTACCTTACAGACCAGTACACAGTGATTAGTTAACAGACTGTAGTATTTTGGAATGTATCTGAAATTTCCAAACACTGGTCTAGCAATGCCTATTCAGACTAGCAGCAGCTCTCTAAGCAGAGGTTAATCTCATAACCTGCTACATCTTTTAATCAAGGAACTTGAATTTGGGACCTTATAACAAAAAATATGTGCTCTGCAACTGACTCACTCTGTGACTGTCCATATACGATGCTGGAATGACACAATGGAGGCTGTGGTGAGTGTCTTTCCCATCTGATGATCCTGTAAGAATATGGTGCAGCAGCTCATCCTTGGGAAACATCTCCATAATTAAGCCCCTCTCGGTGGCTCCAGTTTCCAAAGGCACTTTGTTGGTGTGATACGCCACCCTCCTGCCCATGTTGGCAAACGAAGCCATTCACATTATTCTTAGGCAATGAAACGGGTTGCCAAATCTACATTTGAATATCCAGTTGCCTGAACTCCATCCCCCCCACCCTACTCCATGTGCCATCCTTTGGATCACGGCCACATTTTCCAAACATTTTCTACTAAATGTGAGCCGGCAGTCAGGTGTATGCAATTAGGGTATACTCTGCATTTAATTCCACTAGCCCTTTCAAAACGTTCAAACGTACACTGCAATTTTCTTTGGGAGCCCTTATATTTGCCAACAAAATAGACTAAGGCAGTGCACATAAATCTGGAGATATTTAAGTGCTTACTCACACATGAGATGTTCTGATCCGAGCTGTGAAATCTTGTGCTGACGGCTTCCACAGATGGGCATGATCTGTTCTCATGCAGCATTTGGGAGCTTCTCAAGGAAACCAGCGCCGTGGCTGTTGAGTAGATTTGCAAGTGAAAGAGCCGAAAATGAATATCGTTAAGAGACATATAATTATATTCATTCATTCTGGGTCTTAGAATCAAGATGGTCTATTCATAATGATTGCAGTTGCACGGCAAAGCTTAGCACCAGCCTCCCTCACTTATCTGAGCTTCACTGTGAAACTATGGGATTGCAGAGGGGAGGGTGAAGAAAAGAGGGGAAAATTCCTTGCTAAAAATATTTCTTTATTTCTTGGAATTATTTTCCCCCCTACATTGTGCAAGAAATCAATCAAGCAATCATCAGTCAGCCCAGATACTGGAAGTTGCTAGGTTGTCTAATTGTGATCCTCTATATTTGGAGGTGGAGTATGCCTTTATTGTTTAGGCAGCTTTGGTTAGTTAATTAGCTGTCAGGGACTTTTATTTAGCCTTGGCTCTACTGATTTATACCTCATAAGAACAACAATGGATTTTCTAGTTAAAAATGAGAATGTAAGTTCCTATAATGCTTTCTTTTGCTGCTGTTATTCTCTTCCTTTTTTCAATCCCATGACTTTTGCCTGCCAAAAAAGGGATAGACACGCAATGAATAGTTGATCATGTCATGTGAAATACTTGTCAGTTTGTTTTATTGTGAAGTCACTCTTTAGCTGTCAAGCTTGGTTGTGCTACTGCTGTATGTAGAAGGTGTTCTGGGAATGTCTAAAATCTAGAAAAACCTTCCAGCCCCTGTCTTTGAGTCTAGAAGACAGCTAAGATCTTCTCCTTAGTTGGACAGCTACCTGAATGGGATCTCCCTTCAGAGCTTCAGAAATACAGTATTTGTCCTCATAATGACTCAGTAGGGATGGGCACAAAACGAAAAAGTAGTGTTTTGTTTCATTTTGTTTCATTAGTAACGGAATTTTAAAGTACAGTAGTTTTGTTAGTAACAAAACAAAATGTTTTCGCTCAGCCCCTCAAATTGGAAAGATTTGGGGGGTTAGAAAAAATGGTTCCTAGGGGCACCTAGTTTGGAGCTTAATAACTCAGCCCTCTTACACCCAAACCTCTCCATTTTGGAGGGTTTAAAGGGGAGAGTCCAATGGAGCTACTAAAAAAGTATTGGTGCCCCTTGAACTCTGGGAAGACCATTTTAGATGGTAACGAAATGGTTTGTTTTTAACCAAAAAAGACCATTTTGTTACTATCCGAAATGAAACGGTGTCTCTCATTTTGTTGGCTTACAAAACTATTCATAAGGTAATAAAATGACAAAATAGCATTTCATTTTCGTTATAGTGCCCATCCTTACTCCTTAGCATTTTTTTTTGTATTTTCATCTCTTTTAATCTCTCTTGAGAGTTTTCCCCCTCAACAGATATTTCAGTTCCCATCTATGTCCACTTCTTTTCATTTGCATTCATTTTGTTATTTAAAAAAGGGCAAAATGGAGGGCCCTTCACTTTATAAGGTGGCAGGAGAGTTTGTGTGGCAGAGTGGCCTTTTCTTGCCAGAAATGATTGACATTATTTCTATCCCTGCCTATGAATCTAACCTTGTGCTCAGGCTCTGCTTGTATAATCTGAATTTTCTCAAGCATGTAAGTTGAGATGAGTAATAGCACTCAAGATATTAGAAATCACCATTTTTGTCACTTTTCCATAAGTATCTGGGTTTCGTTATAAGTAATGGAAGCAAATGCTATTACTTGCAATGTGGTCCTGCGGGTAATGAACCAATTGCCAGAGGCATAGCTTGGGTTTTCAGTTCCCAAGGACAAGGTCAGATTTTATGCCCCCCCAAAGGACAGGGAGGGGCTAAGGTGCCACTTAAAGGCAGCAGTGGTGGCCAGGGAGCCCTCCATGCCAGCCCTGGCAGGTCACTGACAACACACCTTCCAATGCTTCCTGGGCAGGGAGCTGTTTGGCACCCAATTTGGTGCCCCCCAGATGCTACACCCAAGGATAGATATCCACTTTTGCCCCCCCCCGCTACACTACTGCTAATTGGTCCTTACCTTTTTGGGCCACAGAAAGTTAAAGCAGGGACTTGTTAAATGGTCCCTGGAATGGCTGCAAAGTACAGTGGTGCCTCTGATAACAAATTTAATTCATTCTCAGAGGCCATTTGTTATCCGAAAAAAATGTTATCCGAAATACAGTTTCCCATTGAAATGAATGGGAAACAGATTAATCCGTTCCAGAGGTCTGAGAAAAGGCAAAAAAGCTGGGGGCGGGGTTCCAGACCTCTTTATAAAGTGCACTTTAAAGGCCTGCAGTGCTGGAACACCCCCTCCAGAACATCTCCCCTGCAGTGCAATGCAAACATGGACAAGAGAAACTAGCAAGATTATCCCAGCCTACTCCTACCAAGGTGCAATGGGGAAAAAAATGCAAACGGACAAACATAAGCAGCAAGAGAAATCCAGCCTGTTCTTGCCTGCAGAGCAATGAAAAAGATTGCAAACATGGACAGAAGAAAGCAGCATGACTACCCCAGCCTTTTCCTGCCAAAAATACAAAGAAAAGCAGTGAAAAGATTAATAAAAGTTAGCTCCCCATCTTTCCAAGTTTGAAAAGTCCAAATCCCTCAGCAAAACATGTCCAGAATGGCTCAAAAAACTGAAAAAATGCTCTAACTCCTCTCACTCCTCCACAGACTACAGGGGTTGCAATACATCATGGGCACACTTTTTTGCAAGCCATTATAGGCGTTTGTTATCCGAGGCAGCCCATAGGGAACATTTGTTATCTGAGGCAGCCCTATACCTAGAAATTTCCATTTGTTATCTGAAAAATCTGTTATCAGAATTATTCTTTATCTGGGGTATTACTGTATTCTATTTGCCTTCCACAGGTGTAATGAAGTAACAGGATTTGGGCCACTGGGTAGTTAGATCCTGACTGAAAATTATAAAAACCAGCTAAATAATTCTGGTAAACTCCATTTGGTGTCCTCCTGGTGTTTTCAGAACTGCACACACAGCAAACAAGCAAGGAAATGCTTAGTGAATGAAAGTTTTCCGCATTCTCCACAATGAGATAGTTAATACAGTGGTCCCCCGCCCTCTCACAGTTCATATACTGCGGTCCCGCTATATCGCGCCTCTTCCCCCACCCCCAGGGCATGGGGGAACAGCGAGCAATGTTTAAAATGACTTTAAGCAACGGAGCCAAGCTGGTTCCACTGCTTAAAAACATTTTAAACATTGTGCTGCCCCCCCCCCAGGCCTGACCCGACCTGCATTCACATATCATGGATTTTCAATGATCACTGGTTGGGTCGGGTACCTAACCCCCACGATAGACGAGGGTTACTGTAGGTGTGTAACAAACCAGGATATTTTGTGAACTTGGAGCCGTGTTTTTCTGTTACTTGTTTCAAAACTGTTTATCACAATTTTCTAGGTCAGCCAAAATGATAAACAATGCCTAACCTCGGGTATGTTTAATTGTCTTCCTGCTTGGTTGCTGGAGCAAAAGGTTTGCATGCATTACTCAACAGGTTTGTTTAAATATTCACTTATTAAGCCAGCCATTTTAAAAATCTATGGCTTGTTTTTAAGTTAAATATGGTTTTCTCTGGTCCTTTGCTTTTTTTTTCTTTAAAAAGTTTGTAATTCACCTCAAGTACTATCTATTAGTGTAAGGTAAAGTACAAATGTAATAAATAAAATAAACAAGGAATAATTTTTTAAAAAAATCTACAGCTCTTGAAGCCACCCAAAAGAAAAAAAGGGCTTTTTGATCACTATGTTTTTATGGCACACTGTCATTGTGACCTGATGAATACATAAATATCCTGATGGGCCATAATACCCACTCCTGCCAGAAGGACTAGATGTTTGTGCTTGGTTTAATTAAAAGATATAGACTGAGACTACAATTCTGTGTCCATTTAGAAGTTCAGTGTCCCACTGAACTCAATGGGACTAGTTTTGGTGCAGAGATAAAAGCTAAAAGATGGTTTATTTTTTATTTAAAATATTTTAACCCAACATTCTCCTTTAAAAAAAAAGATCCAAAGTGGCTAGCATCATTAAAATACAATAGTTACAGATAAAAATATTAAGCTTACAGATACTAAGAAGGATCAAGCAAATGCCACACTAAAAGATGTTGAGGAAAATCAACACATTCAAAACAATAATGCATAGGCATCAATTTAAAAATCTCACTGAAGGAAAGCTGGCGTGAAGAGAAAGGTCTTTTCCTGCTTGTGGTAGGTCAGCAAAGGTAGGGCCAATCTGGACTCTTGTGTGAGGGAGTTCCAAAGTTTAGGAGCAGCAACAGAGAAGGCCGTCTCCCCACCAAAGGCACCTGTGAAGGTGGTGGGATCGAGAGGAAAAACCTCTCCTGATGATCTTAAGAGCCAAGCAAGCTAATAAAGGGAGATGAGACAAAGCCATTTAAGGCTTTATAGATCAGAACCATCATTTTTAATTGTGTCTAGAAACAGATCGGTAACCAGTGGAGCTGTTGCAACTGGGGGTGTGTGAGAGAGATTATGTGGTTCCTGTGACCAGCCCTGGTTCGGTGAGATGTTATGTGTTTCCAGTATTTCCATGGACTGTTCTCACATGTACAGTTCCGATTATAACCCTGTCAAATCCCCTTTCTTTCTATTCTACTCTTTGGGAGATCACAACAACATGGGTGTTTTTGTGTGTGTATAAAAGCTGGTTAAAATTTACCCCTGGCTTGCTTAAGCTTTAGCTAGTGCTATGCCAACTTTATAGCCCAGCTGCAAAATAGCCGTTTACGGAGAGCTAGTCCCCTCTCCTTGTCTCCTAAGAGCAAAGCATCCCCTACGCCGAAGAAGTGTAGTGTTACTCTGCATTCAAGTGTAGGGATTAATTGAGTCCAGTGATGGCGAACCTTTTAGAGACCGAGTGCCCAAACTATGATTCAAAACCCACTTATTTTTCGCAAAGTGCCAATATGTCAATTTAACCTGAAAACAATGGTACCCCAGGTTACAAATGCTTTGGGTACTACCCTTTGGGAAAGCAAGGATCAAAGAGCGGGGTATTGAATTTCCCACAGCCACAGCGCACTTGCTGTGGCTGCGGAAAACTCAAAACCTGCTCTTTGATCTTCGCTTTCCCAAAGAGTAGCAGCCCATCCACCTCTCTCCCCTGGGCATAGAAACAGATGTTCTGCTACAACATCAGCAAAGCCAGGGGGAGTGGGTGCAGCTTGTGGGCTCATTTGTAGCCCAAGATTACTCTCCAGCCACACCATTCTGGGCATTCCAAAAGCGGCATGGCTGGAGGGTAAACTGGGGCTATGAATGAGCCCACAAACGGCTGCCTCCCCTTTGCCCGATTTTCAGCACAGAGCACAGTGGCATGCTCCAAATGGAGGGGGAAGTGCCATGGCTGTGAGGTTGAGATGTCATGTGTCCCCAAAAAGGGCTCTGTGTGCCACCTTTGGCACGCATGCCATAGAGTCACCAACACTGATCTAATATAACAATTCCCAAAGCTTTTCTACAATATCTGTCAGAGGGGTGTGTGCATGCATGTATGCATCCACCTCTCTCTTTCTGTTTATGTTTCTCTTTGAAATTAGAGATGGGCACGAATCGAAAAAATGGTGTTTCCTTTCATTTCGTTAAGGAGTTTGTTTTGTTTTGTTTCATTTTTCATGAATTTTGGCAAAAAATTCATCTCATTGTTTTGTTAATTTGTTATTTATTTTTACCTGCTTTTTCCCCAGCACCCACTGCACAGCCCCTAGGGCCCGGTCGAGCTGGGAGGTGCCTATGAACGGGCGTGGGAGGAATAAAGAGGGGGAACGGCGTCAGAGCTGCGCTGCTCTGGCTGCCTAAGCACAGGCTCCTTATCTCCCCTCTCGATCGGCCCTGCAATAACGGGCCACGGGGGGGAGAGGTGCAAGGGGGCAGCAGCTTTGAATCTGCACTCCTCTGGCTGGCCTAAGTGCAGCCTCCTTATCTCCCCTCCCGATTGGCCCCGCGATAATGGGCTGGGGGGGAGGCACAAGGGGGCGGCTTTGAAGCCGCACTGCTCTGGCTGTCTAAACGTGGCCTGCTTCTTACCTCTCCTCTTGGGGCTGGGCTGTGGCTCGAGCCTGCCGTGTTCCTCAATGGCACCGATGAGGTGTGTGCTCCCTACATGCAGCTTGGTGCGAAAGGACCTCCGGACCAGCACCAGGTAGGAGACATCTCCACCCCCATTAACCAACCGAACCTAACCGAACCAATTTTTCTTGGTTCGGTTTGGTTTGTGTTAAATTTGCCCATAGGGTCGTTATTTGTTTTGTTACGTAACAAAACAAATAATGAATAATGAAATGAATAACGAATAACAAAATGGAAAAAAATTCTTTTTGTGCCCATCTCTATTTGAAATCTTTGCTATGTCAGAGAAGTCTTATTGCTTCCAATTTTCTAAATTTCTGAGTTGCGTAAGAACAACACAGTGGTGAGATGGGTATGTAGAGAAGTACATATGGGACTTGTTTGTCATTCAGCTTTTCACTAACTGTTGGGAGAAGCTCTGCTTGCCCTTCAATAATTGTTTGCTTGCTGTAGAAATCAAGGGAGGGAGGGATCACTTACACCTGTGAGAAAAAAAGAGAGATTTTGTATGCTATAAATTGGGGCACATCCCAGTGTTCTCATTTTGTTATTTTGCCAAAATGAAAAGCTAGACATATTTAAAAACAAAGAATGTCCTCTCAGTTTGGATGCACAGCAAACAGTCCTTGAAATAGCCCTTGAAAAAATGGAGGTGGCCATCCAGAATTTCCCACTGAAATTAAAAGCACTTGACAATGCATAGCTCTGTGCTCAGCTGTAACCATAGAGCTTATTCAAGATGCATTATTTTCTCCCCTGTGCTTCTTTTTCATATAATTTTGCCGCCAACAGGTTATTTGTCATTTACCCGGAGTCTTTTGTCCCATAGACCTTGCGGCTTCTTCATAGCAGTATTGATTTCACATTCTTACTTCAACATGAGTTCAGCATCCTTGAAATTTTAATACATTTTGTAACATTTCCCATTGTAACAGTTTGTTAGGGATTTCATAGACTGTACTACATTATGTTTTTGTATCCCTTGGTTACTACAAGAACGTAGCCTGTAAGACTGCTCAAAACCTCCTGTGACCCTCAAGGCTGAGGAAATAATTGGACCTGCACTCATGATGGGCCTAATATGTTTTATAAAAGCACATGTTTCCTCCCTCGAGTATATTGGAATTATTTTATGGATGATAGGAGCAAGGTTGGGCTAAGACCGGAAGCCAATGTTATCCTTGTGCCCGAGTTGTGTTAGAGTGAAAATAATGAGAAGAACTGTATAAGAAAAACAGCAGTCTTCAGAGGTGTATTTAATATAACGTAAAAGCATGTAGTTGCTACGGTCTGTAGAATAGCTTCTGGCATTGCAGTGAACAGATACAGCATACTTTAAATAATACTTGATAACATTCAGTAATAAGAATGCATTTATCATATGCATGACCTTTTAAGTATGTACACAAATGGAAAGTATTGCATTCAGCCTAAAGATTATACAGTGCATAGCCACATCTTGCCTTCCTTCCCTTTTCCTCCCAAATCTAAGAACGGAGTGAGAAAATGGGAGATCAGTGATAGCAATTGTAATAAAATTTATTTTAAGTCCTAGAATGTTCATGGGAGAAACTATAGTTTATGAGAAAGGCTAGATACTTAGACATTATGGTGGTGAAAAAATCATTTTAGCTAAGAAAAAAAATATTGCAGGACTCTTAAATCCACCCTGGATTCGCTTTTGTGGTGTTCCACCCTCAACTGGTTAAGCGTACATGACTGTTTTTTAAAAAGTTTGATTGATTTGAGTTTCAGACAGAATTGATTATTCATTTCTGCATGATAACAAGCCTGGATGAAAAGCCTTGGTAGTGCAAAAGTTGCTAGCAGACATTGCATACAACTGCTAGTGAACAGCCTCAAGCGTAAATTTTGTTAGTATGTGCTTTGCATTTTTGTTAGTATGCGTTTCACATTTTTCAAGTACATAAACATAACAAAATATTATGCACTCAAAAATACAGACCACAGCTATGTTTCGGCATGGAAATGGCAGGGTTAGCTTCCTCAAGCTCTTCCCTGTAAGCCTCTGAAATTTGGAGAGGCTTGGGGCTCAGGGGGTGGAGTTATTAAGCTCCAAATGGGGTGCTCCTAGGAAAAATATTTCTAATTGATTGAATTCAGATTTGCAAGCCAAGCCACAGCACTAATTGTTCACCTGTGGTGAACAATTGCTGCTTCCCAATTCAATTAGAATTTTTTTCCTAGGGGCACCCCCTTTGGGGCTTAATAACTCAGCCCTCTGAGCCCCAAACCTTTCCAAATTTTGGGTGCTTACAGAGAAAAGTCCAAACCTGCTCCACAGCGATTTTGATGCCAAAACATAGCTGCGATCTGTATTTCGAGTACATAAGTTTTGTTATGTTTATGTACTAAAAATACGGATTATAGCCAAGTTTTGACCCCACAATCGCTGTGGAGCAATTTTGAACTTTTCCCTGTAAGCATACAAAATTTGAAGAGGTTTGGGGTTCAGGGGGCTGAGTTAGTAAGCTCCAAAGGGAGTGCCCCTAGTAAAAAAAATTCTAATTGAATTGGAAGCTGATAATAGCCCCTCCGTGGGTGAGTAATTGGCATCACTACAGCATGGCTTCCAAATCCCAAATCAATCAATTAGCATTTTTAGCTTCATTCTGTATGTTGCACAAATACTATCCCCTGGAGGATATGCAATTATTTCCAGAATAGTAAGATGAGTAATAGGAGACATTTGGGCTCTGCAAGTAGTTTCATTATTTTTCAGATAAAACCTGTTGAAACTACACAAACACCAGCTGTTGCTCATACATGGCCATTCTCTCTACTGTATTTGTTTATTATATTTGAATAATTCTATGGGTTCCACATTTTGGATCCATCAGAGCCTAAGTGAACCCACACCAGCTTATATTAATATGGCATCGTCTTTGTATCATTGTTTTTTTCCCCATTGGATGGCCAATGGTGAAGGGATTCTGGGATATTTAGCCCAAAAACTTCCTCTAAGCTCTGGTTGAAGAGAAGGGAATGGGTGAGATGGGAAAAAGCAGTGCTTTTTTGTGTCCAAGTGTGAATAATCAGATTTAAACTGTGATGGTAAGCTTTAATGGCAAGAGAAAGTGCTCAGTTCCATAATGGCTGTGCTCGCACATAAAAGTAAGCACATAAAAGTAAGTCCTGATTTAAGGAACCAACCTGGTCATACCTTCTTGTATTGTAGGAGCGGGCAAACCAACCAAGAAGCTATAAAAAGCACAATGTGTCTTTATCTCTGAACCTTGGTTAATTACTTTCTAACAAAGTAGGACCTGTGAGCGTATTTCAACTAAATCTGTCTTCTGATTCTTGGTTGTTTCTAAACAATTTACAACGGTCCCCAGTTAGGGCAGAAAGGGAAACTATGGTTAATTATGGTTTCTTGGCTTGTTTACAAGCTAGCATGGAAACAAAGGCCACAAGCTGATTCTGCACATTGTGGTTTATTCATCCTGGATTGACAACTTTGTCAGTGGGTGAATAGGATCACTGGCTTTGTTAAAAGAGGTTCTCAGAGTCAGATCACTGGTTGGTCTAGCCCAATGCTGACTCTAACTGGGTGTGCAAAACCTGGAAGTGCTCAGTGGCTATCATTATATCCCAGCATTCCCCATTTATTGGCTAAGGGTAATGCATGTTGCAGTCCAACTCATGGAGGGCTTCAGTTTGCCCACCCTGATTTTCCACGGCTGACAGGGCACTTCTGAGTTTTAGGCAGGATTATTTTCCAGTGCTACTTAGGAAGGAAACTGAGGCCTTTTCTGTACCATGGTTGTAAAAATGTTTTCTTTATGAGGGAAAAGTAAAGAGAAATCAGGTTATTGGTATCTGTTTTGCCTTTTTTTCCTTCAACCCCCATCCCTGGCTCGTTGTTTCTTCATTTTTAATAAAGCAAACCCCTGCCTTCCAGTCCACTGACATGCCTAGAAAAGGCACTTGGAGGACCCAAAAGTGCTTTCAAGCAATCCAGAGGTCACTTCCTGTTTTCCAGAAATCACTTCTGATTCGCGGGGAAGCCCTTTTGGAGCCTCCAATGGGCCCGAGAAGGCCCTTGCAGGCTCATTCAGGGCAGCGCCAGGCCAGGGGTAAGAACAAGATCCCCCAGCTAGGCCCCCAAGCCTGACCGGACCTGCATCTGCATATCACGGATTTTCAATTTTCGCAGGTTGGGTCGGGTCCCTAACCCCGTCGATAGGCAGGGGGTTACTGTAACAGCAAGATAATTTACATAAATCATCTGTATGACACTTTTCCTACACTTGAAACAGTTTATAATATTGAAAGAGGGGATTAAGAATTATATGCAGGTTTTGCATGTGAGCATATGTGCCCATGCACACATACACAGTGACCAGACATACAAATACCTAATAACAACAACTCTCTTTGAGTAAAATTCTTCAGAAATGGCACATATAGTTTCTTTTTCAATGCATATTGAGGGCAGCCTAAGAACCCAAAACTGGGCAAAAAAAAACATGCATGCTTTTTATCTAATGAAAATTCCATAGAGGATCAAGTGGTTTCTTGCATGCCAAGTGGTGGCTGCTCTCAAAGTGCATGCTTAGAGGAGCTTCATTGAACTCAGTTGGAATTCTCTGTACTAAGAAGATTGGGGACACATGCCTAAGTCCTTTGAGGAGCTCATCTCTCAAATCTTTTTCCAACCACAGGGCATTATCTCAGCTTCTCCTTTCCTTCCTTTGCCGAGCTTAATTTAGTGACTCGCCAGTAAAATTAATTTTTATGTTTGGGGGGTGGGTGGGGTGGCGTCACCCACTTGCCTGGCATTGCATTGATGGTAAGTGAAGTCAAAGAGGATAAACTGTCTAGCAGTTTAACTGAGGCTGCTGGGATTTCGTTCCGTATTGTCCTTTCCTGTAATAAACTTGTATAAGGTCTGTCATGAATATGCAGCACGATCTTTCAGCAGCACACTTACACTGCTGCATTATAAATTATACACTGTAATCATTTAATTACGAGTACTTATATTTACTTACACAGATAACATAACACAGCCCACTTCTGAAACACAGATTATTTCTAGCACTCGCTTTGTTAACACTCCCCCCCCCTTCCTGGAAGGTAGAACAAAATGAATTTATAAATCTAAATAACTTTAAAAGGGCTCAAGCGGTACCTCTTGCTTAAAAGAATGCTTTTAGAACCATTAATGCTTAGTCTATACTCTGAAATTGTCACTGGCAATGTTTATTTCTGTCACATTTCTAGATGCCTCGTTTTGTAAAATGTTTGACAAACATTATTCACTCCTTCTTCTTTCCAATCTGAGAGACCTGTCTTTGGTATTTACATTTTAAAGATGAGGAGCTGAAACTAGGGCATGTGTAACATTGGCCAAGTCTCTTCTCTAAGCTCATGCCTGGGGAATAGTCATAGACACATATTCTGGGGGTTTCTCTCAAGTTCACTCTGGTTGAATTGCTGGTTAATTACATCTTGATATTTGTTCCATTAAACTATTTTTAATAAAACAATATGACTATTAGACATGGGCACGACCAGAAAAAATGACGTTTCGAGTTTTTGTTTGTCGGAACGGGTCCGTTTCGGGTCGTTTCCGTTTGTCGCGAAATTTTTCAAAATTTGTCGTTTTGTCATTTCGTTTGTCGTTTGTCGTTTCCACCGCTATTTAGCATGATTTGACGTCCCAATGTAATATATTTTTAAAATAAATCCACACCTCCCACACCCAGTCGAACCTCCCCCTTTACCCAATATCAGAAAAAAAAATCCTCACAAACTGCCAGAGGGGGGGGGGAAGAACAAACTGCTATTCCCTTCAGCAGACAAAGCTGCAGAGAATCAAAGAAATTATTTTCTAAATTCAATTCCCTCCCTGCCTTAAATCTAAAGCTTCCAGCCTCCCTCCAATCAGCCAGCAGCAGCCAGCCACACAGCCCTCCACCCTCCACATCCAAGACCCGACTGCGACTTCTGGAAGGTGCCTCGGCTTTGTATGCCCTCTGGCACATCCAGAAGTGTCAGTCAAAACTGAGCCATGCCATTGGTGGAATGGTTCAAAAAAATTGCTTGGTCCCATCCCATGCCCAGCCCAAATGGGCAGGTCTAAAAAAATAAAAAATAAAATAAAATAAAATAAAATAAATGTGACATTTTATTGCTATAAAAAACCCACTGCTGCTACTATTAAAAATCAGGCATTTAAAATAAATGAATTTCACATGATTCTGTGGTGATTTGGTGTGTTTTTTGACCACGATTTCTAAAGAAAAATTGCGGTTGCCATTTTGGATCCCCCCCACTGCATGGCATGTGAGACAGACGACGAGGATGACCCCCCCCCAGCCTGGTGCAAGCAGCCCATGACAGGAGAGGGGGGGAAGGCCGCCCCCCCCAGAAACCACCCCATATTTTCGCGTGCTTTTTTGGCCGGGAGTCAGTTTTTTTTTTTTTTTTACTTTTTAAAACTTTTTTTCTGTGCTGCTTGGCATCGTGTGATCGCCGCAATGCCATTAATGACAACAAAAAACCCAACCCAGTTTTTCTTTTTTCGGGTTGGGTTCGAGCTGGAGCAGCGTAATTATCGTTACCGTTTCCGTTACATAACGGAAACGATAACTGAAAACGGAAACAACAATTTCACCGCTCCATGCCCATGTCTAATGACTATAATACTTTATATGAGATCCAAATCTAATTCATACAGAATGTAAATAGAACATACATGCTTCCTGTAATGATCTGAGAAGTGGTACCTTGTATAAAGGAATTAATTTGTTCCAATTGAAATCCTGTTAAGCAAATTTTCCTTTGTACAAATTTCCCATAGGAATGCATTGAAAACTGATTAATCCCTAATTGCAACCTTTTTTCTGTTGTATGGATTTACCCCATAGGCAATTCTGTTAATTTTTTCCTTTAAGCAGATTTTCTGTTAAAGAAACCGCTTGTTATACGAGGGTCCACTGTATATGGATTGCCATGGTGAGCATGATACATTTGTATCTTCCACATCCCCAGTGTCTCAACAATATGATAGAGAGCCAGAGTGATAGAGTGGATAGAGTGTCATGGAGACCTGAGTTTAAATACCTGCTCAGCTATGGAAACTTGGAGCAGGGGAGATAATGTCAATGGTAAACCATTTGATGGTCATCCAAAATATGCAGCAAACCCTTTAGGGTCCTCATGTTAGAAGCAATTTAGTGACACACAACACATCATCACATAGGCCAAAATCCTGCCACATGGCATAGTAAATTGCACTAGAGTAGGGCATGGAATCAATGGGATTTAGAAAGTCAGCTATTCTATATATGCCATTGATTCAAATGGGCCTACTCCTGTGGAGCAGCTGTATCTAACACAGTGGGTCTTTATATCACTTGCTGGTCATTTTCCTTTAGCCCTCATATTCTTTCTATATTCTTATACCACAACTCTTTATTAAATTTCAAGGTAAACCCCCTTCTGCCAGGTGAAATAAATTATTTGAGGCACAGTATAAATGAGAAGCAAATTACTCTGCAGCAACATTCTGTTCTGTGATGTTCCCTCGTGGGAGGGGTGTTTCTCACACTGAAGAGAATGCTTAACTCCCTGAGAGGAGAGTCTAGCGTAGATCATTGAGTCTTACCTTTCCATCAGCAAGCAAATGGATGTAAATATTCAGATAAGCACTTCCCTTTTCAACTGAATTTCTGCTCTGAGTTTTAGCTAATAGTTGGAGGACCCCCACCCCCACCCCGTTTTGGCTATTCTGTAATTGATTTTCTATTTGTCCTTCCAGCTGTTTTATTGTTGAGCCCCTCACCTCTGCTTTTTTCTGTATCACACTTCTGTCTTGGTCAAGGGTGAGGAAATACAGGCTCTCAGCATCCCTGGACCCCCAATAACCCCTCCCCCACACCCAAATGGGGGAAAGGCTCAGACCCCCCCCACCCGCGGGGGGGGGGGGGGGAGTTTTGCCACGTTTTTAGGAACCTGGCCCCCCCCCCCCAATTTGTGTAATAACATGGCAACTAGAGGGCACATTTGGGTCACGTAATTGTGAGATTAAAAATGAAGAGGATATTGTTGGAGGGAGGAGTGGTCCCCTTTCCAGGACTCCTGAAGACTGCTCACCCTGTGCATGGTGGTAGAGAGAACCTCAAAAATACCTGGAGGCTCTGGAACTCTGCATATGTCAAAAGCTTCAGGAGAAGTTCTAGGGAGAAAGCAACAAACAGTGGAAAGCCTAAGCATCTCTTCCCTGCAACCAATATATCTATAACTTAGACGCTATAATTTATGGAACTGCTGGATAATTCAGGGGCATAGGTCTCTGGCTGTGGAGTCAGATATTGGGAGTTCAATCCCACACTGTGCCTCCTTAAGAGGGGCAGAACTTGATATTTATTTATTTATTTATTTATTTATTTATTTATTTATTTATTTATTTATTTATTTACCACTCCATCTAGCTACATGGCTACTCTGGGTGGTTTACAAAACTGAATAGAAATCAAGCCCATAAACAATACGATACAATACAATACAATACAATAGATGAGCACAAATAACTAAAAACATAGCTAGTAAGCAATATATATCAAAAACACTGAAGAGGAGCAAGATGGGCTACAGATAAAAAAACAAAATAAAATAGTAATACTGTAGCAATCATTAGTAGAACATATTAATATCCAGGGAAAGCCTGGAGTAGGAACTGGCAAACCACTCCAGTATTCCTGCCAAGCAAACTCCATGGACATGGAGTCATGAAGAATCGGTTACGACTGTAAACACACACACACACACACACACACACACACACACACACACACACACA
>JAHTLZ010003518.1:20736898-20764276 GCA_023846285.1 Phrynocephalus versicolor
CACACACACACACACACACACACACACACACACACACACACACACACTGTCCAGCTCTGCAAATTCAAAGGTGAGGCCCTAAAAAAATGAACATGGAGTCATTTGCTCCATAGTTCCCTTTCCGTCTCGTAAACAAAGGCACTGTAATACTTTACAGCCTCTTCTATTCTTGTAATAGCATGTCAGTGATTCATGTTCCTAGCAGGTTTTGCGTTGCCACCCTCCTATTTCATGTATAGTAGCCGAGGGAGTAGTTTAAATCAGGTGCTAGGAATGTACAGAGCTGGATGAATAAATTCTTGTTTGTCTGGTGTTTCATTTCACAAGACTTTCTGGTGCTTTCAGAAAATAAAGGCCAAACAAAAAATGCTAAAAGCATCCTAATGCAACACGTCTTGGCTGCTTCTTGGGACACACATTCAAAGGCAGTGTGAATATTGTTGTTTTTTGGGAGGAAGGTCATTGCCAAGATAATCAACAAAAAGAAAATGGGGTTGACAATATCCCTGTGTTTGGGGTGCTGACTGTCTCTTTTGAGAAAATCAACCACAGTGTCGTGCATTAATGTTCTGCACAGAAGTATATGGGGAGAACACTTCTGGCAATAGTTGTCATGTGGAGAGTGCACTTATTTTGAATTTCTGAATTCACCCTTAGCTAAAATCCATATTCCTATGTGAATTAAAATTTTGAATACATCAAAATTCATTATCAATATATGAATGATATTTTGACCCTTCTCCTGACATATGGTGTATGTCCAAAACCATTCAGATTATTAGTAAGGTATTAGTGTTACACTACATTTTGTGAGAAACTTGCCTGATATTAAGTATTCCCATTTTATGTGTCCTATTTGGGCTTCTGATATTAAACTCTATGTTCCTTTACCTGACATGTCTACTTTCCAAGCTTGATTTTCTACACATTTTAAAGAAGAAGAGCAGGAGGAATGAATTTTCCTTCCTCATTTTTTTCGTAGCAAGCAACACCCAAATGTAAAGAGCATTGATTAAGTTTAATGACCATCTTTTGCCCAGAAGGAAATTATAACAGGTGCAGCAAACACTGTGACCCTGGTTTTCTCCAGAGAGACTTGATCAGAGGGGGAAAAACTTCCAAAGATTGCTAATGATCAGCACAATAATGCTGTGCTTGCCAACTCAGAAGCAAGTCCTACTGAGTTCAATAGAGCTCACTTCCAGGCAAGTGTGTTTTAGGCTGCAGGCTAATTCTTACTTTTGGCTGTCTTTCATACTATTTTACATGGAAACTAGAAATGCAACACCTTCTGCAAATGAATTTACCACAGGTTCCTCTGATTATGGAAGTGAAGCCTTGCTGTCATTGGTATTATTTTTTTGGAGCCCTGGGATATATGGGTATATGAGTAGGAAGAAAGAAGAAAATTGTTATTACACTAATTTGTATTTATGTCTCTCAAGGAGAAACCACAAAATGTCTCCCAGCCCTTTCCTCTTGGAAGGCATTCTTAGTCTTGCCCACCTAATCTCTACCATCTAAACATGGTGGTCTTATTAAACTGCCTAAACATGGTGGTCTCATTATCATGAGGGACGATCTAAGTCTAACTGGTGATGCTGGACCTCTTGTAGCCTGCCAAATATATTATATAGGAGCAGAGCCGAATTTAAATGAGGAGAGGCCCCAGTAGGCTTCTCCACTAGTGAGGCCCCTCCCAATACCCCACCCTCACACGACTTGAAGAAAATGGAAGAGTGTTATGAACAACATTGAGTGAAGCCATGGATGATGATGTGTATTTAAAATTCTGCAATTCACAATTTCTCCTCTAAAGGACATAAGATGTTATTGTTAAATACTATAGCGGTTAAAAATGCATGAATGTTAAAATTAACATTCAAAAGCTTTTGCAATAAATATTTTGTGGAATAACATTGATTTTTATAGGAAAATGAAGTTGCAATGTTGTTCTTTTAAAAAAAACACCTCAAGTTTACAAATTGTATTGCCTGGGAAGTATAATATGGACTTCTGTCACACTTCAGTGGCTGCCACCACTGACTGACTTCCCTATGCCTTTCTTGAGAGGGGCAGTGAGATCCCTCTGTCTGAAACTTGGGGTTTGGAGTGGAAAACCCCTAACTTTTAGGTTTCATCTGGAGGGTTGGCACTTCCACATTTTTGGACTTTTTTGGGATGACATTCAGTTACCAACCTGCACCCTGGCCTCCTGCCTTCTACAGGTAGTTCTAGTTCCCTCGAACATCCCTTCCCATTGCTGCCTTCCCTGACCCCCAAGGCCTCTCTTTGCCTGTGGGCAATCTGCAGCAAGAGCCTCCTGGCCTCTGTGAGGGTTGCAGGATGAGCCACCCTTCCCATGCTGGCTAGAGCATTTATATCTTCTGACCCCACCCCTGGCTTTCCCGCACTTTGGGGGCCATAGGCGCATCTGGGGTTTGTAGGCCTACCCTGGAGTTTTGCCCTACTTCCCAGGATATGTGGCCATTTTAACTAAACTATACAACCTAAACTAAAGCAAATAGAGATGAGCACAAAACAAAAAAAAAAACATGTTGTTTTGTCATTTTGTAAGGTTATAAAATGTTACAAAATGAAACATAACCAAGCAGTCCATCAAGTAATGAAACAAAACACCATTTTCTGTTTTGGAAATGAAACATTTAGAATCAGAGAATCATAGAGTTGGAAGAGACCTCAAAGGCTATCCAGTCCAACCCCCTGCCATACAGGAACCCCCATCAAAGTACTTCTGAGAGATGGCCATCCAGCCTCTGCTTAAAAACCTCCAAAGAAGGAGAGTCCACTACCCTCCATGGCAGCATATTCCACTGCCGGACAGGTCTAACCATCAGGAAGTTCTTCCTGGTGTTCAAATTGAAACTCTTTTCCTTTGATTTAAAACCATTGCTCTGAGTTCTGGTCTATGAAGCCATGGAAAACAAGCCAGCCCCCTCTTTGATATGACATCCTTTCAGATATTTAAACATAGCTATCACATCCCCTCTCAGCCTTCTTGTTGTAAGACTAAACATTCCCAGCTCCCTAAGCTGCTCCTCGTAAAACATGTGTTCCAGACCTTTAACCCTACTGGTTCCCTTCCTCTGGACTTCCCTTGTCAGAACATACCAATACCATCCTAGGGAGTCAGGAGAGCAGGCTAGAAATTGCAGTCTGTATGCAGCAAGATGGGACCTAGGAATGGATGATGTACCAGTAAGATATAGTGCTCTGTCTGGGAAGAGCTGGGCTGTCAGATATATCAGTGTGGAGAGTGATTTGATGGTGATTGGGAAAGATCCCATGCAAAAAATATCATATGATATCAAGAGGATACGGTAAGATCCTGCTTCTTTTACCCATAAGCCTCTTTTATTTAACAATTTTAAAGATAGAGGATTGGCTGGTCTTTCTCTTTCAATTTACATAAATTTACAGCGACTCTTCTTTGCTATGGACAGCACTAAGGACGAGAGGACAGGTAAAGCGCCTTTCTGGGCACGCTATCACATGACTGAAAAAGACGGCTTTTCAAAGTAAATGCCTCAAATCCGCCGTGAGATAGCTCTCTCTCTCTCTCTCTCTCTGTGTGTGTGTGTGTGTGTGTGTGTGTGTGAGTAGCAAGAACCAAGCTGTTTGTTAACTGTTTAAATACAGCTACCCCTGAAAGCCATAGCTAAACCTTGATATCAAGTGCCCCTACGTATTTTTCCTTGAAGCACTAGCATCCCGTGTCCATAGATGCTGTCCGTGTTCTATTCTAAGTTTAACTTCTTTTGCTGTGATGTAGGACTTTCTTTAAAAATGGGATTTTTATTGAAAAGAGAGTGAACTCAGATGGGCACTTTAAAATTATGCAAAAGGGTAATTTAGATTTTAAATAATTAAACACACACGTTCAAATACAAAAAGTTATAAAACATGTTCCGTATTTTACAAGTGCCTTTTACGTAGCATGAAATTATGTTTTAATAGTGAATGGCAGCATTGTAAAGAAATTATAATATTTAACTACAAATGTCCTGAAGGCCTCCAGGAAAAAATTGCTGTGGCTCGTGGCTGATTCTGATTTAGAGAAACAGGCCCCTGGCCCTCTAGTGTTTGTCCATTTCTACAGTATAAGATCAATCCCTTCTTTGAATTCCAAGCTAATTTTTTCTCACACAAAGACCCCACATCATATACAATAGCAAAGGTTAAGACAACCCTCCCTTATTACAGTGAAACCTCTTAATCCCTCCACATCATAATGCAATGGTAAGGTTTATTGTTACAGCATCAAGCCAAACATAAAATAAAATAGATTAGAGCAAAATACAATACGATAGACATTGGCTGGAAAATTTAAAAACTGGCTTACATTACAGTGATCAATGTAAAACAGATAAAGGGTATAAAATACTTTAGGATGACAAATATAACAATATAAAACCAAGGGTTTCAAATTTAGCTATCTATTCTGGCTTCTGAGACATGCCGCCCAGAATTTCACCACCAATTCAGTCCAGCTTTGGTCAATTAGCAATTGGTTACAATAGTCTGAGTCTGATTGGCCTGCCATATCTTTTAAGAGAGGTGTGATGTATTTTGCTTGGATCTTATTGTGCCTACTGCATCTGAGCATCATATGATCTATGGATTCTATCTCATCAGAGCCACAAGGGCAGAGTCTCTGTTCCCTCGGGATGCTCTTCAATCTGCCTTCCAACACCACAGAAAGGAAAGCCTCACACCTGGCCAGAGTAAAGGCTTTCCTAAACTTAATACGTCTCCAACAGTGATAGCTAGGCCATGGGGAGTGGGCAATATTTGTGTGTATCTGGCACTCTAAAATTGGGGCAACTACTAAGGTCTGCCTGTCTCTCCATGTCCATTATTCTCTGTTTAAGGGCTGATTTCGCTTCATCCCACTGTATGCTCAAGATTGCTTGGGAAAAAAGACCCATAGCTTGAAATTTATTTAGGACTGATTTTAGCCACTTAGATTGGAAGTTGTCTGCTAAGAGTAGATGGGTTAATCCCTGCAGTTGAAAATTTATTTTAAGCCAATACTGAAGAGATGTTAATGAAATTTTAGCTATCATTGATAGCAAGCTTGTCTCTAAATGAATTTGTGCATTTGTTATACGTCTTTGGACTTCAAGGCTTGCTCTAAAATTTAGAGTGGACCTGCTCTATAGGGTCAAAACTGCAAGATGGAGGCCCAATGAAGGTGCCATAGAGCATCTGGCTGACCACCTTTGCCTGGAAGAGTTTTAAGGCTGCTAGAATATAGTGCTCCCCTTTGGAGTGGTAGAACATTAAGATGGCATTTGCTGTTCATTCACCCTGGTTAGCTGCATATTGTATATGGGCATTTCTAGACCCAGTAGATTGAAGGGCCATACCTAGGTATTTAGAGCAGGAAACCTGTTCGAGGGATTGCCCATTAATAATCCAGGACCTTTTCTTTTGTCTTCTGCCAAAGGCCATGATTTTGGTCTTTTGGTAATTTATTTCTTATTCCTTCATTTTGTAGAAGCTTGCAAATTTCTTAAGGGCTCTCTTGAGACCTACTGGTGTTCTCGCTAAAAGCACGGCATCATCTGCATATAGAAGGAAAGAAATATGCCTTTGTTGTAGTTTTGGGGAGTGAAGACTGGGAGAGTTCAGATGTTCTACTATGTCATTTATGTAAAAATTAAACAATGAGGGGCCCAATAAGCAGATGATTCTACTGAATTGGACAAGTCCCCCCTTTCCCACAACTTGAAAAAGCCACAATCTCACTCATTCTATACCCCAGAGCCCAGAGAGAACTCCTAGCTCTCCTGAGCTCCTTGCCCTCTGAAGATGTCAGCCACAGAGACTGGCAAAATTTCAGGAAGAAAAACTTTTGGAACACATCCAAACAGCTGGAACCCCCCATCTGATCCTGGCCATGAAAGCCTTCGAGAATACATTGACTATTTACTGTTGATTCTGCATGTCAGTGAAATAAATCAATTCATCTGTTATTTTACTGAAGGGAAGGGAAGCTGACCAACTCTTTGCAGGTACTCATGGAGAGACAAATGAAATAAAATTTCCCACTATATTGAAGCCCAATTCAAGATACTTTGGCTTTAAAATTTCAGAAACCGATTCATTCTCCAAATCCCCAGTAAGAATTCTCTTTGCCAAGAGACCTTCCCCACTCAATATTTTCTTTACATTTTCCAAGTAAAAATCTATGTGGGCACTCAGAGGCTGCTAGTACATTCTTGCTGAGATTGTTGCTAAATCAAATGATCTGTTGCCATAAGAGAAAAGTCATTGTAAATTTTCATTAATCCATCCATCAGTAGGATTTCCACATCAGGATGAAAAGGCTTTTTGCCAAAATATTAATTCATAACAAAGACAGGCTCTGAAAGAATTGCTAAGCAGTGTCAAGAGTTTTTGATTCCAGTGTGAGAATGAGAAAAACAAAGCTAAACCAAACCAAACAAAAAGAAAACCAAAGCAAACATTAGCAATTATTTCATTGACTTTTTCAGATAGTCTGCTATACACCTCTGCACAAAATGACAGTCTTTTGCTTTTGTAAAGCAAAGGACATCCCAAGCATATACACAAAGAACAATCAGAGAAAAATGGCCTGATTCATAATAGACAAATAACCCATCCAATGTCCTTGCTTTTTAAAACGTCTGTGCAACAAGGCAACTGTCAGTGTCCTTTGTGCAAAAATTAATTTCTAACTCAATCTCAAAAACTGGTATTATAAATATGAAAACTTTCACTGAGACCATCAACAATAAATCCTTGTCGTGCAGATGAGGAGAAAATCTCTGAGAATTTTTGTTCTCCCATATGAAAAAGGAACTACAGTGGACCCTTGTATAACAAACAGTTTGTATAACATAAAATCTGTACAACATAAAACGTTCTGGAGGTAGGGGAAATTTGTTTAACAAAATCACCTATGGGGAGAATCCATACAACATAAAAATGGGATCACTCCATTTTCAATGCATTCCTATGGGAATTTGTATAAAGGAAAATGTGCTTAACATAATTTCATTTGGAACGAATTAATTCCTTTATACAAGGTACCACTGTAGTGAGTACTTCCACATCCATATTGTGGTATAATAGTGACTGAGAAGGAGGTAAATTTAGTGATAAAACCAATTTGTACATCAACATTGCCATCTTTACTCTCCGTATTTTCACTCCTAAACATTGTTTTTGGCTGAAAATCAAATTCCATCATGCAGGTATTTGCAAAAGATAGTTTCCTTTGTTTGTAGCCAATACATTGGAACAGTAAACAGTGTTGAGTGCATCACTCTCCCTCATCCTAGCCCTGAACAACAGTGAGGTACTTAACGGTCCAATACAATTAAAAGTGCATTATGAAGTTTTCTTTTAAGACTTCCTATTCTTCATGATTAACTGAGTTGTCTTCGTTATGGCGTGAGTCACACACCGTGCCTCAATGTCAACAGATTCTTAGCAGCAGAACCAGCCTAATGCATATTTAAGAGCACACTTGGGCTTGCAGTACATGATTCATTCCGGGAGATTTGGTGTGTCATTTCATAATACGCCGAAGGAAGGAGGAAAGCGGAAATATTGAGAGAGAAATTAGACAAACATATGCAAATATACTTTACCTGCTACAGAACTCCTTTGTATAGAATGTAACATTTTAGGTCACCTTTCATTGTGAGTAAACATTACATCGCTTAGCTTAATGGCATTGGAATAACCCTCAGCAGAAAAAGGAAAAGGAAAACCTAAACACTCCATCACCACATAAAACTTCAGCAAGTCAGACCGTGAACCTCAGTGAGGTGTGCAACCAGCCATATCTCACATGGACTTTGTCTGTTTTTGTCTTCTGCCAATTCTTTCCCCATTCTTTCCTTGCTTCCTTCCTTCCTAGTACAGTGGACCCTTGTATAACAAACGGTTTGTATAACATAAAATCTGTATAACATGAAAAATTCCAGAGAGAGGGGAAATTTGCTTAACAGAATCAGCTATGGGACGAATCCATACAACATAAAAATGGTCGCAATTAGGGATTATTCTGTTTTCAATGCATTCCTATGGGAAATTTATATAAAGGAAAATTTGCTTAACATAATTTCATTTGGAATGAATTAATTACTTTATACAAGGTACCACTGTATATGGTTTGGAGGGTTCCTGTTTTGTTTTTTTTAAGGTGGAGTGGGGGGGAAGGAGGGCATCTGAGATGTTTCTCCAAATGGAGCTGGGCTGGCACATATGAGAAAAAATCAAATGAGGGAGAAAATGGAAAGATTCAGGGCAGTGTCTGATTGAGATTGCTTTGGAGATGGTTGACCCAGTTGCATTCAGACTCCCCTTCTGAATACTGTCCCTTGTCTCTCTCTTCAACTGTTTCAGATCCTTTCAGGAGAGGACTCATCAATAAGCAGGGGAGGGGAGAGAAGGAGGGAGATGCATTTCTCTGTGGGAACAGAGTTGGGTTAAAATGCTCAGGAAGAGAGCAAACAAGATAATGAGAGCAACACATAAATACCCATTGCCTGCAGAGAGCAACAGCAGTTTGCATTGATAAATTTTCTCCTCACCACCATTAGCTCCTCCTCTTTGTCTGAAGAGTTGACTCCTTCCCCCTCCCAGACCAAGGTTGTCCCACATATTTTGGCCCATGTGGTCTTGCCATCCTGAGTTGTCTGCACACTTCCAGGATGAGAAAAAGTCATGTGCGGTCTCAGTTTTGAGCCACTAGAAGTCTCTCTTTGTGCATTATGGGATATGGTTTGCATACAGTTGATTCCAGATTCTGTTACATCTTGTTAAAAGGATGAGGCACTAGATTAGTAGTTCTGAATCTTGGATTTCATGTTCTTGGATTACAAGTCCCAGAAAATGCCAGGGGACCCAATATTAGGAACCAGTGTTCTAGATGATGAGAGAAACCTCTGTCTCAGACTCTGGAGAACAGTTGTCAGTCAAACAGTACCAGGCTAAGTAGACAAGGCAACACCCTGGGTTTTCTGATATTGTTTTCTTTCTTTCCCTGCAGTACAACAGGGATTGAGTCTGGTAAAGCTGCTGCTGAAATTGTGCACCAACTGCATCCAATCAAATGTGGGGTTGTTTTGACCCAAACAGCTTCTTAAGAATTTCGATGGAAACCAGAAGGTGTGCAGGAGAACTGACAACATTCATCAGGGGCATTCACACCTTCCATTGCACAATTAATGCATCAAGATAAAGAGAGCTTGTGACAACCTGAGGACATGCACAAGAGGAATTTTTAGTGGCCTGAATGCCACTTTTGTATTTTTCCAAGAATGAAGCTTGTAAGAAATTTGACAGTTGAAAGGTGACCATTCATCTGAAAGTAAAGCATTGCATTACAGGGGGCACTGTAGTACTGCTATTTGTCCCTTGGGCAGCTCCTGGCCTGAATGTTAGATGCAGTTTGAGAAGCATTTGGCTGCTTTCCCCCCCTTCATAAGGCTCAATCACTCATTGTTCAGGTTTCACTTTTGAAGCCATATCTGGATGAGTTCCGAGGACATAATTAAATGAATTGCTCTTCCCCTGAGCTGTATGTCCCCATCAAGAGAATCTGATGCTAATGAAGTTTATGGTCCATCTTCTCCAGGATGCCTACAAGATAGCAGGAGATATATTAGCCAAATTGAAAAGATAATGCTTTGATGCAAGTGACTTGAACAGGTTTGGTATTAGTTCAGATCAGTGAGACAAGGGCAACTGTTAGATCATTTGCTGCCACAGTACATTTACTACTTGATTTCTTCTTCTTCATATCATAAAAAGTTGCAGTCTCCTTATTGGGCACATTGTGGTACCACCGGAATTCAATTTCCCTGTTGTCTAGGGATCTGTGTATTTGTGCTACATCAGAATTCAAACTAAGGATCTCAAGTCAATGCACGGAATGATGGAACTCCCTCAGACCAGAGAACTGCAGTGTTCATCATGGTTTTGTGGTGTGTCGTCATTTTTTGTTACTTTGCAAGGCCCCATAATGAAGTAGAGAGTTTAGAGCAATTGTTTGTGTCGGTCGTTAGCTTTAATGTTCTGTGAAGTCCCTTACAACTCCAGACTATATGAGATATTCAAGGAAAAATACTTCATTGCCACCCACACCATGACTTTTCTCGGCTGGGCAGGGATTTGAACTCATGTCCCCTGAGTTCTGATTCAATTCACAACCCACTACAGCACACTGGCTCCCATATTCATGGTTTCACAGGAGAAGATTTCTGAATTTTGCATAATCAGCCCCCGCCATTTTGCGGTTCAGGTACTGCGGTCCCACTATATCGCGGGATTGCAGTACCTGCCCGGGCGAGACGTCTCAGGGAGGTGTGGTCGGGCAGCTGCGGGGGCTTGGATCCCCCAGGGCCCCCTGGCGTGCTGCTGTGAGAAGTCTCCCTGTGGCGCACTCAGGCGGCAGTGGTGGATCCGATCCCCCAAGGCCGCCCAAGCACGCTGCTGGGAGAAGTCTCCCTGCACGCTCGGGCGGCGGTGGGGGCTCGGATCCCCCAAGGCCGCCCGAGCGTGCCACTGTGAGAAGTCTCCCTGAGCCACACTCGGGCATCGGCGGGGGTTCAGAACCACCAAGGCTGCCCGGGGGCGCCGCTGCAAGAAGTCTCCCTGCGGTGCGCTCCGTTGTCGTCATCAGATCCGATCCCCCAAGGCCGCCTGGGCACGCCGCTGTGAGAAGTCTCCCTGTGGAGCACTCGGGTGGCAGCGGGGGCGGGGATCTCCCAAGGCTGCTCGGCCGCCCCACTGCAATAAGTCTCCCAGTGGCGTGCTCAGGCAGCCCCCTCTGTGACTGGAAATGATTTTAAAACGGGCAAGCCGCTTCCCCCTCCCCCCACGGGGGCTCTGGAGAAATGGCACATCCATTTTAAAATCCCTTCCAGTCCCGGGCGATCTCCTTTGAAATGCATTGGCTCAATGCATTTCAATGGATAATTTTCCCCCCTTGAAATGCACTGAGCCAATGCATTCCAATGGGAAAAAATTTCTCCATTGAAATGCATTGAGCCAATGCATTTCAATGGAGATTGCTGGGGAGCGCTGGCCCCCAGCCAGCACCAAAGAGCTGATTGGCACTGGCTGGGGGTGGAATAGCCCTGCAGCAAGCGCAGTGGACCAGATCATCCACCGTCCTTGCCCAGGCTGCTGGAAGGCTTCTACAAAAGTCTTCCAGAAGCCTGGGAAGCAGTGGTGCCCCCACCCCCGACCTGCATCCGCATATTGCAGATTTTCAGTCATTGCAGGTCGGGTGAGTCCCTAACCACACGATAGGCGGGGGGTTACTGTATTGAGAGTCTTTCTATGTGGATACTTATTGCTTTCATCCTTACATTGCTTTGGTTCTCTATGCTTAAGGATTAAAATGGGGGGATCTAAATATTAATACTTGACAGAAGAGAATTACATGTGCATTTTCCAGATCTGCACTCATTATTTTCAGTATTGCTACCATAAAAGATACCGGAGCTGCATATTATCCAAAGCAGCTGGGGTTCTTTTAGAACGATAGGGTATGGAACTGTGGTTAGCAGTGAAATAATCTCATGGTTGCTAAGATTGTGGTCAAGACTGACTGTATCAGACACTCCCTGAGAATTTTCCAGCTCCAGTAAGGAGACAATACTGAAGTCTTCTTATTTAATGCACAATGAAGCATCAAATGAGGAGTTATCCTCCTGACTGTGAGTTCAGACATAAATATAACAAGTGTTCTCTTCTGTTTGTGCATAAGAGATGATACAGAAAGCAGGATCTCATGAACAATAGAAAAATCCAGAATGCCAAGCAATATCGGAACCTCTAGTCTCCTTAGCCCAGTCTCTAGGCCATGTTTTCTCATTTGTGTGTTCACTTTGGTGGCCATCCTGTGATTTTTAGCACAATTGCTTAACTTCTAAAATGGATGATACCAAGGGAAATGTGTTTTTAAAAGAGATATTAGGAGGAAGGTATTCAATAGATGACTACATAGCTCCAAAAACCTGAGCAGTATCCAGTTTTGACCCCTGCGTCTTTGGAAACCATGGTTTAAAAAATGTCTCCTCTTTTTGTCTGAGCTCTTTGATTTAAGGCTTCAGTTTGTGGCAAGAAATAATGTAAGATCACTGTTTTTTTTGGAATGACTGACAGGCAGTGTTCAATTTTCTTTCAGGTGTTCTTTCCTCCTCAATCTTGTTAACTGCAGTTCTTTAGGGACTGCTTTTGTAAGAAGAAGATTTCCCCCCCCCCCGGGTACTAAGAAGTGTGTGTGTGTGCGGGGGTGGAGGTAGCCCTTGCACACTGAGCTGATGGAACATTTCTTGGGTTCAATGTATTCTCAAGGGTTTTCACCACCGGAATCTGATCGCTGCTGTGAGCACTCCTCGTTCCCTGAGGTCCTTGCCCTCTGAAGATGCCAGCCATAGACTCTGACAAAATGTCAGGAAGAAAATCTTCCAGGATATGGCCAAACAGTCCGAAAAACTGACAACAGCTATTTCCTGGGTTCCTTTTATTCAGTCTAGTAGCTTCTTGCAAGTGGGTGATTGGAAATGGATGGAGATGGAGGCGAGTGCTAAATCACACAACCAGGAGTGTAGAGCTGGAAGGGTCACCAGAGATTATTGGGTTCAATCTCCTGCCAAAGCTTGAAAACCATAGCAAAAATAGCCCTTGTATACTAGTGGTGTTGGAGTCATCTCATTGGAGCACCTTTTTTTTTGTAATGAGGAAAATGACCATCAACCCTACAAAGTGCTCTCCCACGTTTCATGCAGTTGAGAGCAGCCTGGTGGCATGGACTGTTTGCTTCCAGATGTTAGGTCACAAGGGGCTGGATCAGACTAAACAGGGTTGCTTAAGGGTAGATAAAGTTGCATGGAGGTCCCTGCTTTCAACAACAACAACAACAACAACACACCCTTTCAAAATTCCAATAATTTGAAAGAAATAAAAAAATGTCCTGTCTTCTGCTCCTCAAAGGAAAGCGTAGTGGAAATTTTCCATTCTCAAGATTATTAAGAGGCAAGATCATTAACAGGTTTCTCCCAAAGGGCAGCCAGACAGCTGCTTTAGTTTGATCCCAGCGATTATACATGCTGAAATCAAACCCCAAATGGAGTGATCCTAGCCACACCTAAAAAAAACAGTAGCTCCTGATTGGGCAGCAGATAGGTGCAGGTTGGAACACTCGGGATATGCTGGCTTGTATTGGCACTTGCGTTGTCTGGAACACACTGGCCCATTCTGTGGCTTTCTGCAAGATGGGCGGTATATAAATCGAATAAATAAATAAATAATAAATCCCCATAGCGGATGAGACAGAGGGACCAATGCCTATGTAATCAGATTCTTGGAAAGGAGACACTTGCCATGATGATGTTGGTGGAGAGACAAGTAATAAGATGCTTATGAACTTGGCCACTGTCTATCAGAGTCACCCAAATATCTTAGAAAACCAGAGACAGATGCGATGTTGGTGACCTCTCTGCTGCCACCCAGAAAGATCAATGGGTGTGTAAGACTCCAATGAAGAACATGACAGGGGCAGGCCAAGAGCTATTGGTTTGGACAGGAGATCAGGCAGTTTCCCCTTGTTTTGTGGGGACTTGTGTCAAATTGTCTCAGTTGCCTCTGGTCAGTTCTTTCTGACTTAAGCTTTTCAAGAGAAGCTTTTTTAAAAATAAAATAAAATAAAATAATAGGATGGATGGTTGAGGGCCGTGAGTATGCAGTTATTCAAATAGTTCTTCAGTCTAATTACTTTTCTTTTTCCACTGTTTCCTTTGTAGTGGAAGTTATGTTAGAAATTAATATATATATATAGAGTATGTCACGTATATACTTATATGAAGCTGAATTACTGGGAATTAGCTGAGATCAACAGTTATGTTGGGATATATAATGCTAAATAAATGAATTACACAGGAACTTCAAAAATGCATATAGCACATTTTATAGGAGGAAAAAAATTAAAAGCAGTAATGCATCTCAAAAGCAGATAAACATTAAGTCTCGTATGCTGCAAATGCCAAACTTGTTTCAAGCAGCCTTTCATATTCTATGGGAGTCTACTAATATTGCAATATTTTTCACATAAGCATAAGGGGGGGGGGAATCCTTCTCAACTGATTCTGACAAATTAAGTGCATCCATAATGTAACCGCGATGTCCTCTGTAACTAAAATGGAAACTGGTTATTATATATAATAGAAAGTGGCAAGGAAAATAATTAGAATTGTATAAAATTAATTATATAGTTGAGAATATACCCACCACACTGAGAAGATTTTGTTAAAAAAGAAGGAACATAGCAAATCCTTGTTTCTGAGACTTAATTAGGGGGAATGCATGCTGAATGTATAGAAAGGTTAAAGGGACTGCCTTAGAAACTTAAACTCCAGTAATGCTGGGTTGGGGAAATCTTTTAGAATTTCACATGGGAAGAAGAATGGGCATGATCACTTCCTGGTATAGATCAGTTGACAATCAGAGAGGGCTTGGTTTTCATCTTCATTGTGTTGTTTGGGAAGAATGGGTTAAACCTCCTTTCTCCTGCTTCACTTTTCAGCTGATTTGTAAGATGTATCTGAAAAGGCAATTTTTCTTCTTGGTTGATTTGTATGGATTGTAAACTGTCGGTTGATGCCGGCAGTTGATTTGTGTCACAGATTCAGATTGAGACAATGATCTCTCTCTCTCTCTCTCTCTCTCTCTCTCTCTCTCTCTGTGTGTGTGTGTGTGTGTGTGAACCTCTTCCCTGTAAACCTCCAAAATTTGGAGAGGTTTGGGGGTTGGGGGCTGAGTTATTCATCTCCAAACGGAGTACTAGTAGTTAACTGAAAAAGTGTGTGTGGCATGCACTACCAATATAGGAATAAGCTGCTTAATTAATCCCTATATTGCTGATGCACACTCTTTCAATTAACTACCAGGACTCCCTTGGCAGGGTTAGCTTCCTCAAGCTCTTCCCTGTAAACCTCCAACATTTGGAGAGGTTTGGGGGGGGGGGGGGGGGGGGGGGGTTTTTAAACTCCCGGGGGGGGGGGCCACTAGGAAAAAATCTTTGTAATTGATTGAATCGGGATTTGGAAGCCAAGCTTCAGCGGCGGTGCTAATCGCTTGCCCACAGGGGTGGCGGTGGCTATTATTGGCTTCCGATTCAATTAGATAGATTTTTCCCCTAGGGGCACCCCCTTTGGAGCTTAATAACCCAGCCCTCTGACCCCCAAACCTTTCACCATTTCAGAGGCTTACATGGAAGAGCTCAAGCTCCCCTGCCATTGATTCCTCCAGGGGAAATTGCTTCATTTCTAGAGGGGAAATGGCATTTCATTTTGTTTCATGAGGAAACACGTCCTACCGTTTCGTTATGTTCTTCATTATGTAATAAAACGATGAAATGGTGTTTTGTTTTCCATTTTGTGGAAGGTACCCAGGAGAAGCACAACCAGAGACTACCTCCTCTTAGAATAAGATATGGCAGCTATGGTTGTTTAGACTACCAGAAAGAAAAGGTACATTGAAGGGGAAGAGTGGCTGTTGTTAGCCAATAACATTTTTTTCTCATTGTGTTATACCACTGTGCATTTTTCAGTAATGATAGAAAATGTCTATACAAATCGATCATTGCAATTTATACTGTGTTCAGAAGAAGCGTAGGCTCTCCCTTCTGATTTTCTTCCATCTTTTCAACCTTTCTGCATAAATATGGACCCCCTCCCTCCAGTGTATTTCATCGAGATTACCTATAAATGGCTTGTAGAGGACTCTTGACTTTTGCTCTGATTTATATGCAGAATCATTCAGCAAAACATTCAATTCTTTGCTAATTGGGAGTGAATGGAGTCATGAGTTCCGGGAGAAAAATGTACCACGAGTCCTTTTAACTTAATTTCAACATCTAGAAGCAAATTATTATGAATTGTGAGAGGCAGATTTATGCCAATGTGTGCTGCTTGTTATTGACAAAAAAAAAAATAGCTTCTTGCTTGGAATAAACCTGATGGCAAATGCTTCAGGAGGGAGATGTTAAATGCAAAATACCTCAATTTGAAGACATTTCAATTTTGTGTGAGAATTAAGATACTCTTTCTCCATGTTTGGCCAGATTGTATGTAATAATCATAAATAATAGGTAACAGCATTGTATTAACAACAACAGTTTAAGTGTTTGTTTTGGGAATATTAAAATAGGAAATCTTGTGTTGCAGAATAAAAAATATTGCAAGAGAGGGTTTATAAAAAATGAAGTTCTGCAGCAATGTTTAATCTTCTCTTGATCTTGTTATGTTAGGATGATATGTACAGGCCCTTGTTTGTAATAAATTCACTATTCTTGTCAATAATTTGTCCAAATCATTAATAATTAATGTTGCAGTAATTTTATGATTGGAAGTTTAAGAGTTTTTTGAGAAACATCTTATGAGTTTAAGATAAACTACCCTAAAAGAATGGGGGTGTGGTGGCTCAGTGGACTAAGGCACTGAAACTGTAGACTGCAATGTTGGTAGCTCGGCGGTTCGAATCCCGGGTGCCACGCAGCGGAGCGAGCTCCCGCTGATAACCCCAGCTCCTGCCAACCTAGCAGTTCGAAAGCATGTAAATGCAAGTAGATAAATAGGTACCACCGTAATAAGCGGGAAGATAAAACAGTGTATCCTTGCAGCCATGCCAGCCACATGGCCACAGACTTGCACAACACTGGCTCTTCTGGCTTGAATACGGAGATGAGCACTGCCCCTAGAGTCGGACACAACTAGCATGCATGTGCAGGGGGAACCTTCACCTTTACCTTTTACCCTAAAAGAATACCCTTTTGTGCAATTATAGTATTTTTGTCATGCCTCTAGGTTCATCCAAGTTCTCAAAGGTGGTTGATGAAAAATAAAAATGTAATAACAGTGGTCCCAAATAACACAACTGTGGCCAAGTTGCATGTTATTGTGTATGGGGGGGCAATGGTACAAGTTTTTTTTTTTTGCAGTTTCCTAGTTGTCTGTCATGGATTGAATTGTACATACTGCAAGCAGCCACATGCTGGAAAGCAGGAAATATAAGACAGCTCCACTGCTTCCATGATTACCATTCCACATAACAAAACAGGATGCCAGTCCAATGCTCTTTACCTGGATGTGAAATGTAATGTCTTGCCCTGGAGCAATGATAGTACAGTACATATGTATTCAATAATTCTGTTAGTGATCTTTGAAGGTGTGGTGGATAGTGTGATGGACAAGAAATCTGAAGAGCCAGGTTCAAATTCCCGTTCAGTCGTTGGAATTCACTAGAGCGTGACTTCTTAAAACATAATCAAAAATATTGACATAATGGTGCTACTAGTTGAAACACATGTTTTAAAATCCCAAATTCTATTTTGATGAACACAAAGTAATTATCCAATAACTCAAAATGCTTAGAGATTTAAAAATCCATTAATTACCTGCTGTTGCACAGTTTTTAACAGTCAAATTGGAGTGGACAAATCTGTTGGGTTTTGTAGTTCACTGCTAGCTCCTTTTGTTAAGTGAGCTCTGACTCTTAGCTCTCCCATATTCATCTGGTCTTTTTTTTTCTGGTATAAGAGAAAAATCCTTCTTACTCACTCACTCTTTCTCATACACATTATCTCCCTCCTCTTTGTTACTGCTTGCCTGCTTGGTGCTGTGGTTAAACTGCCATACTGCAACAATAATTGTGCTCATGACTTGGGGTTCAATCCCAAGTAGCCGGCTCATGGTTGACTCAGCCTTCCATCCTTCTGAGGTCCATAAAATGAGTACCCAGCTTGCTGGGGGAGGAGGTAAATTGTAGCCTGCATGCAGGAATAAATTGTAAACCACCCAGAGAGTGCTTTAAACACTATGGTGCGGTGTATGAACAGAACACTTTGCTTTTGCTTTGCTTGTTCCGAAGAAGATAGGTGTTTTTCAGATTTGTGAAGACCCCTTTTCCCTCTTTTTAACCCTGCTATATTACCCTAAGCCATATTTTGTCATTGTGTCCGTGTGTTAGCCTACCATGCCCTTTCTCCCTTGAATTTTGGTATGTTTATTGTTTATATTTTGTTTTTATACTTAGTCAAGCATTCCGTGTTTACTTTTATAAAAATAAGTTGCCCATTTCTCTTTCCTTCTTGGCTGTGCATATGCTAGATGGGTGATTTTTGCTGCTACATGATTATTGCTGACTCCTTTGATCCACCAAGCTATGGAATATCTAGCTGTTGATTCTCTTGATTTACAAGGCCAAACAGGTCTCAACACACAAGATCTTTAAGCCTTCCCTTTCCCCTTTTCAAATTCTTTCAACAAAATCTGACAGTTTCAGTTTTTGCCTCATGTTTCTAATATTAAATTTAATTAAATTAATCCTGACGTGTGATCATTTTCAACATTCACATGAAAATTAAGCACAGTTGTGCATTTTCTCTGAAATATATATATATCCGTTTGTCCTAACACATACATTTCTTCAAGCAATCTTTACTTCCATACATTTTGTCAGCAATCATAATAATTATGCACTTTTGAGTGTTATTTCCATTAACATATCTATTATTGTATTTCTGTGTCCACTGTATACATTTTTCCCTTGGAGAACCTCGTTAGAAAATTCATCAGAAACTAGTTGCAAAGTAATGATTCACATATTGGTCCAGAGAACCAGAAGTATATCTCTCTGCCTTAAAATGTGAACGAGACAGATTTCTTTTGGCCACATAATTTAAATGCACATTTTAAATCAGGTCAGCTCTTAGTAATATCATTAGGAGGACTCTCATAGTTTGAAACTGTCAGGTCCGGGGATACATTTGGAACATATGCTCCAAGGTAGGAAAATCAATGTTCTCATGATTGTTTTCTTTGGAACCTTATATACTCTAAAGTTCAGTTGCTAATGTCAAGTTAATACCATTGTTGTTCTTGTGTACCTTTAAATTACTTCTAATATATGGTAATCTATTAGTGACCCCTCCAGAGGCCCAGTCATTCACAGTCCTGCTCAGGTCTTGCAGACTAAAGGCCATGTTTTTCAGATGAATTGATGCATCTCATGATAGGTCTTCAGCTTTTCCTAATGCTTTCACATTTTGTAGCATCATGTCTCATCCAAGACTAGGGATGGGCACCTTACAAAAAACAACATGCTGTTTCGCTGTTTTGTAAAGTTTTGAACCATTTCAAACCAAAATGAAATGGCAGACAGCGTGTCCTGAACTGAACTGAAATTATGTTTTTGGTTTGGGAGGAACCGAACCAGGGAGCCACCACCAGAGCTCACTTCAGCAGTGAAATCTACCTGCTGTTTCCCTGCTCCATTCTTGCCTGCCCCCACCTCCCAGCTGGTTTTGACAGCTCGAGCTGTCAAAAAATCCCAGCTGCCAAGCAGATGGCTAGGGAGAACGAAGCAACCAGACAGCACTAAATTCGCTGCCTGACTGCTCCTTTCTCCCCTGCCATCCCCTCCTCCCAGGGGTGTGTTTTGGACAGGGAGTGCTGTGGGCAGTGGGAGCAGCCCCCACTGTCCACAGCTCTCTCTGTTTAAAAAAAACTACCTTAGAGGAGGGGCAAGCATGGAAGAAAGAAGGAGACAGTGGTAAATTCAAACAGAGCTTGAATTTACTGCTGCCTCCTCTCTCTCTTGCGATCCTTGCCTCCCAGCTGGGGCTTTTAGATAACCTCCCCCTCCCCTCTATACCCCAACCTATCAAAAAGTCCCAGCTGGGAGGTGGGTGGAGGGGCAAAAGCCAAAAAAGAGCAGGCAGCGATTTAAAACTTGCTCCTTTCTGCCTTTCACCCTTCCCCCTGCCTCCCAGCTGGGGCTTTTTGACAGGCTTGGGTGTTGGGGAGAAGCAGTTATTATATATTACACTGAACTGCTAAACAGGTGTCTGTTGTGCTCAGGGAGGCACATCATGTGGTTACAGCACAAATCTGAGTGATTTAAAAAATACTCAGCCATGGAGTGATTTCAATGATAACTAAATTGTGTAGGTACTCAGGAGGTGGAATTTCCCACGGAATTGTTACACAACCAAACATGCACCCAGGTGCCCTTGTTTGTAGGAGCATTTGAAGAGTGTTCAAAACTTTGTCTTGCACTTATGGAGAAATAAGTTGGCATGCAAGCGTTTTAAAAAGCAGTACTGTGTCTGCCTTACACGATGGTAGAGTCTCTGGAAAGGGTGGTAATACATAAACATCTACATTTGAGTTGATTTTTCTTATCTTGATGTCTCTTTGGAATCTAATTTTCCCACCTACCAGTAGATTTTGAAAAGGTAGCATCTGTGTGTTCCTGACAAATTTAGAATTTTGTTCCTTAAAGGAGAAAGGCAGGGTAAAATATTTTAAATGAATAAATAAAAATAAGCTTCAAGGATTAATAAGTTTCCAGAACGTGTATTACTGGCAGTTTGTAATAAATAAATAAATAAATAAATAAATAAATAAATAAATAAATAAATAAATAATCCATTATAAAACGCAAATGAAGAAAAATTTCAAATATCCTAGCACAGTGGAACACTATGTGGAGTAAAAGGACTATAGTATATCTACAATAGCTGAAGAATGCCGGCTCACAAGTCAAATAACTATACCTTTACTGCCATATCCTCTTTTCCTGCTCTTTCCCATCCCTTCTTCAATGTGGCGGAACACTCGCAGGTAAGCTATCATTTTACAGGCAGAAAAATGGCCATTTCATTTTGTCTGTAACAAAATGCTGTTTCATTGTTTCTTTCACTTTGCTTCTTTACGTAATGAAGTGATGAAACAGCATTTCATTTTTCATTTCGTGCCCATCCTTATTCTGAACTCCTGACACCAGGGCTGTCAGCTTCTCTCACACATTCAGACTCTTTGCCACATTACAGCATGCATGTATGGGGGGGGGGCAATGTATATGGAGATGGTGAGAAGGGAACAAAGTGAGAAGATGCAAGCTTCTTTTAAAAGAAATCGTGAAGCAGAGGAACTATTCCAAAGAAAACAAAGTAATGTCTTTCTAACATTTTGCCGGAGAACTACAGAATACTGACTTGTCCATCTGTGTACTGGCATGCAGTTTCCACTGTTGATTATGTTCCATGTTCCCGCAAAGCTTGACCCAGTAAGAGCAGTATCACTCCATCAAAAAATGGACAAGCTATATCGTCATAGGTAGCTAGCAATGAAGAGCTCTGAATGAAAGTTTTCAAAACTATGCAAATGAATTGATTATAGTACTTTGGAAGCTTTTCTGTGCTTGTACAGTATGCCTTTTGTTGCATGTATTAGTGTGACATTCTTTGTTTATACAATAGATAAGTAAACCATCTAAAGAATACCTTGACATCTATTTAAATAATGAATGGTTGCCATTAAAAATATACAGTACATGTAAAATCAAACTGAGGAGGAAAACAATCGAAGCGAGAGGGAAGAGCAAATGTTATTTTACTGCTTTGTGTTAGAGGGTTGCCTCTTTTTCCTTCCTGATATAGCCTTGGTAGTTGTCTGAGTAACTGATTTTGGTATTTTTGTTCATAATGTTGCATTTCTCGCTTGAAGTGCTTTGTTTTAGGCATTGTAGCAGGCTCCTTGCTTTTATTTATTATTCGTTAGCTGAAAGACCACGCAGAGCTTGGAAGCATTTTTCCAAATAACTTTCTGTGACTGTGGAGAAATTCAATCAGTGCAGCACTTGCATGCATGTAATTAGCTTGCCATTTGAATTTGTTTTTCATTTTACTTATACAGTGGACCCATGTATAACAAACAGTTGGTATAACATAAAATCTGTGCAACATAAAAAATTCCTGAGATAGGGGAAATTTGCTTAACATAATCGCCTATGGGGCAAATCCATACAAAATAAAAATCGGATTACTCCATTTTCAATGCATTCCTATGGGAAATCTGTATAAAGGAAAATTTGCTTAACATAATTTCATTTGGAACAAATTTATTCCTTTATTCAAGGTACCACTGTATTTAATACACATCCATTGTTTAAAATTATGCAGTGTCTGATATAAATAAAGAGTCCAAATGACTACAATGTTAGTTAATTGACAATTGTAAGAATGTATAATAAATTAGCTTTAGTATTACTTGTTCCAGGAAAGGAAGTGGATGCATTAGTGATATATTGGTTGTCTGAAATCCAGTAGTAAGTTACAAAAGGACTAGCCCCATAGGTATTGATTCAGTGAGTCTACTCTAGTTGTGCTTGACTACTGAGTTTCAGACTATTTTTCTTTTCTTAAACCAACATATAAAATAGAAAAAGTGGTCTAAATAGCTAACCTCACTCAACCAACAATCCTAAAACAATGCTTGGAAAGTAGCAAGAGAATTTTATTTCCAGAGTAGTGTTATATTATCACTGATTTTTAAACAGAGAAAATAACATAATTGCTACTCCCCTTGAACCTCAAAAGGAAGCATTCAAGGTAATAATGGTCATAGTATTTATTTATTTATTTATTTGTAGACCGTCTGTCTTTCAGAGGAAATTAGGGCAGTTTACAGCAATCACAGAATACAGCAGTATAAAAATGTAAAATAATTAAATAAAACTACTACTACTACTACTACTACTACTACTACTACTACTACTACTACTACTACTACTACTACTAAAGAGAACCATGTTGTTTCCAACCTCTAGTTAGCGAACTGGCCTGAACATAATGTACCAACAGAATCCCCCCATGTTGTTTTCCACATAGAGTTTCTCATTAATACTTCATGGCCGGAACCTAGAGGATGACACATAATGTCATAACATGACATCACTCATCTGCTCTGGAACATTCTGTTCTTTGAGTTCTATAACTGCCATTTGGGAAACAGCATAGTTTTATCAGAGAAACTGAAGAAGGCAAAAGCTCAAGTGTTTTGATTAAATATTTCTGTTTTTTAGTGTTTATATCATTTAATTTTGTAGCTAATTAGCAAATTATTTTTTTGCAGTCAGAAAGTTATTTAATTTTGTAGCTAATTAGAACAATACTAAGAAAAGCACTCTAAGAAATACTGGAGATGTGATAAAGAAGTGGGAACTTACTGACATTTATGGTGGAGGTGTGGAGTGGTTTAAAAGGTATGGAATAAGGTTTTTGAGTAGGTTAGAGAAGTATTGAAACATTGTCAAAATAGTACTGTGTTATTATTGTCAATAGAAAATGATATCAATAATGCTCAGAGAGAGAGAGAGAGAGAGATTATAAGGAATACATTAACAAATAGAAGCAAAAATGGGTTTTCCAATAGCATGAATGCTATAATGAAATTTGGAATATTGCAATTAATGATAAATTGATTTTGGAATTAAGTTTTAAAAAAGAGAGTTGAAGATTAATAGATTAAATGAAATATGGAATGAATTTATAAATGCTGTACTGGGAAAAGGGACAGTGAGAATACCAATCTAAGATTACACATATTTTTAGAAGGGATGGGGGACAGTTAAAGAATGGAATGAACATCAGACTTTAGTAAGAAAGGGGGAACTGAGTAAGATATATTGGTCCTCAGGATGAAAGGAGCACTGATTGTGTTTTTTTTGTTGCAGTTGTTGTTGCTGTATAGAATTAGTGTGATGTAGATTGTTTAAAATTTTTTAATAATGTGTATGAGTATGTGTGATATATAATAGAAATTAAAGTAATTAAAGTAATAAAATAATAGACAGTGTTGGTTTTAACTTATAAAGCCCTAAGCAGATTGGATCCAAGTTACCTCAAAGACTGCATCTCGCTTGATGATCCTGTCCAGGTGTTAAGCTCATCAGGAGAGGCCATTCTCTTTCCCCACCATCTTCACAGGTATTTGGAAGTTGAGTCATGGCAACTGGACTTCTTTTTCTTGAGAGACTGAAATGTTTCGCTGTTCATCCAAACAGCTTCGTCATTCTGAAGAAAGGTACTTGCGAGTCCTCCATTTTATAGCTCACTTTGACATCTTGTCACCCTGGTCTGAAATAGGCTCATAAAATGAACAATGTCCTGAATAGGCTCATTAGGTCGGCCACATTCTCAATAGCTTTAAGGTGAATGATGGCCTAAGGTGCTAAAACCCATAAAGTATGGATCGTTAGCTATGGCCTTGGTGTTGAAGGCGTGAAGTATTTTTGATTTGTTTAGGTATTGTTGAAATCACAGCCTGATAAGCGGCAGACAGACTGTGCCTGAGCCCCCACTTCTATTGAGAGAGGGGTTTTCAATGCTCACATGAATGGCTTCCCTGACCCCTCTCTCAAACCAAAGAAAGACGCAATAAAAATATTTTGTACTAAATAAATAAATAAATAAATATTAAAATGTATACTTTTGCCACTGAATAACCCTTTAGAACAGGAACAGAAATAATTCCATTTCCCCCAATTTCAGTACACTAAAATATCTCCTGCTTTTGTGGTAGAGGCAGTATACACTCTGTGCTGCAATTACGGAACATTGTGTTGTGTGAAAGAATCCTCCTTTTGTATAATGCCATTTAAGTGTTACAGTACTTCTGTTCAACTCCATTAGAGACCAGACTTTAATTAGCCATATCTTCACAGCAGCACTCTGGCCGATTTTCCATCTTGAACAATACTTAGTCTTGTTGAGGTTACTGAATTGTCCCCAGAGACCCAATATCTAGGTCATGCATTCCTTTTAGAGTGTCCAGGTGGAATACTAATAGGTTAAGCATTTTTGTGTTCCCCAATTTTTGTTAATATGCTACAGTATGATTTTACATCACTATACTTTTACTACATATGAAGAGAGCTGGCCTTACAACTCCTAGAATTCTCCTGAGGCAGAATTTTGGAAATTGCAGTCCAAAAACAGAAATCTGTGCACTTCTTTTCCACACATGCATCTGCACATTGTGCATTCCTCTACATGTGTGCACATGGGAAAGAGCAAGTGAAAGAGAGCCTGCATGGGTGAAAGATGTGGACAAATGTGCATGTGCAAAAGCAGGCCAACGCTTTCACACAAGCACATCAGTGCAGTCTACCTCACACTGTCTGTCCATGCTCCCTGTGTGTGCCTGTGCATGAACTGTGTGTATATGCATGAAGAGAGAGAATAACAGTGGTGAATCCAGTAGTGTGAAATGCTGAGGTAAAAGCCAAGCACAGGTGCTGAGGTAAGTTATAGCAAATATGTGTTTCCCAGAACTTTGCCTCGGCAACCCCTGGACAGTCCTGGGGTTTACAGTCCAAAAACACCTGCACAAGCTTATAGATTACATGGGATTTACAAAATAGATCAGTGTTATCTATCAGGGGAACCTCATGGCTACTTCGGTGTGCCAATACAGCCAATGGGATATTCATTGATGTGCTCCGTATGATTGAGAGACCTATCCCCATTGTAAAGTAGGGTGTGGCTGTGAGGCTGTGCATGGTGCCTGAGAGATTCTCAACAGTTGGACCTGCAAGAGGAGGAAGGAAGGTGGGGAGGGAGGTCTTTAGTCGGCCGTTTCTTTATCCGAGAGCAGGCTGTCTCAGGAGAGGCCCTGATCCAGCAATGGGTAGGCTGCTGAGTTCTCAGAACTTTGGATTCTAAGGTGGAAGTGCTTACATTCATTTAATTCAGTGGTTCTCAACCTGTGGGTCCCCAGAAGTCTTCATCACTAGCTGAGCTGGCCAGGATTGCTGGGAGTTGCAGTCCAGGCTGAGAACCACTGAATTAATTCAACATAGTGAAGCACTTTTAACAATGTTGCTTGAATTAGTTATCATCCATTGTTTGCTGCTTTGCCTTCTTTGCCTTCCACTTTACTGCTTGGTGCCCTCTCATTAAATTATTGCAGTGTATGAATCTCAGGCATGACATCTGAATTACATTTCTAAGAAGGACAAGGGCACTCTACAGCTGACATGGGCATTACAAGTACTGTATGTTATATAAAATATTGTAGCTGTTGTTTAGGGCTATTCTCCGCTAGATTGAAAATATTGGTTTGTGAGTTTGAATACATGTTGGATGCATTAACAAAAGAATGGGTAAACAAGCCCAGAAGCCAGCTAAAACCTCAGGAAACTAGATAATATGGCAGTTCACACTTAGCAAAACCTTAGATGCATCTGTGCAATATGTCCCTGACCCTACCTGTGCTTTTATTTTAAAGCTGGCAAGATGCTGAATCCTCACAATGAATATACCTGTAGGCTAAACATTTTACTCAGAGGTTATGTACCTTCTCAAGATAAGTGTACATTTGGAGTGCTCTCAGACTCCTGGGACACTTCATGGCAAATGCAGGATATAACTGATAGCTTTTCGTTCGGATACTTCCTCCAATGAATATCGAGAGGTTTCGTTTATTTAACCCTGTTCTTTGTCACTAATCTAGCAGCTCCCCACTCCCTTTTACCTTTTTCAACATCTCAAAAATAAATCAAATGACAGCTCTGGAAATATGTACAAACCTCTATGTTTGTCTCAGTTATTTAAGTGATAATATCTCCGTAGCCAATGCCCTTTGTTGTTGTTTTTTATTACTTCCCTTTCCCTGTGGGACATTTTGATTTATTGTAGATCTCCATTACCACAGGCTTCAAATTCTTCCCGCTAGGAACCTTTATTGCTGCCTTCTCAGTGAAGGTCCATATTAGAAATCAACAGTCCCTGTAGATGTTAGGCCTGCTGACTTATCCTTTAAGGCACTTCAGAACTAATACGGTATTTTTAACCCTGTTTGGGAGCAGGAGTAAATCGCAGGCTGGCCCAGTTCATTGTTCTGGCTCATAGGAGCAAGTGGCCTCCCCCCCCCCCCCAACAGCTAAGCAGTCGAGCACCAAAGAATTTCTGATACACAACACAGGCATTCCATGATTTACTTATTTTGACCGTCCAGGTTTACCCCAGGAGGAAATAACTTCACCTGACAGAAACCAAATGCATCACTTTCACACGTTGCTCCTGGTCCTGTCTCTAGGTTGCTATTGAGTGGTAGTTAAGATCTAGCCAGGGAGCTCTCCTGAAAGAGCCATCCCTCAAGGAGGTAAAAGGGATGGCTTGTAGATACAGCGCCTTTTTGGCAGCTGCCCCCAGATTATGGAATTCCCTCCCAAGTGAGTCCTGCCTGGCACTGACATTGATGACATTTCAGCTTCAGGTAAAAACCTTCCTGTTCTACAAGTTTTAAAACTGATTAATGTGGGTCCTGATGGCAATTTTAGTGTATTGCATGTATTATATTTAAATGTTTTTATTGCTTTAATTTTATTGCAATTTCGATGTTTTAATTGTCCGAATTGTATATGTTAATTGAGAGCCGCCCAGAGACCTTTGGGTAGTGGGTGGCATACAAGCTATATAAATAAATAAATAAATAAATAAATAAATAAATAAATAAATAAATA
>JAHTLZ010003518.1:20764286-20804356 GCA_023846285.1 Phrynocephalus versicolor
ATAAATAAATAAATAAATAAATAAATAAATAAATAAATAAATAAATAAATAAATAAATATCAGAGCTGCATTTCTCTGTGAAATTACATAACTGGTGTGAAGCATATTTTAAAAAAATCAGTGGCTTCCAAGTTATCAAGAAAGCCATGTTTTTGTATTGAGGAAAAGATGATTGTCTGAAGTCTGTTTAGATTTGCAGTTTGCACACATTGGCTGTTATTGCTCTGAGTAATGATGGCTATTAACACAAAAAACATCAACAGAGTGAAAACAGCTGTCGCAAATGCAAGACAGTAATCGAGATCTGTGTCATATCCTCTGCCAGATTGCAAGCGCTATCTCTTAACTTCTCCAGAGGCATAATCATAGCTTTTTATCACATCTCGGGTATGTATAGAAAAATAATCCATAAGCCTTTCATTTTTCGTGGACTTAGATTCTCTCAATAAATTCTGTTGTATGGCCTGAAGTAACTCTGATTTATACTGGAACAAAAAAACGCAACCTTTTAAGGATCCCTCTGCTTGCTGTAGACACATAATTAGTACTGTCAGGGTGAGAGATCTTGAATGAAAATCCACCAAGTTTCAGACTGAAGAGACCTTAAGTTATATTCGCCTTTCAGTCACAAAGTTTAGGGCCAAAAAAAGACATAGTGAAGGAGAAACAGCGAAAAAGTCCCGACACTTTTGGCCTTTCTTGTGTATTTTGCTCATACTTGAGTACAGCAGAGAGGAGCTTTCAGTTTGATGAGAGTGATGGAACTTCAAGAGCAGGTGTTTGACCTTTTTTCGCGGGCCAGTTTTCCTATCAAAGTTGTAAACACCTCTCTCTCTCTCTCTCTCTCTCTCTCTCTCTCTCAATCTGCCAATGGTAAAGATCCATGGACCTCTTTAGGGATGAGGTGAGGTAGTCAATTCGGTGGGGGAAATCATATTTTTCTTAGAGGCTTCTCGTTTTTGACAGGTATGTGGCAGGAGGTCCCCTCCTTGTCGGGAGCAACTAGACCTGCTGAATTTGGGAGGTGAAGAAAAGAGAAATCTCCTTGCTCTGAGTTACCAGAAAACTTGAATAAAAGCCTCAAAAGGCTTCATGGTAAAGATGGGAAAAAATGGAGACTGATATAATCTGAATGAAGGCAAAGGAGAGAGTGACAGATTCATCCACCCCTAGAATGCCTTCTTTTCCCTTGTAGTAGGGGAAAGAAATGTGAAGGAAATATTGTTAAATTACAAAAAAAGGCTGAGGGAAGGGAGAACACCTGACCTTGCTCCACTGCCGAGATTAAATTTAGAGTTGTGATCCATCTTTTTCTCCCATCACATTTTATTTTGCCTTTACTAGTAATTTTTCCGTCTGTAGATGGGCTGGCACAAGGTCTCCTGTTGCCTGAATCAGGAAGGGAAGCAAGTGCCTACTGTCACTGTCACGTGGAAACACAGTGGGGAAAGAGAGGTTGAGGAGGGGGAGGCTGATATTGGCCATGGAAAACACACACACACACATCCATGTTCCTGTTTTTACCTTTATAGTTCCACCTCTTCTCCAACTGTATTTTAATAATACCTGGCTCTGAGGGTCCTGGTTGGCTACCACATTCCAGAATGCCTGGGCCTTAAGGATTCTTGAAGCCAAGCATTATTGAAATAGCCACACACAGAGCCGCTAAGCTACTGAGGTGACCACTGGAGCAAATAAGGCCCCAGCTTAGGAAACTATTACATATCTTAGATCAGTGGTTCCCAGCCTGGGGTTTGGGACCCCTTTGGGGAATCGAACAACCATTTCACAGGGGTCGCCATGAGCACAAACAGCTTGGGTCTGGGGGAGGAGGGGGGAAGGGGGAAAAGAGTGAGTTACAGCTTGACAGGTTGGAGGGGATGTCAGTCAATGGCACTGGAGGGTGCGATTGGCTGAGGGTGCCTGTAGAGAGAAGTTCTCTATGGCACCTGCAGCAGTGGCTGCCAAAGGGGGCTTGTGGCCTCTTCCAACCAGGGAAAGGGGTCCCTACAACATGAGGAACTGTATTAAAGGGTCACAACATTAGGAAGGTTGGAAACCACTGTCTTAGATGGTGGTGATGGCTCTGCTGCCATCCCTAGCATTCTGCCACTTGAGACAGCCACTTGATTCCTGCTGATATCAGGGATGGCTCTGGATGGCAGCTATCTGTCAGGCGAAAATACCTTTTCAAGTTGCTGTGTATGAATGCAAAACTGAGGGGCTCTCTTGGCAATTTGGGCTTCTTGGTGGGAAAGTGGAAAGCAACAAAGCACCTTTTATATACAGAATGTAGCCTGAAATTCTGTGTGGGTTGGTCTCATATTGATAAACCATGGTTTATTGTGTCCAAATGAGGCCATTAGGGGAGGAAATTCATCTTACCTTTTGCCAACCTCCAATTATATCTTCCCTTAGGATCGTGGAAACAAAGGGGAGATATATAATGTGAGCAGCAATCTGTTCTCTCACTGCTTGGAGAGCATAGAAGCATCAAGGTGTGTGTGTATTTGATTCCCTCCCCACCCGTTTTGGCTTCTGAGTTAGCATTGGCCATTCTTCCAGGAATCGGCAGCCATTGCATAGAGGTGAATAAACTCACAGTGCAATCTTCAGCATTTTTACTGAGAAGTAAGTTTTCTGGAAGGTCTTTGAGCTTCATTCCAGAAGGTCTGGATAGTAGTTTTGTACAAACACTGTATCAGCAAGGAGGGAGGGGCATATACATGTATACATGTCCTTCCAGATACGTGCGTTCAAACACTTTTGATGTGCTCTCATCTGTCGATGAACACTGCTGAGATTGCTTCTTCCTACTGTTACCTGCAATAGATAAGAAGTGATGTTCAAAGCCTTCCCTTCAGGCTGCAGGGGGAAATTGCCAGGATTCTTGTAGCTTTGGTAGATGCCAAAGAAGCAGTCACAGGCTGCGTGGCTATGGGTTTTGTACTGGGATATTTGATATTTTGTGGTCCATCTCATCTACTTTTTCTATGTCACCCCTTTTTGTGCATCTTTAGATCGTGAACCACTTACTTTCCACTTTCATCTGCTCGAAACATTCTGTTTTCAGGTTCATTTTGTTAATATTGGGAGGCATGCTTGTATGATTTCACCTATTATTTCATTATCTGCTTTTTCTTTGCAACCATGAAGTTGGAGTTGTGTAGGGCGGGAAGGGGAGGGGACTTTAGGCACACAAGAACTCTTTGGCTACAATACAATTGCAAAGCTGCCTGGGCAATTTGTCAATTTGTTTTAACATAGGAAATAAATTGGAAAAATGGTTGTAAATAAAATTGTCAAGTGTTGTTTTCATACCTTCTGACACTTCTGCCTTATTAACTGCAGTTATATTTATGAAATCTGGGTTGATTTAAGTGAGCTTCTTCCAGAATGTGGATTTGCTAACCCTATTACAAACCTACATAAATATGCTTGCATGAGAAATTATGATTAGGCAACAATGATGAGATTTAGAAAATTGAAAGACATCTCAAAGGCTCTCAACCAGACAGAGTACATTGGCATTCTATCTAGGGCAGACACTGGGCAATCTAGGTTCTGTGTCATGCCTGTGGAATCTTCTAGTTGATTATTTCTAAAGAGACACTCATGGACTCACAAATTGCAATCTCCAATTATAAAGGCCAGAGTGCTTTGGCTAATGAAGAAATTGGAAGCCAAGTTGTGGTTTTTGCCTTAAGCTTATATTCACAAACTAGCTGGGGTTGCAAAGACTGATTAATGTGTATGAATTGCTCCTCTGAGCTAACAGAGGAGATCTCTGCGGTGGAGCTATGTGGAATATATTGACCCCTATAAATAAGATTCTGAATTACTGTACATGGACAGAGAGGTCAGGCCAGGTGAAAAGAGACTGGCTGGCCTCTTCCAGCGGTTGGGAGAAGAACAGGAGGGCGCACAAAAACTGATTTTGTCCCTGCGTGCTGAAAATCCTAGCTACACCTCTGCAGGAAACTTGACAGGACCAAGACAGAGACCCTGTTGCTTGGTGCAATAAGTTGTCCCTGGAGTAAGCCAACTTGAATCAATGAGAATGATGGACAAGTTGAACAACCACACCCCCCAGATTCAGTGTGCTTACTCAAGTGCAACTGAGTAAAGTCATCCTCCCCAACTTCAGGTTTCATATAGTGTGGTCCTGGTATATCACGGGACTGCAGTATATGAAATAAAGGGCCCCTGGGGCAAGCTGCATGAGCCCGTTTGAGGCCTCCTGCACTTTTCCCAGGCCTGGTGCTGCCCTGAACGGGCCTTCGACAGACTTCTTAGGCCTGACAGAGGCCCCAGAAGTGGTTACCAGGGTTCAGATAAGTGCGGGAGCCCCCTGATAAGCCCTCCAGTCCCAACCTGACCCAGCACCCGCATATCGCAGATTTTCCATTATCACGGTTTGGGGCAGGTCCCTAACCCACATGGTAGGTGGGGGACTGCTATATGCGAAAGAAGAGGATTTCAGCTGATGCTTAGAAAGTCAACCATTTGTAAACAACTTCAAGATTTTTTATGGTCCTCCTACATATGGTAGTCTGTGGAATACTTTTTAGCTGTCCAAAGGTATGGTTTTCCAGTAGTTATGTATGGAAGTGAGAGCTGGACCATAAAGAAGGCTGATATTGCAGAATCGATCCTTTTGTGCTGTGATGCTGGAGGAGAGTCTTGAGAGTCCTCTGTCCTGCAAGGAGATCAAACCTATCCATCCTGAAAAAAATCAACCCCAGATGTTCACTGGAAGGACAGATTTTGAAGCAGACTTTGGTTACCTCATGAGGAGAGAGGACTCCTTGGAAAAGTCCCTGATGTTGGGAAAGAAAGGAAAAGGGGATGGAAGAGAATGAGATGGACGGATGGTGTCATTAATGCAACAAATATGGATTTGATCAAACCAGGAGGCAGTGGAGGACAGGAAGGCCTGACGAGCTCTGGTCCTTGGGGTCACAAAGAGTCAGACACGACTGAACGACTGAACAGCAACAACAAATTACTGTGCGCCATTGTTACAATCTGTGTAGCTGTTAGTTCCTGTCATTAACTAATTGTCCTCACATGCTTGGGAGTAAAGACAATGGTTGGTTGAGGGCAACTAACTGAGTGGTATCAGTGTGAATGCTAGTTAAAATAAGGCTTGCTTAGATGTGCTTGTCTCCATTTAATGGGTAATCCTTGCCCACTGGCTCCTTCATCATGACCTCTCCTATCTCTGTCATTCATGCACAATGGGGACATGAAGGCTACTGTACATGGGCAGGATCTTCCCATGTTCCACCTTACCTGCCTATAGCATATGGCACCTTCCCTAGTGGACTATAGTTAGCTGTAGATATGAGTTGTGGGCTCAGTGGTTTGTGCTGTTTTGTTTTTTGGCTGAACAGGTGTTTTGCGATTCCCAGCCCTGCCTTCTCCAGGGGGTGCTCACTCAGAGGCAATGCCCTGACTCCCCTGTTGTACCTCCTCTGGGAGCTGCCTCTGAGAGGGCGTGCCTGCTGGAGTAGGAAGCAATGCTGGGAACCACCAGGCACATGCTGGGCTGGAAAATGAGCCAACATGAACTGCCAAACTGGGCATCTTGTGTCTATCTCTAGTTAGTTGGGATTAATGGGAGTGTGTACGGCCTCTTCCTTCTTCCATTTGCTGTTCTATCAATGACAATTCTCAGCCTCCCATTGTGTCTTCATTGCTGGTGACAGATGTTATGCCAGGAATGTTCAGAGAAACACATCCAGACATGGAGGCATTGTCCAGGCCTGTGTCTGTGACCCACTTCACCCCCATATTCTTCTATATTGTGATGGCCTGATGGAATGTGCAGCCAATGCATGGAGGCCTTTTCAGGACCTTCACTCCTGCTTTTGCAACTTGTATTGTGCCCATTTCAACATAAGAACAAAACAGTGGCAAGAACGATGTGGATGTTGGGTGTCAAATTATAACTGGTATGCTAAATCCAATGATGAATCTTTGTGGGGATTTTAAAGATTAATGTGTTTAACTTGACACAAGTGTTTGTGGACTGGAGCCATTTCTTCTTCATATGCATCTGAAAAACTGGGACAATGTCCATGGAAGCTGATGCTCAATAAAACTTAGAAACCTTTAAGAGGCCACAAGACTTGCTGTGGCTTCTGCTGCATGATGGTTATGAGGCTTCCCTGCTGGAAATTTCTAGAAATTGTGTTGGTAATCTGTTTTACTCCATTCCCTGATCTGCTTTTCTGCAGTATGTAATCTTAAAAAGCTTGTCTTATGAAAATTCACTATAACAGTGAATAACACTGCTATTTGATGGAGAGTTTTCTCTCAACTAAATTGGGAAAGTAATTCCAGCAAAGAGTAAAGAGATATTGGTAGGATGCATTTGATTCTGGTTGTTTCTTGTAAAATGATCAAAAAAATCCCTTCCATGACAGATGGGCTCACCCTAGTTGCTTCCGACACTTCACTGTTATGAATATAACTTTATTTATGTTTTTAGCTATATATTCCCCCTTGCATTCTTTTTATATTTTAGGTGCCAGTTGTATCCCATTGAATTAATGTTAATTAGAAGACCATACTGATTTCTGTTTCCTCAGGTGGCTTGAAAGTGTATTGCAAATTGGCTTACATTTTATTATCCTTGTGCTTCACTTTTACCATTATTATTATGGTTTATGCTGTGTATTATGAAGTGTAAAAAGGATTTTTGAAAATTCTTGCTCAAGCTATTTGCAAAATCTTTCAAAGGACTTAGAGTAACTGAATTATACACTGGCAAGTGACAATATTGTTTTTCCCCAGCATGTTGATGCTAATGTTACAAGTATAATTCCTTGATATACTGTAACTAGCCTTCCCTAACTCCAACTTTCAGATACAGTAGGACCCCTGTATCCACTGATTCATTAACCACTGATTCAGTTATCCACATTTGGCAGAGAAAAAATTAAATAATTCAGCAGCCACAAAGCAAGCTACTGTCAAACAGCAGCTGTGAAGCAAGCTTCTGTCATAAATTTGCTGCTGTAAAACAAGCTACTGTCACAAACAGCAGTTGTAAAGCAAGCTACTGTCACAAAAGAGCAGTTTTGGGGATTTTTGCCATACTTTCTTATCCACGGTTTTCATTATCCATGGAAGCACCTGGAACCAATCCCCAGTGAATACCTGGGTCCTACTCTACTACATCTTGAAGAGTTTGTAATGTCTCAAATGTGTTTCAAAACCTCCTGTTGTGCAACTTCACAACCACACAATGGTAAAGAAATAAAAAGTTTTATTCCCTCCCAGGTTCTGTGGATTTCGAGGGTTCCTCTTCATCCTGGGGAGATTTGAAACACCTTTTCCTTAAAAACTGTCTGCTTTTCAAATTGCTTTTTCTGAAGAGCCCCCTTGGCCATGCCCATTTTTGACTACTGTGTCGGTTTTTCTTTTGACAACCACTGGGGTGTGGTGTTTTTTTAAATCGGTTCCTGCACCCCCTTTTAAAGCGATTTGGTTGTATTTGTGAACATACTATGGTGACTTTTTTCAGTTTCCCCCCTGTTTCTACTGTTTCCCTGTCGTAGTTTAAAACGGTTCAGCCAAGTGTGAATGGGGAAGCCGATTGCTAAGCAACCGCTGAAGTGTGGACTGCCAAACCACTGTAGCGACCACGTGACCATGGGTGGAGATAAGGCAATGCAAAATAAAAAGTGGCTGCTCAAGGAAGTGCAGTAGTGGCCCTAGTGGTAGGTGGGGGAGAGAAGTTCTTAAAACCTGAAAATTAATGTTATTGATTCCAATCCTGTTGCTGGCTGGGGCCAGTGATGGCAATTATCAGGCATTAAAAAGTTACATCCAGCCCATTTCTTCATCTCTTGAAGGCTTTGCCAGGCTGAAAGAGATCCTTAAATATGCACAACAGGATTCTAGTGTTTTAAATAAAGGGCCACACACAGAAATGGCAGTGCATGTACCCCCATCAGCAACATGTGCTCTGGGTGATCTTGACAGACCCCTCACCTGGAAGGCCCCAGGGGGATTATACAAATAATGAACATCAAAATAAATGACAAAAAGAGAAATGTTAGTATGCTTCTAGATCTGCAGTTTGGGACCATACCGATGTTTTTTAAAATCATGATTTCAGCTAATATTCAGATATTTTTATTGGGATCATATGACCCATTTAAAAGCAGAGCAGAAGAAAGGGAGACATAAAACTTGGTCATAGGAAGAATGTGCAAGGATCAACCATCTGCTAGTAACACGACTTTTTTTTTTACCAATTGCAGCCAAAAGAAAGATAGCAACCTGAGCTCTTACATATGGATTCTGATCTGAAAGGCAATATAAGTCCAGTCATTTGTCTAGGTAGCTTTGGAATCTGTAGCTTAGAGAACATAAACATAACATAAGAACAACCTTGCTGGAACAGGCCACAGCCCATCCAGTCCAACATTCTGTCTCACACAGTGGCTTCACCATTGGCTTCAGGTTATTCCCAAGCAGATGTCTTCACCTGCTTATGATTCCCTGCAAATGGCATTGAGAGAGATCCTGCCTATCTCCCCAACCCGGAGGTTGTCCTTAGGTATCTATAATGAGAGCCCTTGATAGCCTTGTTCTCCATGAACTTGTCCAGTCTTTTCTTAAAGCTGTCAAGGCTGACAGTAATGATGGATCAGAACTCTTCTGATTTTTTCATAGAAGGTGCAGTAAAAGAGGGTATGTGACAGGAATTCAGGCACCCCTGCTCTACATGGACAGAGTGTTTCTTGATGTTGGGTTCCCTGATACCTAGTGTGAAGTAAGGCTGAGGGTACGATGATTCAGCTAATATTCAAATTCAACGTTGCTTTACAACACAGAAGAAAGAACAATAAAATAGTGTTCACTAAGCATGAATAAGTCTTTCAAAATCAGCTAGGAATTTTTTAAAAGGCAGGTCTTGTCATTCAAGAGCACTAGTTTGCTGCCAAGGGCAAGTGGCACTAAGCTGCTTATCTAGTCTTGAGATGATCAGAAGAATCCAGCAAGTTGGCTTAGCCTACCAATATTGACTGGTTGACTTCATTCCATGGCTGAAATCCAGTAGTAAGAGGTAACTAGAAGAGGCCCATTGAATCAGAGGCAATTTGATTAGTTGATACCTATATAAGTTGCATAATCTCAATGGGTCTACTCTAGGAGTGGCTTACTCCTGGATACCAGCTTATTTCTTCGATTTGAATTCTATACTGTTACACTTATTAAAAAAACTGGAAAGGGTAACCTGTGACCATCCAAGGATTGTTCGACTGCAGATCCTATTGGCCTTAGTCAGCCCAGTCAATGGTGATAGATATTCAGATCTATAATAAAACAGCATAAGAAGAACTACTAGTTGCCAGTCCCTGCTTTTTAAAAGAAACCCAGTGAAAGCCAAGATACTTTTTGTGCCTGAATTGAAGCATTCAGAGCTAAATCTCCCCGAAACCTTTCACATGGGGTGATATAAAGCATCATATATAATACAGAAAGAGAAAGGTAACATTGCAAAAGGCCATTTTATTAAATCCTGTGGTGTGAATCGTATCGTTCTCTTCAACCTGGCATGTCAAGGGACTGAGTCATTATTCCAAGGCAAATTGGTTCCTACAATGAACAAAAATGGTGCAGCATTTATTTGTTTTAGCCATCTTGGGGTTTTAAAAAACATTTTCTTAATAATTTTAGAAGAGATTCCCCATTTCATTTCATTCAGAGGACAGTGGGGAGTGAATGGTGGGGATGGGATTGCGAGGGCCGAAGAAGAAAAAGACTGGAAAAATGGGCCATTCCCCTCGTTCTACCTTTTGGTAACAAACAGAGACAGATGGGACTGGAAAATGAGGAAGAGGGAGATTTAGTTCTGAAAAGCCAACTGTGGAAGAAATGCAGGAATCTCTCTCTCTCTCTCTCTCTCTCTCTCTCTCTCTCTCTCTCTGTGTGTGTGTGTGGTCATCAGTTCTGACATGGTGGCCTTTTCCAGGGTTTTCTAGGTAGAGAGTACTCAAAAGTGGCTTCTTCTGGGTGTGTGTGTGTCCCTGGGACTGTGCAACTGACCCAAGAACACAGAAGCTACCTGTATTCACGAGGAGGCTTGTGGGGTGGGGGTGGTCAAAATCCCAACTTCTGGCTCCACAGTCAGATGCCTAAATCACTGAGTTATCCAGCCGTTGGGGGGGGGGAAACCCACATGGGCATGGATGAAGCAAGTGTCTGCTTCCCTCCATGCTGGAACGACTGCTGTTAACGTTGATAGAGCTGAGAAGATGGAGTCTGTACATGTGGATCACTGGCAAATAACAAAAAAATGTAAAGCAAATGTTATTAGTTACACTGGTTGGCTGTTTTTGAAATTTTGAAGCAATAGGCAGGGGAGTGAATCCACGCCAGCTGTCAGAGGTGGAACATGGAAAGAGTAGCTCTGATCATTCATTACGACAACCACCATGGAGTCGCATTGGTTGAAGTACTGGCCCAGTGGGTCGGTGTACTGCATACTATTGTCTGTAAAACTACAAAGAGACATAAGTATGTCAAATGTGAACTCAGCAATATATTGTGTACAAGATACACTGCAAAGGCAAGGACATAGAGGAGGGCATAAACTCTATTATCTTTTGTCAGATGCAATTACCAGTGCCTGCGGTGACTCTGAATTTGTCTGTCAGCCAATGTTAATGCTCCTGATGTCACCAGAGGCTAGGCATGACTTAGGGCGCAGCTTGGGGCATGGCCCTTAGGACGCCTTGTGCTCTTTCTCATATAGTTCCATGAGTTCTGTAGAGTTTAGAATAAAGCAGCTTCTTGGTTTGCTGAGGAAAATTAAGTTTTATATTTCTGAGGGAAGTAATAATCTGCCTCAGCAAAAAAAATAAATGTGTATGAAAATGAACAGAAGGGAACAAGGAGAAACTAAAAAGTGAGTGGATTTCACGGAGAGGGGGATTTATTCCATCTTTTGTATTGCTTAGCAAGTGGGTTCTCGGTTGTGGCATTTATCCAGCATATGGGTTGATTCAGTGGTCCCCTGCCCCCTCTTTCCTTGCTGCTGTTACACACAGGACAAGCATAAGACATTGCTGGACAGTCCTTCCATCACAGACCTAGAGACGGAGATAAGGTGAAATACCATTGCCCCATAAATTTTTTTCTCTCCTGGACACTTTCCCTCTTTAAGTGCGAACATGCACATACCGAACTCAAGTGCTGATGCAGCTTGAGGGTTTAACAGACCGTGTAATCAGGAGCAGAAATGTGGACCATAGGAGACAGGAAGATACAATTCAGTGTTGTTATACAGTAAACCACAGCTTCAAATCACAAAAGAAGATAATGATGAGCCAGTGGTGCTCATGCCTATAGTTAACACCTTCAGTAAAGGGGTCTTATAACTTTTGAAGACAGCCCAAGGACTGGGTGATGGAGTGGGTTGACGGTTCCATAGCTGCTTTGACTGCAGTCTTGGTTAAATGCCTTATGATCACCTTACCTTCACTGGTACCACTGGAGTGTAGAGGTGGCATCCTAGCTTGTTGACCCTGTTATGCTCTTTCCAGCATACAGATGTGCAAGCCACTGCCTAGATTAATTTGCAGTACAGTGGTACCTTGTATAAAAGAATCAATTCGTTCCAAATGAAATTATGTTAAACAAAATTTCCTTTATACAAATTTTCCATAGGAATGCATTGAAAACGGAGTAATGCCATTTTTATGTTGTACAGATTCGCCCCATAGGCGAGTATGTTAAGCATATTTCCCCTATCTCCGGCATTTTTTATGTTGTACAAATTTTACATTAATACAAACTTTGTTATACAAGGGTCCACTGTATTGCATACATCCAGACATGCAATGACCCTTGCAAAGCAATCCAGCCATGGCAGTAAAGCAATCAGAATGTAGAAATTTTGAAAAAAGTAATTTGTTACAGGAAAGGCCACACGGCTCCAAAAAGGATAACCTGTTATACTCTTAACATTACCAATACGTTTTAGTGAAGGGTTAGGTTACTTCTTATGTGGTGGTGGTGGTGGAGGTGGGCTTCTGTTCCTTTTCTGTGTCTGTATATGAGAAGATAGTAAGAAAATAGCCAAAATGGGGAATAAAATGTGAAGAAAGCATTTAAGTCCCTGCCCCCAAATAGCAAGGAAAAGTTATGACCGAACATCAGTCGTTACTCAGAAAGGACGATGGCACCAACCATGCTGCAGAGCTCCATGGCTTGGGTCTCAAGCTGTGGAACCAGATACTGAGGGCTCAATCCCCCACCGTGCCTTCTTGGGAGGGGGTTTACTGAATGACCCACCAGGTTCCTTCCAGCTCTGCAGTTCAAGGTGTTTGTTGTTGCTCTTGTTGTTAAGTCAGGATTCTAGCCCATGTGCTGCAGATAAAAGATATGCCTTTAAGGTATTCATTTGAAATCCTGTAGGCAATATGGTACATTTGGTAGAGCTACGTATCAATCCCCATCAAACTGAGACTTCATAAAAGTTCAAAAGCACATACGGTGACAGTGATTATATTTAGGACCTAAGCAACATTTTAAATTGCTGTTACCTTCTCAATAACAATTAATTTTAATTACTCTGTCATAGCTGATGTTGTGCTGTAAACACTTTTCTTAATTCAGACCCTCTCCTCATGTTCATGTCTATATACTTTACATCCCAATAGTATCACTAATTAATATGTATTTTTGTTCTCTAAAGTTCCTTTTTGTAATTTTCATGAATATTTGTATGTATCTGCTATGCATTTCTCTTGGTGCAGTAGGATCCCCATATCTGCAGGGGATTGGTAGCAGGCTGCCTGGCGGATAAGGAAACCTATGGATAAGAGTGAATGCTCTTATCCAAGGGTGATGGTGGTAGCAGCAGTGGTGGGGGTGGTGGGGTGCCCCACCAAAAGGAGAGGAAGCAAGGTGCCAAAAGTGAGCAGGGAAAGGTGACACGAGCAACAGTGCGTCTGGCAGCTCCCTCCTCAGCAGGCTGGGCCCCGGTGGGAATGGCCAGTGGCAGAGGGCAGCACCTTCAGTCCGGTGGCATGGAAGGAAAGGACAGGTCAGCTATAGAGATATCCCCCCTTGGGGCAGAGACAGTACCCCAGCTGGCTTTATGGAAAAGGCCTTTGGGAATCATTAAACGTCTATCTAACCGGGGAGGCCCCGGATGAAAGGAAATGAATTCCATGGGCACATATGCTCAGGAAAGTCTGGCTTGGTGTTATCTCTTCCCCCAGATCAGCCAGGAAGCCATGAGATGGTATGTAGGAAAAAACAAGCTGGCTACGTGACCAGCCCAAAGACCCTGCCACACTAAGATAAGCCTTCCCAGGAATTCACCAGCCTGCTCTACCATCCTGACACATAGGTCCTATTGTCAATGCTGTCTCCACCCCTCTGATGCTCTGTCTTTGTAATCAATAAAGCTTTGTGCTCAGGCTAGGAGTCATGAGAAAACTGCTGCACAGGGCCTGGCCTGCTGAACCCAATAATGTGTCTTTGCATAATCATTCCAACAGTGAGCAGCCACGCAAGAGACTGCAGCTCACCGCCACTGCCCATCGTTCACGATTGCTGTGGCTTTTGCAGCTCCCTGCCACCCATCTGCATTGTACCGACACCAGGACCAAGGCTGTGTGCCGCTCGCAACCGCCCTTAGCTCACCGCTTAAGCTTGCCATCGCTTGCCTGCACTGCAGTGCTAGGTGGTATTTTGCCACTGCTTTCGCATCCGACACCCCACCGCCCCTGCCACCCATTGATTGCTAACTGTGAGCAGGTGATGCTAAGGGCCAGGCCATATAGCAGCGCGGTGGACTTGGTGGCACTTTGCCACTACTTTTTGTGCCCCGCACTACCCGCTGTTTGCCAGCCATGGATAACTAAATATGTGGATGGTGAATCAGTGGCTATGGGGGTGCTACTGTACACGATGTGTTTTTGGATGCAACTGTGCTGGATATGCATATTTTTCAAGTAGGTTTCTTAACATACTGCATATTTGAACAGCTGAACAACAACAAATCCATGACACTGAAAGAAGGTAGGAAGTACATGCTATTATTAGAAAGTAATGATTCAGAAATGAGGACGTGTTATAATGAGGAAACAATGCACATTCAGAAAACTCATTGACACAATAATGGGATGAAACAAAAGTTAAAAAAAGAAGAAATTGAAAATGTCTTGTTGTCAGGACAATTATCGTGCATCAAAATCAGAATTAATTAAGATCCTGAAATTCACCAGAGACTGGGAAGAATGATTTACTCTGCTTCTAGATAAAATATATGTCCAGTTTCATGTAAGACATTTTCCAGGATCTGCAGTAACCTCACAATCTTGATAGTTTCCAATTTTTATCGAGACTGAATGATCAAAGGCAATACTCTGGACAGCTCCCAGCAGTGGAAAGAAACTTCGGGAGTTTTTACCCCACTTTTCACTTGTTGTAACAATTAGAGATGGGCACGACTCAGCAAAATTTTTGTTTTTGTTTTTGTTTTTCATTTCATTTTGTAACGAAAACAAAAATGAAAAAATTTTCAGAAGCAAAACGACAACGGAAACGAAACAAAAAAATTGCAGTGTTTTTTGTTTTCGTTATGGCAGACACATTGCATTGAAAAGAATGCTAACGAAACGAAAAATTTTCGTTTTTGTTTTTGTTTTTTGTTTCGTTTCGTAATGAAAACAAAAACGAAAAATGTGCAAAAAACCCAAAAAAACGAAAACAAACAGAAACGGACCCCTAAACAACAAACGACAAACGAAAAATTATTTTTTTTGAGTCGTGCCCATCTCTAGTAACAATAATATAGATTAAGTATCTAGATAGATAAAGAGATGCTTCATCACCTTTAGCAATGCCACAGAAGAAACAGAATTAATTATTTCTATATGTTTCATTGCTCTGTAGAAATAGACACACAGGGATATACGAGGATGCCAGGAGAGAGCCAAAAGCCATGCTCCCATTTTCAGAACACTTTTCTGTTGTTTGGGCTACAAAATAACAATAAGCAGATTAGAAACGGACACCAGTCCACAGCTTGTAGGTAGGCAGGTAGGTAGGTATGTAGGTAGGTTGCGAGAGAGAGTTGGGAAATTGATATTGGTGCTTTGAGAGTGTCTTCCTATGCAGGTTGGTAGTGAACATGTATAGGAATTCTCTACTCTCTTATAGGTCCACTTCCTTGTGCTAAAAGTAGGTGCTCAGGGCAGTGGAGTCATGCTGCCCCGAAAGATACAAAGAAGTGCAGGGTGTAAGCATTCTACCCATTACTTTTGGGCTTCTTCTCCACACCTAGGTGACCACGTGGGCTTCTAATATAAAATAGGGTGTTTAAAGGAGCACGGCAAAACTGCTTTAGATGTTTGCATTGTTGGTTTAGATTGTAACTATTTTAATTTTTCCTTTGTTGCGGACATGATATGGATCTTTATGATGGATAAATTTTCAGTTACTCATATGTTTGCTTTCCATTGGTGATTCCCAACCTGGTGTACACATACCCCCAGGGTACAAACCAGGACATTTGGGGGTATGTAAAAACAAAACTTAAATAATGGGGTGAAAATAGTTCAGGAGAAAATCCAAGTCAAAAGTCGTGGAATCAATTTAACATTATGAGTAGCGTCAGAGTGGGTTTTCTCCGTTATTTAATCTCAAGAAAAGCCCCATTCTTTCACTTTGTTATTTTGGGGGATTGTGAGGCATCCTTACTTAAATAGTGTTTTGCAAAGTCACCATAATAACAATGCACATGCTAGGTGGTGCACGGCAAGCAGTCTCAGCTTTACTTCACAAACATTTGAGTCGGGTTGCTCCAGTGCCAGTGGCGGCTCCTCAGCAGGCTCCTCAGTTGTTCCTGTGTGCAGTGTTCGATGAGTGAGATTTGTCAGGACTTCCATGATACATTCATTTGAATTCATTGTATCGACTGAGTTTTAAATGTAAACGTATATGTACTGTCTGTTCACCTTATTATTCTGTTGTGTTTTAATCCCATTCTTGGGTTATTTATTTACAGTTACAACACAAACATTTGAAATAGCAATAACCATATTAATTACAAACATTTTGCTAAAATGAGGGGTAAAATTTATGAAATGGGTTGCCAAGGGGTATAGGAGTGAAAAAATATTGGGAACCATTGCTTTATATGCATGGCTCTTCAGACTGAAGACATCTATAGGTCAAGAAGGTAGACTACAAATCAAATATATTGTACACATTAGAATCACAATCACATCATATGGGATTCAAGGGACGTTATGCTACAGTTAATGCTTTTAACTCATGGGAGGAGAAGGTTTTGCTTTATTTAAACCTGTTGTGAGGAATTATCTTATGTGAAGAATGTATGGTTTAATGGAGTCTCTGAACCAGCATAATGGGTGAACAGGTTGCTTATTTGTATGGACAGGGCAGCCACTTAGACGTAGTCACAAAAGAAAAAAATGTGCCAATTAAAGACCAAGGGGGTTTGTATAAGGTGTCTAAAACTTACAGATGCAAAATTGGAAACAATTGGTACAGTGGTACCTCAGTTTACAAAATTAATTCATTCTCTGGGTTGTTTCATATTGCAAATATTTCGTAATCCGAAACGCGGTTTCCCATACAAATGCACTGGAAACCAATTAATCAATTCAGATGTCAGAAAAAAGGCAAAAAGGAGCCTTTTATCGTTTTGAAACTCTTTCTAAAGTGCACGTTAAAGGCATGCAGAGTAGGAAAAACCTCTGCAATACAAGCACTCAGAAAAAGGCATAGACATGACAATAACTGCTCTCCCTGCAATGCAATACATTGCAATCGAAGATGCTTAGAAAAAAGCATGCAAATGACGAAGAGCAGCTCAGCCCCCTCCGTAATGCAATGCAGTGCAATCGGAAACACACAGAAAAAAAGATGCAAATGAATGAGTTCAGTTCCCTACCTTTCCACCGCTTGAGAAATGCACCCACAGACAAGGATCACTGCCACCCCTAATTACAGTGAAACTTCTTAATCCCTTCATCACAATACAATGACTAACATCTAGTCTCCTGCATAGGACAACTTTCCTCTTTCCCACAACTTAAAAAAACCCTGTCTCACTCACTCTATACCCCAGAGCACAGAGAGAACTCCTAGTTCCCTGAGCTCCTTGCCCTCTGAAGATGCCAGCCACAGGGTCTGGTGAAACATCAGGAAGAAAAATGTCCAGAACATGGCCAAACAGCCTGAAAAACTCACAACTATCATTACCTATAAAGTTCAAAAAGTCCCCAAACTGCTGCAAAAAAAGTTCAGAATGGTTCCAAAACTGGATGAAGAAACATTTCCAAGAGCTCCCACCCCTCCACAGAATGCATCCTGGGCACACTTTTTGCAGTGCTTTATCCAAATAAAATAAAATAAAATAAAATAAAAAAATAAACCTGCCCATTCCATTGAAAATTTTCTTAAAGTGATACATCCCCATTTCCAATAATTTCTTTTTGTCGTGCGAATTTTTCGTTAATCGAGGCATTTGTAAACTGAGGTACAAGTTTATAATATAAAGGTTTGACTTTCTATGTTTAGTACAGCTTTATAATATCAGCCACAAGATGATAGGAATTCATTAAACTATGAGTGTGTGCTTCACAGCAGAAATGTGGTCAGATTTCACAAATCCCTCCTGCTGGACCCAGTACTTCACTACTACTGTAATGTTCAAAAGCATGCCATGTCTTCAGGTGAAATGAAAGTTACTGTTTGCCAAAGAAGAGAAAACTTTGGAATGGAGAAATGTCAAACTCTGAGGTTCTTGGCTGATTTTGTTAAAAGGTGTTGTGTTTTATCTGTGTTCAAATGTGTTTCTCTCTCTCTCTCTCTCTCTCTCTCTCTCTCTCTCTCTCTCTCTCTCTCTCTCTCTCTCTCTCTCTCTCTCTCTTTCCCCTTTGGCTTCTTTTCCCAGGCTGGCAAGAAGGAAAGGAGCAACGCCTTGAATATTGCAATAGATAACATGTGCAAGAAGACAAGAGATCTCCGCAGGCAGGTAATCTCCCCTGGGGTCAAAATGCGTTCAGCAGAGATTTATGGAAGGAATAGTGAAAACAAAAGAAGGGTAAAGAAAAGAATGGTGTATGTCAAAGGGGTGCTTGATAGTTCAAGAGATGCAAGTTAAGAATGATGGGTTTGGAACAGGAATATCATCAGCCTACAAAGAAGATGTACAGCTTACCATGAAAGGCCAAGTACTTCAGTGCTTGGAGCTTGTGGATCTCTTTGGAATCTTGGACTGGAACCCATATGAGAATGAGGAGTCACTGTCTACATGAGACACAGTAATATCTTCTGAGCAGGTGTTTAAGATGTATGTAGCATTTCTCAAACTAAGTGGGGTTCTGGTGATTACCTGATTGGGAGACTGCCTGGGAGTCCCAAATAACGCCCACATGGTTTCAGTGGAATTATAACAGGATTAAAAGATATAAATCAGGAGTGTGTAAAAAGAACAAGACTACAATATAACACTTGGATGGCATCAATAGGAGTCTTCTCAGGTGATGTGGCTGCCTCTGTACCAAGTATTGCTACAGTTTAATGTAAAATTATGCACCGTTTAGTTAAGGTGCGTAAGTTAAGGATAAGCACATTAATTTAGTTTTCAGTTTTTGAGCTAAAGGGAGTTTTAAAAGGAGTTATTACCAATGTGCATATTTATCAAAGTCCCTTGCTTTCTTGCAGTACTATATGTTTGAAGAGCAATAACAACGCAAATGAGCGAATGATAACAAAATTTGCTGTCTATTTCTTTAATATCCTTGTTCATGACTGAGCTCATTCTGGAGCTGTTTATAGCTGCTGAAGATTTTTTTTCTGTAATTAATAAACTCAAGTGGTTCTTCCTCTGATGTAACACTATCCTTTGAGTTAATCCCATTGCGCTCCATCCCTTGGGTAAACGCCTGAGAGTAAAAGGTGTCTTCAGCTTCAAAATCCTGCAACTAGAATTTTGATGGAGGCCAGCAATTCAGATTATATGATTCCATTGGTATAACAGTTTAACTGGATCCTGCTCAACCCAGGAGCTGCAGTTAAAAACACTGACTGCACCCATTAGATACCTGTATAACTGAGGACAAGAAAATTAAAAGGTCACTTCCTTTCATGCAGTGCTACCTGCTTACTTGGTTCATCAGGCAGTGCTTTGCCTCATGTACTCAACCTCATATGATGCCGAGGTGATGAGGTGATGGATAGAATCTTCTCTATAATGCTAAACAGACTTACTCCGGGGACTCGTTTTCCTCTACTTAATGCATTTAGAAGCCAGTTTACGGTTTTGTATTTTGGCAGTCAGACAGATTTGCTTGACTTCTGGGGTCCTTGCTGCTGACATTAAATTATATCTTTGTGTTGGAACGTCACAAAGTGGGGTTTGCCGCTCTAAAAAATATTAATAGAGAATATTTATGACTGGCTTTTCTATTGTCAGTTGCCCAAGGCTGCTTATAGTCAACATAGTTAAAAACCTGCATAGAGTAAATTAAAACACAATAAATCTGTCACAGGCAGAAATAGTGTAGGGTAGAGACCAGCCCCTGCAGTGAAGCAAGCTGATAAGCCTGCTTGAATAGAGTAATCTTATTTATACCCCACTTTCCCCCTCACATAATCACTTTCAGTTGTCATGGAATAAATTTGTTGATATTTTTGGAACAAGGTTCTTACTATATTTAGGCAGAGACATTCTTTCTACTACTGTGTTACAATTAAGAATATTGTATTTCTCAGCTTGCCACCTGCAACTATGTATAATGTGTTCTTAAATTCTTTTATTTGTCTTGAGTCAGTAATGAGAATGGAATATAATGTTGTTAAGATGCAATGGGAAGCTTTAAAAGTTGTAGCAAGGAATCTGTGAATCCCAAAGGAGATGAGGTATCAGTGTAGCTTATATTATGCTTATGCCTGTTGCTAAGTATTGAGCTTGAGCTGCGATAAATATTCAGAAGACCCTTAAAGTAAGTTTCTAGGAACTGGTTTTTGTGTAAACTTTTAACAGCTTGGTTTTGACTTGTACGTGAACCAACACACAGCGTTTATAGGTCCAAAGAGTTGCAAGAGAGCAACTAAATTTCTCCAACTCTGACCAAGCTGCAGGGATGAGACACAGTTACCATATATACTCGAATATAAGTCGAGTTTTTCAGCCCTTATTTTTGGCTGGAAAAAAAAAGGCCTTCAAGTTATATTCAGGTGAATACGGTTGCTCGATGGGTGGGGAGGAGAAGCTGCAAGGGTTTTTGTTTTACACTTTTTCTCTCTCCTGAAGCAAGCTCTGATGTCCACCATTGGAGCTTGCCAGGAGGCCTCCCTGCAGCCTTTGAAGCCCCTTCTGCTGCCTCCTGAGTACTCGGTTGGGAGGTTCAGGCCCTGTTGGGCCCACTGTAGGCCACCTCAAGTACAGGCGGGGAATATAAGCCAATCCAAATATAACCCCTCAACTTATACTGGGGTCAAAAAATCACCCTCAACTTATATTCGGGTCTGCTTATACTCGAGTATGTGGAAGTTGAATCATGGCTACTGGACTTCTTTTTCTTGAGAGACAGAAACGTTTCACTGCTCATCCAAACAGCTTTATCAGTCTGTCTAAGGTGAAGTGGACTTGCCTGATCCTTCCATTAAGCAGTTGTTCTTGAGCTCTCTGAAGGATATTGTTAGCCCTATGACTTGTTATTGTAGATTATAGACCAAGGCTTGTTGGGGTGAAGACTGATGAAGCTCTTTGGATGAGCAACAAAACATTTTTGTCTCTCAAGAAGTCCAGTAGCCATGACTCAACTTCCAGATAAACTCACCTGGTTGACTGAGAAACTTAACAGACTATTTTGACTGTGTCACTCAAACAACACAGATGTTGACTTATATCATGGGGAATCATTCACCTGTATATTTGTTTCTTATCTCTATCTATATATGTATTTATATATCTACTCGAGTATATGTGGTACTTTTTAGCTAACCACAGTTTGTCATTTCCTTACTTCCTGTTGCTCCCGCACTGTTTCTCTTATGTTTGCTATGCATTTTTCTTCTTTGGAAGGGGGTTAAACTCAAAAATGTCCATGTGTAAATCTTATTACTACTAACATTTCAGTTTACACTGTAGACTTGGTTCCTTATGGAAGTGTTGATATTAAGTTTTTTTGTTTGTTTGATCAGTCTTTTCATGCTTGTTCAAAATTTAGGCCAAAATCCTGTTGCTTGAATAGGAAGTTTATTTATTTATTTATTTATTTATTTAATGCTAGGCTTAATTCAAAGAATAACTCCAGGCGGTATACAAGGAAGGTTAAAACAATAAATAAAAACAACATTTTACATATATTAATGTTAAATAGTGGGTTCATGACACCAGGAGATAAATGAACATGGCTTCATTCCACAAGTCACAGCCAGTCAGATAAGAGCAAGCAATATAAACACACATGTGCATTTATACAGATGCTGCCAAGAGGTGCAGCCCTTCCCCATGGCCAATTATCTGCAGCTGGTCCACAAGCAATTAGCACACACCTCACAGGCAATGCTACGCACTACACAACAATTAAACAAACACAATAAACATAAAGCATAAGCAAATCATAATAGTCAGGTCATCAGGTAGGTGATGAGTAACATGCAACATTGCCAAAAGCCTCATGGTAGAGTCGGGCAGTATAGAAATATATAAATAATAAAAATAAAGAGCTCTGAAGCATTGCCACAGATGGGGCTAAGTGGATGTCAACTGGCAATTTGTTCCAAAGAGCAGGAGCGGCCACTGAAAAAGCCTGGTTTCTTGTAACAGTTTTTAGGACCACACACACATGGGTGGTCACCTTAAATTACAAATGGTGGAGCAATTCAGATATTTTAGGAAGTAGGACAGTGGTGGCAAACCTTCGGCACTCCAGATGTTTTCAACCACAACTCCCACAGTCCTTTGTCATTGGCAATACAGGCTTGGGATTCTGGGAGTTGTGGTCCAAAATATCTGGAGTGCCGAAAGTTTGCCACCACTGAAGTAGGAGATCCAGTCTAACCTTGAACAAAATCATCTTTATTGTCAATAGAACACTGCTTCTGAAGAAGCTGGAAGTTTTGCCATATCTATAAATCTCCAGGGACAGACTGATGATTAACTTTACATTGCTCCAGAGCAAGTAGTTTTCATTGCCAAGGTTTCAGCATGTGTGGAGCTGTTTTACTCTTTAGCAACTTTTACCTTAATATTATTTCACAGATATTTTAAACTACAAATTCCCTTGGCTCCAGTCATTCTGACCAAGGATCAGACATGATGGATGAGATCATCTCAAATATCTGGAAGGATGTTGATTGTACAAAATCACATTATAATTTGATGTGGCATCAAAAAAGTTAATTCCCCATGGTATGCTTTGTACTGTTCCTTACTGGCAGCTTGTGGTCTAAGGCATGGGTGGCAACTCATTCATTGATGGGATGGAGAACTCTCCATTTCTTGGACCAGGGTCACCAGTGGTGGTCACAGATATAGAGAAATGGAGGATAATATGCATTTAAGTCTTTTAAAATCAAGTTGCTCATTAGGTTGAAGATAAGGCTTCACATTTATATCTTTCTAGACTGAATTTAGTGCATAGAATAATATTTGGATAAATTTGCATTTGCAACGCCATAATACATTATTGTTGCCTCTTTCCTTTTCCAGCTTCGTAAAGCGATTATTGATCATATCTCAGATTCTTTCTTGGACACAACTGTTCCGCTTCTAGTGCTCACTGAAGCTGCAAAAAATGGAAAAGAACATGAAATAAAGGAATATGCTGCTATATTCCAAGAACACACATACAGGCTTATTGAGGTGAGTTTGACAGATAAGATACACACTATTCTTTCTCTTTGTCCTCATGGTTTTCTTTGTTACGTACATATAGTGGGCTGAAGGCTGCGTGAGTGACTAAATTCCAAGAAGTGGTATGGCTTGGTTCCATGTTTTTGAAGCCAGAAGTGTGTTCACCAACAAACAGCTGTTGTTTTGTTCTTTATTGGAAGCAGTTTGTGTGTATCCTGAATAGTGATAGACTGTACAATTGTGAATTGTGTAGTGTCAGTTGCTACCACAAATTCTTGCAAAAGCGTTACAAGGTTGTTGTTTTTTCCACCTATCGATCAACTTGTTTTTATTTAGAAACTCTATACTCATCAGCCGGAGTGAAGTAGAAACAAGGGGCGGGGGAAGAGTAGCAGGAAGGGAGTAGAAGCCAGAAATTTATATTGGCTTAAGTGAAATTGCACAAGTTGCATCTTCAAATTGTTACTCATTGAAGAGATGCCAATCGCATCTCTGTTTGGAGGAGGGTACAGGACCAGGTATGCAACTAGGCCTTGCTAATGAGCAGCAACTCATGACTGCAGTTTCCAGGAGGTATGATATCACTCTTTAAATACGTAAAACAGAGTCATGCAGAGGAGGGGCAAGTTCTGTTCTTGATCATCCACGAGTCCAGGGCAAGTAATAATGGGCTCACGGGAAGCCAGATTTCAGTAAAATATCATCAAAAGCATCTTAACTGCTAGAGCAGTACAACAATGGAACATATTACAATGGTACCTCAACTTACGATGTTAATCCATTCCAAATGCACATTCGAAAGTCGAATTATTCATAAGTCGTACAGCAATTTCCCATAGGAGTGCATTGAAAACAGATTAATCCATTCTGGAGGTTGGAAAAAAGGCAAAAAAGGGAAACAGATTAATTAGTTTTCAGTGCATTCCCATGGGAAGGCTGTCCCAACCCCCTCAATCAAAGGCAGCTGAAGGCTGTTCTCCACAGCCCCTCCAGACAGCTGATTTTGACAGGTCAGACAGGTCAAAATTGGCACAGAGGGGAGGGGTTTGTGGAGAGCAGCCTTTGGCTGCCCTTGATTGAGGGAGATCACCCATTGATCTTTGTTCACCCAGGCAGTTTGGAAGGGAAGCACACTTCTCTTCCAAACCGCCAGGGGTGGGAGAAGATGCATTGGTTCCTGCTCTGCCAACATTGGTGGGCAGAGCAGGAACTGATGCATCTTCAGCCAGTCCAGGTGTCTTGCAAGGCACCTGGGCTGGCCAAGATCCATCATTCCCTGTTCTGCCCACACTTAGTTGGGCAGAACAGGTATGGACTGATCTTCGGCTAGCCGAGGTGCCTTGCAAGGCAAGTGGTGGTGATGGATCACCACCGCTGCTTGCCTTGTAAACCTCCTGGGCTGGGTGAAGATCCATCTGTCACTGCTCTGCCCAATGAAGCATTGGGCAGAGCATGGGTGGACTGATTTTCAGCCAGCCTGGGCACCTTGTAAGGTTGATTTTCGGCCATCCCGGAGGTAAGGGAAGATAAGCACTTAACTGGAGATAAGCGATTCCCTTGCAAGGTGCCTGGGCTGCCCAAACATCAATGGGTCTGTGCTCTGCCCACCAATTTGGTGAGCAGAGCAGGGACTCATTGATCTTTGCCCAGCCCAGGTGCCTTGAGAGGGAAGCAAGAAAGGAGGGGGGTGACAGAGGCAGAAATCGTCACCACCTCCTTTTTCTCCTAGGTGCATTGATCTCTTTTGCAGAGATCAAAGCAACCAAGAAGGAGGTGTTGATGATGGGCAGCAAACACTGCTCTCCGCTCTGACTTTGACAGGTCCAAGTCAGCTGCTGTGTGGAGCGGAGAGCAGCATTCGTAATTTGAATTATTTGATTGTCAAAGCATCCATAAGTCGAAGTACCACTGTATTTTGGAATGTTGTGAATGCACCAATATTGGATGTATTCAAGAGAAAAATGGAAAACCATCCGCCAGATCTACTTTGACTTGGATTCCTGTACTGAGCATGGGGTTGCCTTCAATGGCTATACAGACCCCTTCCATTCTGTGCTATGCAAGCAAGCTCTTAAGGAGCAGTACTCCACCAAGGAGGTACATTCAGATTTGGAATTTTTGTAATTAACTGAATAATATCATATTTGGATAGTTCTGCATATATCCAATGCCAGATTTGATAGTTCTGAATATGTGTAATAATAATTCCTAAAAGAGATTGATTGATTGGATTTATATACCCTCTATCTAACTACTAGTGTACTATGTGTGGTGTATTTGAAGTCCCACTTACTCTTATAGATTATAAACCAAAATGCTTGGTTTCTACTTGCTAGGGAAGAAGTGCACATCAAACCTATTTCTTATGCATCTTGGATCTGAGAAATGGAATGTAAAGACACACTGGCACCAAGGGCAGTAGAGACAGAGACTCCATATCCTGATTGTGATTGCCGTGTCTACCAATGAAGAGGGGCTGAGATGAAAGCAAAGCTTTTAAATGATGAACCAGTGAAATTGTGAAGCAGGCGTAGGCATCAGAAGGCATTTTTTCACATTGATTCTTTTCAGTTGAAAGATGAACTTCTTTGTACTTCTTATAATATTTTCTGTTAGGATATGATCTGGTGCAAGCCTGCACTGCAACAGTTTTCTCTGGGTCCTTTTCTGAACCCTCAACTTACATTTATGTGCTTTAAATGTGAACAGTATAGATACATATGTTTATTACAGTGGTACCTTGTATAAAGGAATTAATTCATTCCAAATGAAATTATGTTAAGCAAATTTTCCTTTATACAAATTTCCACAGGAATGCATTGAAAATGGAGTGATCCCATTTTTATGTTGTATGGATTCTCCCCATAGGCAATTACGTTAAGCAAATTTCCCTTATCTCTGGAATTTTTTTATGTTGTACAAATTTTATGTTATACAAGCTGTTTGTTATACAAGGGTCCACTGTAAATGAAAATAGTATTGATAAATGGCATAGATTATCCTATAAAAGTTGGATGCCTTGGATAAAGGTAATTTCTTTGAAACTACTCCCCCAAGCAGTTTTAGTTTTAAACTCTGTGTGCTTGAAAACTTGGCTTTAAATTATGCATCCCTTTGTTGAAAGACGCTTCAGTCTGCAATATCTAGTGACTACAAACGTTATTGGAAACACTGTCAAAGTTTGTAAACCTATAAACATAAACAGTCTTCTCCACCGTTAATTTCTTTGAAAAAGCTGTGCAGTTCCTTTCTCCCTCCCTCTTTCCCTCTCACTTTTTTCTCTCTTTGAGCTCAGTGACTTTCATGTTTGTGTTTAAATTTTCTTTCAGAGCAAGTTATAAGTAAAAGTAAGTTTCTTGGCAGGCACTGCAGCTCCCAACATTTTTATTTAATTGTTTATTTATTTTGCATGCCTGTAATACACATTTCTGGGAGACCATAAATAACAAGGTTTTATTTGCAGTATTTACTGAAGGGGGCAGTGCTGCCTAGATCCCCTAAACGCATCCGATCTCCCCTGATTTCTGAAGCTAAGCAGGGTCAGCCCTGGTTAGTACTTGGATGGGAGACCACCAGGGAATACCAGCAGCTGTAGGTGCCTGGAGTAGGAACTGGCAAACCACTCCAGTATTCCTGCCAAGAAAACTCCATGGACATGGAGTCACGAAGAGTCGGTCATGACTGTAACGACACAACACACACACACACACTGAAGGGGGAGGTGGTCAATTGTGGTTTTTCAGCTGCCATTGTGTCTCACCACTGATTATCCTGTCAAGGTGGACTGAGTCCCCACAACATCTGGAGGGAAACAGTTGCAAAGCCCTGATTCATACCTAATTCTGTCAAAGCCACCTCTCTGCCTCACAATTAATTATCTGATAAACTGATTGCTATTTTTCCTCCCTTCCACCTTTGTGCATCATTTCCACAAACAATAAGATGATGGGCAAGGGGAGTGCAGTTACAAGGCAGAGTAAACGTTTGACTTGTGCATGCAGGAATATAAACAGAGAGGAGTCTATATTCTATTAGTACTCCCCCACCCACCCACCCCAGAGTATAGCAACTTAATCCCCTTCCCTTAGAGATGAGGGGAAATTGTTTAGACAAGCTTCATTTCACACATCCCAAGGCATTCAAAATTTGCATATTAAAGTGCAAACAAAACAAAAGGCACATGTCAAAATGCGAATGAGTAAGAATGCCCATGAGAGGGACTGTGTACCTTGTGTAAAATTCATAAATGAAAGGACACTTGGGTGGGTGGGTGGATTGAAATTCAGCACAGGAAGAAAAAGCACAACCCAATATAACCGAAGGATGTGGAAAGCAGGTGGAAACAGGAGACTTACACATTTGAGACAGGACAATTTTTACATTCCCACCCTCCTTTCAGGCCTGTTCACCATACATACTGTTACCCCTGATTTGTGCATGGCTGGATGTTGAGACTGAGAGATGTGTCATTTGTTCTTCTCTGTTTGGGGACTGGGTCACCTTGGATAGACAGACAGCATAGTGATGCAGACAGGCTTCAGCTGAAATCGACAAGAGTCATGAAGCCTCATACAGGACAGGCTCTGGGGCACAAGTTCTTTGCAGGAAACAACTGTGTATTCTAGGGCCTACTGGTTTCCTGCTCATAGTGGTTTCTTGCCACTTGTCTTGACCTTGGACTGGACTTGATTTACGTTAGAACTCTTGGAGGCTGGCTTGTTTACCTGGCTCTCACCTTGGACTGTGTATTTGATGCTGCCTTTAAAAACTCATTCACGACACCCAGAGCCTCTAGGGATGCTTTGGGGAAGCAATTCTACCCTCATGCTATGCATTATTTCAGCAGTCTTTTTTCTGTATTTCAATGCATGTTTTCTTAAGTCTTTCTCTCTCTCTTTTTTTTTTAATAGGGAAGGGTGTTGTGGTCATATTGCCTGGCGATACACTTTGTGTGTGAACTGGGGAGTAGTAAGAATGGCTGATACTCCTCAGATACATGGATCTGACTAATCCAGGTGTTGTCTCAGGGCCACCTGCATCTCATCATGGTAGTGAGAATGAACCTTCTGCCCTAACACCACTGGGCTACTAGAAATGTACAGTATGAATGAGTCATTAAATCCCCCCTGACAACAAAAGATCGAAGTGAAATTTTTCAAGTGATTTTAATCTCATGGCCAGCACTCACTGGCATTGTCCTGCTGTTCTCCTCCTGTACCTTCCCTGCAAATGTCCAGCCTTCCTGATCAGGAGGCAGTTTCTCAAAAGGAAAATTACCTTACAGGAAAGGCAGAGATGAAGGTGCCGTTCTCTGTATGATGGAAGCGTACATAAGGGGCATTATGTCCCGCTTTCTCCATGGTTCCCTCATTCTTCTCATCTCCGGGGCGATGTAACAGAAACATTCCAACAGGCTGGGCAGTTATGGGGGCCGTTATTGTAGCATTCTCTCTGCTCCCAATAACTTAAGTGGCAGTTCTGGGAAAAGGAAGCAGAGGAATTACTGGACAAAAATCCGCTACTCATTTTGAGACCGACCTCCATTTAGAAATGCTTAGTAGCTTGGATTTGGGGATCTTATAGGCAGCTACAGAACGGAGAAGTGTTGGTTTCGCCACCCCTGAGCTCTGAAATCAGTGAAACAACACTGAACACAGCCAATTCTCTTCTGGATGGGGATCTGTAAGTGTTTCTTCCTATTGTTCTAGTAGAAAGGATGCTCACAAAATACCTTGGTTTTGTTCAGTTCAGCTTCTCAACCTGACCCACCCCTCCACACAGAAAAAAAAATGGGAGGGGATCCTCTTAGTTTTTCCTTCAGTTCAGAATGAGACACCCTCAACTCCTAAGGTCTCAGTAATTTATAAAAAATATCTTTAGTATTCTTTCCCTTGGACAAGCAAAGCACATGCAGAGAGGATGAGTTGAGATACCAGCTGAGAGTTAGGAAGGAACAAACAACCCAGTCAGTGCTTGAAATTCTTAACTGACACTCCAGTCAGCTGAGTTTTTGTCAACTTCCAGATTAGGTAGCTTTGCACAATCTTCTCCCTTCACATATCCGAGCATGTTAGGAAATCCCTTGCAACCTTCCCTGGTAATACTGTTGTAATTAGAGATGGGCACGAATAAAAAAAATGGCATTTCGTTTGTCGTTTGGAGGGTCCGTTTCGGTTCATTTCCGTTTTTCGCAAATTTTTGCAAAATTGTTTTCATGTTTGTTCGTTTCATTACCATTTCGTTACCATTTATTTCATTTTTTGTGATTTTTTTAGGATTTTAAGCAATTCACTCATATTGCAGTAACGGAAACGAAACGCACGACAAAATTTCTGGTGTTTCTGTTTGTTTCATTTCATTTTAGAGACAAAATGCGTTTGTCATTTCATTACGTAACGAAATGAAAAAACAAAAATGGAAACAAAAAATTGTTCGTTTTGTGCCCATCTCTAGTTGTAATTCTTTGTTAAGGATGAGACCTGCAAGAATTTGCCTCCTTATTTCAGATAGAATTGTAGATTCTCTGCAGAAAAAATGGTCAGGATTCTGTGTCATATGTTTTTTCACAAAGAATAAGTAAGGTTTATATGTGGAGTGTGAGGAGGTGTGTGTGTATTTTTAAAAGGTAATTACTTCCTTTTAATGTAATCTTACGTTTGAGTCTTTCAAGCAAGGAGGCGAGGGCTGCTTCAGTTCTCTGGGCACTGGAATCAGAGATTCTTATGCTCATTTAAGCATGTATAAATGCTGCCATTTCATTTTTGTGATATATGAATTATTATAATTTAGCTGCTTCTGATGATTCCCTTATTACTTTTCAGTGCTGAGAATTATCATCCAATTACTAGATATGGGTTGTGAGGAAAGAAAAAGACAAGAAGAGCCATAAGAAAAAAATTGTTTAAAAGTTGCATGACGTGGTTTAAAGTACTCACAGATATTTTTGAGAAACAGCATGGTTTTGATATTGAGGGCGTTTTCAATAAATAGCACTGGTTGGCTCTCCAGGAAATTAATTAGATCGCAGTTATATTGCATCTGTCAGTTTATAGTATATCACTTGTAAAATACTCCCAAGTAAGCAGTCTCACAAGGAGATCTTTGCCATACAAATTATTACGAGGGGGAAAAAAATCTAATGGTTTTAAAGTTGTACTTAAGAATGTAAATGCTGACTGCCTTCTCACATGCAAGGATGATAAATTGGAATCTTCTTCTCCCACAAACAAGGATAAGGAAGGATATCCTTATATACATTAAACAAATTAATACATTGCACAAATAAACAAAAAGGCCAATATTTCTATTAAAAATGTTTGTTCGAAATGATGGCATAGCTGACACAATTTTACAATTTGTGTGTGTTTCCTGAAACCAGGTTGGCTGCAGCTTTAGGAATATGAAAAGCTAGATGGGTTGTTTGCATCATTTTTACTATTCAGTCAGTTCTTCTGTGCTTGTTTTTTCTATCTGTGTATGGTACTTCTCACTGGGAAAAGATGCTGGAGTTACCTATGCAATTACCAAGACCTAAGGAGTTTAAAATGTCTTTATTTTGCTCTCTTTGCTGGAAATGATGATTTGTATGGGTTATTAACATGTCCTAGCAACACTGGAAACTGAAAATGATGAAGGAAAGATGGCATTCTCTTTTTCTGTAGAATGCTTACTAAATTAATTAATTAATTAATTAATTAATAATTCCAGCAAAAAGAGCAAAATAAAGACATTATAAACTCCTTAGGTCTTGGTAATTAATTAATTTATAACAGGAGTCTCTTAGTTATTGCTCTGCTCTATCCACTCATATTGTGTGGTATGTGGCAGGTATTCCGATTTTATTTTTTAGCTTCTTTGAGGAATTAGCCTTCAACTCAAAGACCTTTCTTTCTAGAATTAGCAATATTTAAGCCTTTCTCATTCTGGTGACTAGATTACAATCCTTTTAAAGCCTTTTCCTCTGTAAATGATCACCTAAGACTGCACAGCAAGGAAGTCCATAAAACAGCATTTCAAAGCTCTTGCCCCCCTCCCAAAAATCCTGTCTGGTGAACAGCGAGCCTCACACTCGGAAAGCATGGTTGTTGGCAGCTTTGGTTGGTTTTAAGACCACCTCTGGCTTCTTCTTTTTGCTGGATTAAGCCAAGAATGTGAATTTTACAGACTTTTTTTTCTTAGAGAGAAACTGAAGTAAATATCTCTGTTTTCTCTTTCACTATATTTTTTCTGCATTAGAATCTCTTCTCCCCGCCTACCTTCCCCAAACAGGTCTCATGGGAAATGTTGCTGCATTTCTCAGATGTTTCATGGGCGTCTTTTTTTTCTGGAATAAAAAACCAAACTATCTAGCTTTATTACAAATTTTGATCCGAATGCCACATGTCCTGTGCAGGATTGACCCAATGCTATCCAGGTTTATTACCATTCCAGAGCAGAAGGGCAATATCCTTGTGCAGTGCACTCTCTCAATAGAGCATCAACTTGTGTGGCATTTGGCTGTTTCCTGCACAGAATAATAAGCAAAAATGGGGGATAGGAGAGAGTAAAATCAAGGTAGGTCTTGGCAAGAGATCTTGGCATGGTGTAACTGAGAAAACTGCTGGAAGTGATAAAGTTTCATAGTATCATAAAATAACTGAGTTGGAAGTCCATCAAGCCCAACCCCAAGTTAAGATGTTTTTCCTGACCTTCAGCCAAAATCTGGCTTCTTGTAACTTGAGCCCACTATTACAAGTTCTGCACTCTGGGATGATGGAGAAGAGAATTTGCCCCTGCTCTGTATGTCTAGCTTTCAAGTATTTGAAAAGTGCTATCATATGTCCCCCAAGTCTTCTCTTCTTGAGATTAAATATGGCTAGTTCTTTCAATCTTTCCTCATAGGACTTGGTTTTCAGCCCCTGATTATTGTTGTTGCCCTCGTCTGTACTTGCTCCAGTTTGTCAGCACCCTTCTTAAAATGTGATGTCCAGAACTAGACACAGTACTCTAAATGAGGTCTAACCAGTGTTGAATAGAGGGGGACTAGTACCTTATGGGACTCAGAGGCTATAATTCCTTTAATGCATCCTAAAATTAGTAGTTGCTTTTTTATGGCCACAAGAGCCTTCTCATTTGTAGTATTACTGAGACAGGTATACCCCATCCCGTGCATTTGGTTTATTTTCCATAGGTGTGTAGAACCTTCCACTTATCCCTGTTAAATTTCATTTGTTTTCAGCCCAATGCTCAAGCCTGTCAAGATCATGTTGCATTTGGTTCTTCTCTTCCAAAGTATTAACCATTTCCCCCGATGTTGAAGTGAGCCAGACCCAGGACTGAACCTTGTGCTACTCCACTCGCTACACCTTCCCATTTTGAGAAGCAGCCATTGACAAGCATAGCTATCAAGTGTTCCCCACAGCGACCCGGAACTGGGAGCTCCAGCGAGGTGGGGTGCTGGCAGCTGGGCCTTTTGGCTAGGGGTAGAGCCTCATTTGCATACAGGGTTCCCAGAATCCCTTGCAGTGGCTTCAAAATGCTCACTGTGACCTAGGTGTCTTGGCTTTCTAGGGGATATTAGAGATGGGCACGACTCAAAAAAATGGTTTTTCATTTTTCGTTTTTCGTTGAGGGGTCCGTTTCAGTTTGTTTCCTTTGGGTTTTTTTGCAAATTTTTCATTTTCGTTTTCGTTGCATAACGAAACGAAAAATGAAAATGAAAACAAAAAAGAAAAATTTCTGTTTCATTAGCATTCTTTTCAGTTCAATGTATTTGCCGCAACGAAAACAAAAAACACAGCAAAGTTTTTCGTTTCGTTTCCGTTTCCGTTTTGGTTTTTTTGGAAAATTTTCATTTTTGTTTTCGTTGCATAACGAAATGAAAAAAACGAAAACGAAAATGAAAATTTTGCTGAGTCGTGCCCATGTCTAGGGGATATATATATATACCAATCCAGACAGCTGGTGAGGTGCGGGTTAGGGGTTGCACAGGGGGAAATGCTCTCTGGCAGGCCACTTGGAGGCCAGCTGCACAGCCAGCCCACAGCATCCAGAGCTCAGCTACCTGCCGTTGGAAAGACATTTCAGGGAAAAATAAATTTTTGGGAAGATGGAGGGAAAGAGTGTCCCAAAACGTGACTCTTGACAGCTCTGCTGATAAGCATTCTCTTTATACTATTCTACAACCAAATGTGTGTCCACAGGTTCTATCTGGCTCACAGTTAGTTTGGTAATCAGAATATCATGAGGCACTTCATCAAAGGCATTGCTAAAGACAAGATATATTACATCAACACCACTCTCTATTTGTGAGTACTCATCACATCTCTAGCGAAAACTACCATTATTTGGTTCTTTTCACCACCCTACGCTTCCTCCTAGAGTAGCAGTTCTCAGCCTGTGGTCCCCAGATGTTCTTGGATGACAAATCCCAGAAATTCTGGCCAGCACAGCAATGGGTGAAGGCTTCTGGGAGTTTTAGTACAAGAACAGCTGGGGACCCAAGGTTGGAAACCACTGTCCTAGAGGAATAGATCTCACGGTGTCTTGCTCTTGGAGAGAAATTGAAGGTAGAAAAAATTGTAGATCTGAGAAATCTTGTTGGATTTTTCAAGGTTTTGCAATTTTTTTAAAGAAATGCCAAGGCTACTTTTGTACAAAATGGAGCCTTTTCTATGTACACTGTTTCCCCGAAAATAAGACAGTGTCTTAATTTTTGCTCCCAAAGATGTGCAAGGTCTTATTTTCAGGGGATGTTTTATTTTTTCCATGATCGTTTTAAGTGATTCCCTTCCCCCCACCCCTGTGCCAGTGGACACCTTCACCAGACATCCCCCACCCCTTTATCAGACATTTTCCCCACATGGCCTTATGTTCGGGGGAGGCCTTAATATCGGGAAGGTCTTCTTTTTGGGGGCTGCCTTATATTTCAGCGAGAGGCAAAACTGTAAGTAGGTCTTATTTTGGGGGGAAGTCTTACTTTTGGGAAAACAGGATAGGAATTGCCTGGACATGAGAGAACCTGGGCAGGAATTAGATTGTTACTACTTCTCTGCAGAATGACCTATTTTCCTATGTAAGGTTCTGGAAGAGAGCATTAAGTTGTGCAAAATGTAGCAGTTTTCCTGAACAGAACTGATGGGAAAAAAGAGTGAGGGAAAAAGAAAGATGGTGATTCGTCACTGATTATTCTATATTTGTACACTTTCTTTATAAAAAAGAAAGAAAAGAACCTTTTTATTTTCATCAAATTTATGTGTAATTCAAAAGCAGAGAAAAATGTGCAGTAATCCTCACAGTTTCATCCCAGCAAAATTATCCAAAATATATTATTGAGCTTTCGTTACTTGTCCCATAGGGTTCCTGTGAATTTATTCTCCGTTCTTAGTCAAATTTAAAAAAAAAATGTATATGATTTAAATCCCTGATTGGGCATGCGAGTGTGAGGGACTGAACTCTCCTCTCTCCACCTTGATCTCTAAAGATCCTGTCTGCAGGCCTTTCCTTTCTGCGGGCAGCAGTAGCTGCCTGCTCCCTGTTTGATCAAATTCCTCTCTGGAGTTAGTGACAACCTCAATGATGTTTGAATAGCAGTTTGAGCTTCTCTTAAATCTTAGATAGGAAGAAATGGGAGAAACGTCTTTGAAATGTAGTAATATCTCCTTCTTGTAATTACCCGCAAAAGCCGGAAGGATCTCTGCTGCATTCCTTTCTCATTTACATCCGTGTTGTGTTATAAGAAAGAAAAGGTTCTCATCACCAGTCAAAAATTCATAATGCTGCCCCTGGGAAAACAGAATTCTGCTGCTACAAGTAGTAGAATAAATCATGCAAATAGGGCCCATATGCAGATACTTATTTGTCTTTGTTTTTTATGTTCGCAAACATGGAATCTTGAGCACCATCATATTTTGCTTTTAGAATCTATCCATTTTTTTAACTTCTGTGGGTTCCCTATTATTACAAAAAGATTAGAGTTGTGCATTAAATACTTTTCTTAATATATATTGACTGAAATTCTCTAACTTAGAACAGTAAGTTGCACTAGAGTAGCTTTATTTAAATACATGAAACCTATGGAGGAGTTGACTCACCCAGTCCTTACTCTAGTTCAACTGACAACACTAACTAACAGGACTTTAGCTGCTATGTCCTAGTTATCTGTGTTTATTAGCAATGTGCAGGGGATTGTAAATGTCTTGGATGCTTTTGTTGCTGTTGACAATATATGCTAAGGGGAGAAAGCCACTGCGAGTGCCTAGTTTGGTTATTGTGCACAGTAAAAAGTCATTTTAAATGAAATGCTGGATGCCGGGGATCTTGAATGTTAGTATAATAATTTAATACAAACAATACATTGCATTTAAAAAAATAAGCAGATAGAAAGAAACCTGAATATTAAAAGTGACATAAAACAATTGAGGTGTTATATCAAGCTGTGCAGATTCTCTGGGCAGGATTCCAATAATTTCTGTGCAAAGGTTTATTGCCCATATGCCTATGGTGTAATTGCCATATAAAGATGAAACTAATACATACAGAGCTATTTTGCTGCGGCTTTCTTGTGCTTGACACCTTAAGTGAAAACGAGTTGGAAAGTGGACACAATGGTTATGCAATGAATATCTGATAACCCAGTGCTGTGAAATACAGTAAGCATTAAAAAAGACCTCTTTTATCAGTGCTCTGGAGACCCAGAGTTTGTGCGACATGTATCCAGGGAGGAGGTTTGGTTTGAACGTGTTAACGGCTTCCGTAAGAAACATTATTCAAATTAAGGGAGCATGTAGTAAGCATTAACTATATGTGATTTGGATGTGGGAGCCTTGGCATAATTATTACTGTATATATTTGAATATAAGCCTAGTTTTTCAGCCCTAATTTTGGGCTGAAAAAAGGGGCCCTCGGCTTATATTCGGGTCAATACTTTTAGCCACTGAGGCAAGTCATCTGTGGCTAAAAGTCATTCTAAACATTGCATGCTGCTTCTCATGACCGCTCTCTGCATCACAGGGGAGTAGCACACAATGTTTAAAATGACTTTTAGCCACTGACCCAAGCACTTGCAACAGTGGCTAAAAGTTATTTTAAACACCACACCCCACTCCCCCAGCTCACAAAGGAAGAGCTGCCAGGCCCTGCTGCATTTCCCACCCTAGACTTATACTTGAGTCAATATGTTTTCCCAGTTTTTTGGGGTTAAATTAGGGGCCTCGACTTATACTCAGGTCAACTTATACTCGAGTATATATGGTAATTTGATGAGCATTTAACATGTGAATTGAGAAAATCGCAGTTCAGAATTTGCTGTTGGGAAAATAGGTGTTTAAAACTCTAACCATCTCTAGGTCTTGCAAAAGTTTAATTACATGCTACCAGGTTGGTACGGCTCATAGCAATTCTAAAAGGGCCTTCTGCTTCCCCCAGTCAGTTTCCATGGCTGGGCAGGGGTTTGAACTCTCTTCTCCAGAGTCCTAGTCCGTCATTCTGTCCACTTCAACGCACTGAGCCATTGGCAAACTAAGCTTAAAATTCTGGGAGTTGTGGTCCAAAACATCAAGAGGGCCAAAGTTTGGACATGCTTGACCTACTGCATTTTTTGCCCTTAATTAATTTTCTTTAGTTGATATTTAGTACGGTATAGTACTTGGAAAGTTTTGGGCATTATTTATTTGATTTATTTGACTTTGATCCCTCCCTGCTTGAAAGGGGACTCCAGTCTCCTCTTCAAAATGCATACAAACCTCCCAAATATTTTTTTCAACTCGATTCAAATGTTCTTATTCAGTTTCTTGTTCCTGCAAACAGGAAATCTGTGAGTATTCATTTTCTCCAGCCTGTTCTCCTCTTTTGTATGCTGCCTCTGGCCCTTGTAAATAGAGATGTGTGAGAATTCTGCAGGTTGACCTGAAAGGCCGGAGGTCATTGCTAACATTTTGACCAAATGCTTGTGAAGTGTCAATATGAACACTTCCACAGAGCTCAGAGAGGCCTTTTGGACAATGCTGCCTGCCACCCGTTCCTCTTTCTCTTCTTGCCACAAAGCCCAAACATCAACTTTAATCTGGGGCAGGGCAAGGTAGGGTGAGTAAATCGATCCATCCCAAGTTGTATTGAAGCATGACTCTCACTTAAATAAGACTCTCAGTATGGGAGAAATGGCACATGGAAAAGGGATACTGGGAGTGTGGGAGGTCTGTTGCTCTTGACCCCCGAAGAACGGGTGGCCTTGGGCGGTCTCCTGCTAATACATCGATTGGCTCCAGATTGATGGTGTAGTTTTTCTATATTTGGCTATATACTTTCATTAGCAGTTCCCTGCCAACATCCTCCAGCACCTCAGGAGACTGAGTTTCCTGCCCTTGTCCCCCGGAAACAGTTCATTCCTTGCTGGCCTCAGTTCCTGTCACAGAGGCCACTGAAGTCCTACTGAGGAAAAAGCTGGGTCTAGGCATGTCCAAACATTGACCCTCCAGGTGTTTTGGACCACAGCTCCCACAGTCCTTTGCCACTGGAAATACAGGCTTGGAATTCTAGGAGTTGTGGACCAAAACACCAGGAGGGCTGAAGTTTGGACATGCCTGGTCCAGGACCAGGCTTGGAGTCTTTTAATGAGGGACAATAGGTTGGTAGGTAGCCAGCAATTATTATTGTTTTGCTCCTTGAGAATGGGCACAGAGAAAGACCCATCCACCATATGGTTCAGATACCACTCTTTTTCTTTCTCTTTCTCGGCTCTGGCAAGGGAAGGAACACAATATTACCAGACATCCCAAGGGCCATGGGATTGCAGTCTGAACCTCTGATTCAGCAGGGGATCAACTTGCTTGTGAAATTGGCTGAACCAGTCCATTCAAAAACCCCAGCAACCCTTGCCCTGTCTCATTCTAGTCAAGAATATTGAAACATATTCACAACAATGATGTTGCCCTTAGCCTGGCACCTTTCATGGGTCATTTTTCATTTATTCTCATTTGGAAATCTGTCTTTACTAAGTTGTGATTGATTTTGGCAGTCTGTTTCTTGGAGGGAAATAGATGAAGCTAGCATAAGGGACTTATTTTCCCCTGGTGTGTTCGGTCTGTGCAAACACAATAGTGTTACTGGATATTCCAAAATTAAGTGATTTTTAAAATATCTGGGGGGCTTACTGCGCATAATGGAAATGGCTGAAAAAAATACAGCACTTTCTGCTGGTTTCTACCAACCCCTAAGCGCAGAAAACAATGAATTATAATAATACAGATTGTCCTTGATCCTCTCAGGATTTCACAGTCTCTGCGAATCCATTCTGCGTGTCCTGCAGGGTATTTTATATTTCATCTCTCTCTGCAAAAGATCCCCAGGCTGTGAACATTCCACTATCCTGTATTGAAATGAGATGGCTGAGCTATTCATTATTGGGTTCCCTTCTGTGTGAGAAGTACTGCTCCAGTGAGGAAGGTTAAAACTGATTGATGCTGATGGACCTGGCAGATCAACGTAGGGCAAGCAGAGTTTTTCCACCCTTCCTGCATGCCTGTTCCCTTGAGCAGATGTGCTAAATCACTTCTTCTAATCTAGCAAATGGAGGACTATCTGTAAAAGAAAAGCCTGATTGGCTTGTTTTTTTAAAAAATGGCACCGTATTTGGAATAAAAAAGCTTTAAAAATTATTTATTCATTAATTCACTAATTCATTCTCAATTTATAATTGTATGGCAGAAATCAATGACTCCAATCCTGTTATGCAGCTCCATGCACACAAACAGAGGTAATATCATCACTCATGAAAGGCCATTTTTGGATGCATGCAAAGCTGCATTGTTATATGATTTATTTTTTTTTTGCTTTCACATTTTCCAGAGTCTCCTTTTGGAGGCCCTCTTGTTTTTTTAAACTCACTTTACCATTCCTCTGTTGTCCGAACTCCTGTTTCCATTCCGTCCATCTTCATAGATTCATTCTTGTCTAGCTCTCTGCTTCCGCACCATATTCTCTCAGTATCCTTTTGGGGTAGATCAGGCTGAGAAACAATGGCTTGATGATCCACAGGGTCTCTTTCAGCTTTGCAACCCTAATATGAGGGTGATAACTAGCCCACAGTCACCCAATGAGCTTCCTGGCTCTATGGGGATTAGAATTTGATGCCACTGTTTGAATATCTGCACTATATTCCCTATCTTAATGAGTAGATGCCCCTAATTTTCTCATTGCTCTTTCCTTCTAATTGTTCCTTTTAATCTACTGCCTTGATTGATTGATAGGAATCTTTATTGTCATTGCCTCCTTGCAGGAACAACGAAATTTCATGGTTGCTATATTCAACTCATTTAAAACATTCCACATAGATTTAAAAACAGCTACAACACATAAAATATGACATATAAAATGACTAAAATATGACATATAAAATAAGCTGACTTCAAAGTCCAGATTTTGCGTTTAAGGCTAATATTGCTCTAAAAAAGAAGCTATTTTTGAGATGGTTTGTTCTTACCCTCAGTACTCTATATCTCCGTATTTCTATCCTGTGAACTGAAACGAGGAAAATTGTTTTGGTTAGGTTCATTTCATTAATGGGGGGCGGAGATGTCTCCTACCTGGTGCTGGTCCGGAGGTCCTTTTGTGCTGAGCTGCACGGAGGGAGCATGCACCCCGTCAGTGCCATTGAGGGACGCGGTGGGCTCGAGCCTCAGCCCAGCCCCAGGAGGAGAGATAAGAAGTAGGCCGCGTTTAGGCATCCAGAGCAGCACGGCTTCAAAGCCGCCGCCCCTTGTGCTTCCCTCTCAAGGCCCACTATTGTGGGGCCAATTGGGAGGGGAGATAAGGAAGACAAGCCTAGGTGGCCAGAGCAGCACAGCTTCAAAGCCGCCGCCCCCTTGCGCCTTCCTCCCACGGCCCGTTATCATGAGGCCGATCGGGAGGGGTGATAAGAAGGAGGCCATGCTTAGGCGGCCAGAGCAGTGCGGCTCTGCCACCGCTCTCCCTCTTTATTCCTCCGACACCCATTCGTAGGCACCCCCCAGCTCTGACCGGGCCCCAGGGGCCATGCAGTGGGCGCTGGAAAAAAGTGGGTAAAAACGAATAATGAATTAACAAAACAACAAAAGATTTTTTTTCGTGAAAATTCACAAAAAAGAAATGAACCAAACCGAACTCCTTAACGAAATAAAACAAAATGAAACACCATTTTTTCGATTCGTGCCATCTCTAATAATCATAATCATAATCATAA
>JAHTLZ010003518.1:20804366-20831381 GCA_023846285.1 Phrynocephalus versicolor
CATAATCATAATAAATAAAATCAATATAAAATCAACATCAGAACCAAAATTATTTCAACGCATAAAATCATAAAGAATTTTACAGACTCAGACATATAACAAAAATAATACAGTATATCACAACATTTAATGGTAAGGTTATCAGGAGAAGCCCTTCTATCCATCCTGCCACCCTCAAAGGTATGTCTCGTGGGAACCCATGAAAGGGCCTTCTCAACTGCTGTGCCCAGATTCTGGAACTCTCTCCCACTAGAGGCCAGGACTGCCTCATCTCTGTTGTCCTTACAGAAACAGGCAAAGACCTTTCTCTTCAGGCAAACTTTCCCTGAATGATGGACTACCATGTGTATTTTATATGAATCTATAAGTTCACATAGACTTTGTATTTATGACTACTTATAACCATGTTGCTTTAATGTAATGTTGTCATTTAATGCTGTAAGATGTCCCTCAGTTCCTTGTTCTCAAATATTTGAACATGTCTTAATTGTACTGGATTGTATATTATCCCTCATTACTGTAAGCCGCCTTGGGTCCTTTTCCAAGGAGAAAGGCGGGGTAAAAATACTCTAAAATAAAATAAAATAAATAATAAGTAAATATCACAGAAAAATAAAAATAAGAATAAGGTTGTTGGTGTGATCGTTTAGGTCAAACATCTCCTATTAAGTTGGAGTTGGCTCAGGAAAAGCCTGTCTATAAATCCATGGTTTTGGTGATCTCTTCAAGAAGTCCGGGGGGGGGGGAGCTAGTTGCATCTCACACAGGATTTCATTTCAAAGAGATGGAGCTACCTCTGAGAAGCCACAGTTTTTAGTTCTTTCCTTTCAAACCTCTTTTGGGGTTAACAATCTTGGGGCTTTGTTTGTTTGGTTGTGAATCTCTGGAGGAAATATTGCTGTTTTCTTCAGTCAAGTCAACACAGGCAGTGTTGCCAGTCTTAGTTAATTTCTGTACGTCCACATTAACTCCTTGGCCCTTGCCTCCCATCCCCATTCTAGAAGAGCAAATATTATTTCTTGCTTAAAAGATCCTGATGGGGGGGCACTTCCTGCCCACGGCGAGATGGCTGCTTGAGTCAGAAGCTCCGCTCACGAAGGGAAACAAAGTTGAAATACTGTCTCTAAATGATGTCAAAATCGTGAGTAAAGGACTATAAATTACTGGGGAGGATAGTTGAAAACTGTGTGTTTTTGAAGGGGAAAGATAACAATGAATTAATGAAGCAGTGATTTACTTTCGATTTCTGCCGAAGTCACGTCCCTGTTAGGCAGACTGTGAGAGTCCGTGAGAGGCTGTGAAAAACTCTGTTTTGCTTTGAGAACAAAAGGAAATAAAGGTTCATACCTGGCTTTTCTGTATGCCAGCTAAGAAAAGGGGTCCAGCTGTGAAAAAGTGGATAAGAATAACCCCTTCAGATAAGACTTTTGAACGCGCTTGTCTCGAAAGAGCTGAAGCTATTTCTGCAGCTGAAATAATGGCGTCCGAATCTGGCAAGCTGCCAGCACAACAGCCGGACCTTTCAAAGGAGTTTAAAAACTTTAAAGCAGAAGTCAGCTCTCTCATTAAATCAGCTCTAAAAGATATAACTTCCACTTTTGACGATCGTTTCCAGTCTTTATCTTCACAGAATGATGACCTAAGGAAGGACTTGCTGCAAGAAATACAGTCTCTTCAGACACGGGTCTCTAATAATGACGCTGAGTTGAAAAAACTAACAGGAGAAATCAATCAAGTTCAAACGCTAGCCTCTAAGCATGAAAGAGCTTTTTCTGCCCATGAAAAAGAGATCGACGCTTTACACAGAAAGCTGATTTACATGGAAGACCATTCTCGAAGATCTAATTTGAAACTAATTAATTTTGAACTTCAGAATAAAAAAGAAATAAAGAAAGAAATCCTTGCTTGGCTTAATACTATCCTCCCCCAACAACTCACCGAGATCGAAATAGAGAGAGTGCATTATATCGGCAGTGCATCAGCAGGCGTCCCAAGACCTATTCTGATCAGATTTACTTCCTATGCGATGAAAGAACAACTGATGTCTACTCTCAGGGCAAAACCTGATCTTTTGAAGCATGATGGAAGGGTCCTACAAGTTTACCAGGATATCTCCAGGGAGACTTTTGAATGGAGAAAATCTATGAGACCTGTGACAACTGCTTTGAGAAACAACAACTACAGATATAACTGGGGATTCCCGATCTTTCTTAAAGTGTGGAAGGGCCCAACTTTTCACAAAATCTACTCCCTGGAAGAAGGTGAACAACTTCTTAAGGCATGGAATATCCAAATTGAAAAAAAAGAAAAATAAATCACTTCAAACTCAGCCTCTGCAGTGACGACAGTACCTGCTTTCAACTCTTCAGATGCCTTAACGAGCAGAAAATTGGAGACTAATCTGAAGAACTCTCCACCATAGAAGACAGCACATCCTTTCTCTCTCTTCCTGTCTCTCTCTCCCCTCCCGTTCCCCCCCTTTTCTTTTTTTTATTTTTTTTCTTTTCTCCTCTTTTTAGACTAGTTTGTTTCAAATCGTCTCTGTTCCTACTTGTTTGTCTTACATTTTTCCACTCCTTCCCGATACTTATTCCTTTTCCTTACCTTTCCTCCCCTATATCCTTTGTTTTTTCCCTCTATGTTTTTTTTCTTCTTTTTGTTTTTTTGCTTGTTTTACTCGGGGAGGGGGGACTGAGTGTGGAAGGGAGGTGAATAGAAGCAAGTTAAGATTTATATTATTATGCCTTAATTTTTTTTTTACTGCATTCTTTCTTCTCAATTTCTCACGTATATAATTGTAAGAAATATTAGACAGTGTTAATGCTAATTTCGAGCTTTTGAGTCATTATCAGCCATCGGGAAGTGTACGGGTGCCTTCCCCCTCCCTCCTATAAGGGCGCATACAGAAGGTGTATGAGGGCTAAGAGGATGGGAGAACAGAAAATAAATGTAGGTGGTCGGGTTTGGGAAATTATTGTTTGTTTTTTGTTTTTATATGTAGTGTTTGTTTCTATATTCACAAAGAGACCGTTCCAGATTGATACAAGAAAGAAAATATGGGTAGACTGGTGAAATTAGCCACATTGAACGCTAAGGGTCTAGGCTCTGTCATGAAGAGAAAGAGACTAGAGTCATTAATCAAGAAGAATAAACCGGACATCATCTTTCTTCAAGAAACACACCAAACGAAAGATGGTCAAAACGAACTGAAATTACCCAATATGAACATTTATGAGAAAAGTTTTGGTTCTTCTAAAGCAAGGGGGGTAGCAATCTTAATTTCAAAGCATTGTGACTGTACTGTTGAAAAAACTGTGAAAGATCTGCAAGGCAGATATATTATTCTACAGGTCACAATTGGTTTAGAACATTATACACTGATAAATGTTTACGCACCGAACACTAATCATAACTTGTTTTATAAAGAGGTATGGCAGCAGATAGAGAAGATACAGAAAGGACATGTGATTTTAGCCGGAGATTTCAACATGGTTATGGACAAAATAAAAGACAAAACAACGTTTAGCAAGGTAGATTGGGGGACTAGGCAGACAATCTTAACAAAATTCATCGCAAATACAGGATTAAAGGATGTATGGAGAGAAATGAAGGGCGATGAAAGAAAATTCACTTTCTACTCATTAGCCCATAAAGCTTATTCGAGAATAGATTATATATTTGTTTCACAAAGCTTGCTATCTAAAGTTGTAAACACTAATATAGAATTGATAAAAATTTCAGATCATGCTTTAATGTCTGTTGAAATAGAAAATAAGAAGAACTATAAGGAAGCGAAAAGATGGAGAATAAACTCTAGAATTTTTCAATTCCCAGATACGGTACAAAAAATACAAAGGGAATGGTTGGAAACCTGGAATATTAATGAAGAAGGTGGTGGTCAAATAGGAGTTATCTGGGACACTCTGAAAGCGGCGGCTAGAGGCTACATAATAAAAGAAAACGCTATAATCAAAACTCGAGATCAGCAAAATAAAAAAAAATTAGAGGCTATCATAGCAGACCTTGAATCTCAATTTTTTGCAACTAAAGACAAAAGAATTTTAATTCAGATTGAGGCCAGGAAAAGGGAATTAGAAGAAATAGATCTACAACAAACCCAAAGAAATCTATTATATCTGAAAAGAAACTTTTTTGAATATAGTAATAAAAACTCAAAGATGCTAGCAAAACTAGCACAGAAAAGGAAAGAAAAAAGTACGATAGGAAGGATAAAGGATTTAAGCGGCAATATCTGTACTCAAATGAAAGAAAAATTAAAAGTCATCCAAGAATTCTATCAAAAGTTATATACAGCTGATAGAACTAGTAAGGAAATTATGGAACAATATATTGACAAAAATCTAAAAACAAGACTAGTGGAGGAAGATAGGCTTGAAATGGAAAAAACTATTAATGAGGACGAGATAGAGGATGTCATAAATAAGCTAAAGAATGCTAAAACTCCAGGTGACGACGGATTGGGTCCAGAATTTTATAAGACATTTAAATCAATGTTAATCCCTAAATTAAAGAAGCTTTTTAATCAGATATTGCAGGGAGAACAAGTACCTTCCTCCTGGAAACATACTTTAACTATTCTAATTCTCAAGCCTAATAAAGACCCAATGGATGTGGGATCTTACAGACCAATATCACTTATAAATCAAGACGCTAAGATCTTCACAGCAATTTTAGCGAAAAGAATATATACATTTATAGATAAGTATATTAAAGAAGACCAAACCGGCTTTATTAAAGGCAGACAAATGTCAAACACTGTAAGAAGAGTTCTCAATGTTCTTTATGAGATGGGAAGATCACAGGATAGAGCATGCATTTTGTCTTTAGACCTATTTAAAGCCTTTGATTGTGTTCAATGGCCTGCGTTAACACTTTTATTAGAGAAATGGGGGTTTGGAGAAAATTTTTTAAGCGTAATAAACCAACTATATTCTCATAGCACCTCGTCAATCATTGTCAACGATGGGATGACAGAAAAAATTAGCCTAGCCCGAGGAACAAGACAGGGTTGTCCTTTATCGCCAGTTCTGTTTTGCATAGTGATAGAGTTATTAGCCAATGCAATTAGGGAGGATCAATTAATTAAAGGTATGGGTAAGGAAGATAAGATAAAAATTAGTTTATTTGCAGATGACGCTTTGTCAACAATAAAAAATCCAGCAGAAAGCATATTAAGGATAAAAGCACATTTGAAGGAATTCGGTGAAACAACCGGACTATGTGTCAACTGGCAGAAATCAGAAATTATGATGTTCAATCAGAATAACCGAGACACGGAGGTGATCTCTAATCACGGATTGAAAGTTTGTAAACACATAAAATACTTAGGGATCTTGTTGGATAAAGATATAAGTAAAACGAAAGAACGAAATTATATAAAAATAAAGGAAGAGATTAAAAATAAACTACAAAATTATTCCAATTTAAACTTATCATGGTTCGGTAGAATAGCAATGGTAAAAATGAAAATACTTCCTAAAATTAATTTCCTTTATAGAATGTTACCCATTCAATACACAGAAGCTGAAATCAAAGTCTATCAAGACCTTATAAATAGATTCTGCAATGGTGGAAAAAAAGCAAGAATAAATAAAAGCTTATGGTACAGATCTCAAAAAGAGGGAGGTATAGGCATACCTAATCTTAGAACCTACCATACAGCTAATCAGCTCAGTTTTTTGGGAGAAATACTATTTAAACCTCAAAAATTAATATGGTGGGAACTTGAATTAGAAGAGTTAAGCGAAGACATAAATAAATATGTATTTACCCTCCCCCTAATAAGGAAAACTCATCTAATTAAAAACCCGCTTCTGAATTCCCTATTATTCACTTGGAAAAAGTATGGAAAGAATTTGGTACAGGAAGGTTCCCCGCTTGGACTAGTGATTGATCAGATGAATTTCCCCACGAACATGAAGAAACTGGGAGATCTATTTAAATTAAGAAAAGTGGCAAGGTTAAAAGACTGGATTAAAAAAATGACAACAAAACAAGAAATTAAACACGTTTTGCAAACTCAGGAATTGTCCTGGTTGAACTACGCCCAGCTAGAAAGCTGGACGAAAGATTGGTTTAGGAGAAATATTCAACTCAGAGGATACACAAAATTTGAGCAATTTTTGACATCATATGAATCAGAGAAAGGAAATACAGGTAAAGGCGCAGTTGCTAAAATTCATAAAATAATTCAAGATTCACTCGAGAACAGGGAACAAGACATAATAAGAGAGCTATGGAAACAAGACATAGGGAAAGAAATAAACAATGAGGAATGGAAAAGAATTTGGAATTTGAGGATCTTACGGTCATTATCAGTTAGAATAAAAGAAAACTATTTCAAATTAGTTTTAAGATGGTATATGACTCCAGTTAGAGTAAACAGAATGAATCCAAAATATTCCAAGCTTTGCTGGAAATGCGAAAAAAAGATAGGCACTTACTTTCATTTATGGTGGGAATGTGAAATTGTTCAAAAGTTTTGGCAAGAGATCTTTGAGGTGATAAGAGAGATATTACAAAATGATATTAAATGTGTACCTGAAATTGCATTGTTATCACTACCATCCATCAATGAATATGATGTGAAAACTAGAGAATTAATAGCTAACCTTATGACAGCTGCAAGACTGATCATTGCCAGAAACTGGAAACTTAAATCACACCTCAAAATTACTGAATGGTATAAGGAAGTGTGGGATATAGCACTAAATGATAAATTGTCTTGTAATGTAAAAGTTTTGCGAGGAGAAATGAAAAAAGATATCTTCTATGATGTGTGGGGGGAATTTATTGATCATGTGTTACTAAAAGGAAAAGGGATTCAACCAACTTATAGTCCAACTCAGTTCTGGTGTAAAGGACCTTAAGAAGCCTACTAAAAAAAGAAGTTGAAGAAGAAAGAGAAGATGCAAGAATACTGGACGGTTTCTTGGGGATGGGGGGCACTTTGTACTGTTTTTGATTGTCTATTTTTTATATATATTCATAATTGTGTATTATTGTTATTTGCGAGTTTTTCTTATGTTTATTTAATAAAAAAATTAAAAAAAAAAAAGATCCTGATGGCATCTTGGCAGAGAAGACAGAGGGCAGAAACCTGCTAGCATCTCCTGTTCCCACAAGGAATCCTTATTAGAGTTGATTCACTCCAGTTAGTAAGTATTCTGTGTTTCCTCTAACCCACCCCGGCCAGCTGCCCCATTCACAAATGATTGATTGTTGGTTGGGTCCTCGACATAGTGAGGGAAGAAGCAGTAGCATCCCTTCTCTCCCTCCTTCGACAGCCCCTCGCTCAGACAAGGAAGCGGGACAGGGATTCCTTTGCCCCAGAATTTAAGTGGATGGTTGCCAGAGGAGGCAGAGATGGGATATCTCTGTTCCTGCTCAAACAGGTCAACCACCTCAGGCAGAAGACCTGGCCAGCGATTGTTGACATGTGAGTGAGGAAGCCAGCCAGGGGGTAAGGGTAGGGACTGTGCAGTGCCGATGGTTCCACACTGTCAATTTCCAACATACAGGTGTGAATCAATTCATGCCCATCTCTAATCCCTCTCTTCTGAGAACAAATGAGCTTTTGATACTCTCTGCATTCTGGGATTGTGTTCCCCTTTTTGCTCCCTACTACAAGCAGGGGCACATTGAGGCGATACGCCCCCTTTGAAACCAAGAATGTGAGGAAAGGTCATCAAACCCTTTTAGTTAGAACAGAATTGCTCCAACAAGGAAGAGAGGAAAGGGGAAAGCTCACTAACAGAACAGTACAACCCTGAAATTTCCCTGAACAATTTTTCAGAAGCAGTTTATGAACTTGCATTTTGAGTCTCTGATAGTAAAGCTGCAGGGAACTGACCAGGGTCCTGATCTTTAAGGATAACATGTTCTAAAATCAATTTTTGCTCACCTCTTTGGAATGCAAAATAAGATTGGTTGGTCCCCTCTGGTAATTCTCCCTCTTCCTTCTGAGTTTACACTGCCGGATGGTTGTATAGTTCTCTCACTGGAAATGTGTATAAACATCTGGCACATCTGTGTGCCATTAGTAGGAAGAAGCTCCAGTGGAGAACAGCCTGGATCTGATTACCATACTTTGTGATCTTGCAATTCCTCTAGTGCCACTCTTTGTGTCTTTGAGCAGATTCAGTGAGTTGCTATTTGCTCAGCAATTTAGAAACACTGTAATATTTTCCATTTAGTTCTGGGGGGTGAAATGTATATGAAGTTGCGAGTAACATCACTGAAGTTATTATGTCTGTCATGACTCATTGTGTTTGACCTCAGTATGGCCCCTGCATTCTTCAGTGGTGTGATGTTTCTTAACATCCACATGTTGCTGCATTTTAAGCACCAAATTACAGTATATGACAAAGGACCATGAAAAGTGCAGTTCTCATTGCAAAAGTGCTTGGAACAACCCATTAGTTTATCCAGTGACATCTCTCTCCTCTTCCTTTTGTCTAACCCCCCCCCCCCCCAAAAAAACCATATTTCTTATTCCTTTGTGTTCTACCTATTACTTGTTATGCACTTATAGCCCAGACCAGGCGCTACGTTCGGGCGATCAGGGAGGCTAAAACATCTTTTTACTCCCTGAGAATTAGTGAGGCCTCGAACTGCCAAGCGGAATTGTTCCGTGTGGTTTGCGACCTCACTAATCCTGGTCTGGTAAGGCCTCCTCCTACTGATTTTATTAGTGAGATTTTGCAGCCTTTTTTAGATCTAAAATAGAGGCCATCCAGACTGGTTTCGATTCTGGTTGCTCTAGTCTACCTTCGGCATCCCCTGACGCTGTACCCCCTTGGTCTCCTCGCATGGTTCAGTTTGGGCCTGTCTCCTCGCTTGAGGCCTCCAGGGCTCTTGCCCATTGCCGGCCTGTGTCCACCCCTTTGATCCTTGCCCATCCTGGCTTATAAAAGCTGCTGGTGGGAGCATGCCCGAATGGGCTTCTCTTATTGCCACTGCCTCCTTCAGGGAAGGGATCTTCCCCTCTCGCCTGAAGGAGATGATGGTGAAGCCCATTCTGAAAAAACCTGGCATCGTATCGAGCGAATTGACCAACTACTGCCCGATAGCAAATGTTCCCTTTATGGGCAAGGTAATCGAGAGGGTGGCTGCGGTCCGTCTTCAATAGTTTTTGGAGGGAGAATGGATCCTTGACCCATTCCAGTCTGGGTTCAGGCCAGGTCGGGGGACTGAGACAGTCTTGGTTGCTCTGCAAGATTACCTCCTCCCGGGGGCTGACAGGGGTAGCTCTACCCTGCTGGTCCTTCTGGATTTGTCAGCCACCTTTGATACCGTCGACCACGGTATCCTGCTGGACCGGCTTTCCAAGATTGGGATCGGAGGCACTGTTCACAGATAGTTCCGGTCCTTCTTGGAGAGACGCCCCCAGTGGATGCAGCATGGGGGGGGGAGTTGTCTGCCCCATGGATACTCCCTTGCGGGGTTCCACAGGGGTCGTCCCTCTCTCCCATGCTGTTTAACATCTATGTGAGGCCGCTGGCAGAGGTCATAAGGAGATTTGGAGTCTGCTGTCATCAGTACGCTGATGACACACAGCTCTATCTCTCCTTTACCACCTCTGCAGATGAGGCTGTCCAGACCCTTGACCAGTGCCTGGGCACAGTCATGGAATGGACCAGGGCCAACAGACTCAAACTCAACCCCTAGAAGACCATCTGGCTATGGAGGCCCTTTCCCCAACTTGGAGGGCGTTTGCCTCCAGCTGTCGGACAGTGTCTGGAATCTGGGCATAGTCCTGGACCTGGCGCTCACTATGGAGGCCCAGGTGGCTGCTGGGTCCAGGACTGCCTTTTTCCATCTGAGACAAATAGCCCAGATTCATCCCTACCTAGATGGAGACTCCCTTAGGACTGTGGTGCAAGCACTGGTGATCTCAAGGCTAGACTATTGCAATGCGCTCTACATGGGGTTGCCCTTGATTCTCCTTCGGCGGCTGCAGTGGGTACAGAATGCAGCGGCCAGACTGGTGGTGGGTGTGCGCCGATTCGACCACATCACCCCAGTTCTGGCTCGCCTCCATTGGTTGCCCGTTGCATCCCAAATCAGATTCAAGGTCTTGGTTTTAATTTATAAAACCCTCCATGGCCTGTGACCTGACTACCTGGCAGAGTGGATCGCCCAGCGGCCAACTTTGGCCTGACCAACCAGGTTGACGCGGGCACACACGCTGCGGGTGGCCACGCCCAGTGAGGCTCAGAAGACGTCCACCAGAACCCGAGCCTTCTCTGTGGCTGGCCCCGTCCTGTGGAACCATCTCCACAGCGAAGTGTGCCTTGCAGAGTCCCTGCCATCCTTTAGGAAAGCATTAAAAACCTTGCTCTTCCGAGAGGCATTTGGTGACTTAATTTAGCTCCCCCCCCGCGCCATCTGCCATTAGCTATTTGTTTAGTTTTATTGTCTGCTTAAATATTTTAAACTGTTATATTTATTTGCTGTGATATTGTTATATATCTCTCTGTTGTGAACCACCCAGAGTTCCTTCGGGAAGACAGGTGGTATACAAGCCTAATAAATAAATAAATAAATAAATAAATAAATAAATAAATAAATAAAATATTCCTATATTTGTGGTAAATCCTCCAGGTACTTTTTTCTGCCTTGCTTTAGTTTGTGTCCCCATGATCTACATAATGAACTCACCAAAGATCATGTGTGCTGTGGATGGTACTTGGTATGCTGTCATTGAAAAGCTAAGTATATGTGTAGTAATAATAGAGCAATGTGGTTTGGGAAGGAAGGGCAGCCATTTTGCTGCCTCTTTATGATACACCCTCATAATAAATGCCTTCTATGCTTGTAGCAATAATTTTAGCAAAAATAATTGCTACTGTTGTATCTCTCCCATAGGAAATGCACACAATTTATGTGGTCATGGCAGTAAGGACTTTGTTGGAGTTAGCACAAAGACATCAAATGTGTTAATGTCTGCTTAGAGTAATTCCAAGGTTTGCAATTGTGATGAATGGTCTGTTTCTGGAGAGGTGTACTCACTGTTGACTCAACTAGCAACTGTCATCAAAATAAATGTGATTCTTACCTATGAGCAATTGCAGCCATGCCCATATGGTGAACTTCATATAAAATAAAGCTCTGATTTATATTCTTCTTTTGTACAAATTCCAAGTCATTTCTGGACGTTATTTATCTTGCATAAACACTATGTTACTAGTAGCAATTTATATATATATTATAAATTACTTTGTACAAATGAAGAATATAAATATAAGAAGAATTTGTACAAAATAAGAATATAAAGATAGCTATAGCTATAAATATAGATAGACCAGCAGCAGTCTTTTTCAAAAATCAAAGATTTCCTGTAACAATCCCACAGACCCCAAGGGCTTCCCCATGATTTAAGGGATCCCATGGAAGCCTTGGGACCTTGTGGCACAGTGGCTAAAATGCTGTACTACAGCTGTAACTGCTCACAAAATGGGGTTCAATTCCAGGCTCAAGGTTCACTCAACCTTCCATCCTTCTGAGGCTGGTAAAATGAGTACCCATCTTGCTGGGGGCAAGCAATGTGTAGACTGGATGATTACTTGTAAACTTTGAGTGCTTTGAGTGCTATGGGGCTGTATATAAGCAGCACACTTTTTAGAAAGGTAGGATTGGAAATGTTGATTTTTTTTTTTTGAAAAACCACCACTGCTGATGACATCATGTGGAATTGTTTACTTTCCCGCAATAGAAGTCTGGTCTATGTCTCAAAAAGACCTGGAAGTTGAGAACTGGATGAGATTATGTAACACTTTTTGATGGAATGCATTTCTCTTGTGTGAGCATGTTCCATGAGGATTTCAGCTGTTCTACAATACTTCGTAATTAAGCTGTGGTTTTTGCCATGGTGTGAAACTAGGGGGAAATGCTTGGTCTATCTCACCTTTGGAATGAATCAATGGTGTTGAGTTTTGGATAGAAATATTATACTTGTTATTGGGTTCTAGTGAAACTTGAGAGCTTTGTACAATGTGTTACATATAATTAGAAGTGATTATAGAAAAGGAAGGTGTTTTTCTTACTGAGAAGGAACTAATGATTAACCAAAATGTAGGAAATGTGAAAAGGCAGTGATCCAGATGGTAAATGCAAAGAACTAGCATTGTAAAATTAATTTAATATTAATGTCTCTTATAAATTATAGAAAATGAGCAACAGTAGCAAGAAAAATCTGGGAATAAAATACTCCAAATACATAGCAACCACACAAATTTCAGCAGCTGAATACTTCTGCATAGATGGATAGGTCACTGTATACATGATTTCCATGAATCCCCATTTTGCAGGCAATATTCATTCATTCATTCATTCATTCATTCATTCATTCAACCTCCCTTCAAGCAAATTGGTACTATGATTGGTCTACAACAGAGGTGAATAAATAATTTCTATAAAACAACCATGACAAGCTAAAACTGATCTACAAGAAAAAAACTATAGTCCTACTGAGTATTCATGTGTAACAATACTTTCACCAACCAAACTCTAGTACAAGGCCTATGATTCAACAGGAGCTGCAGTTGGAGCTTGGTTCTTTGTTAGAATTGACCCATGCCCTAAGCCAGGCAGATCCAAACTTTAGCCCTCCTGATGTTTTGGACCACAATTCCCAGAATTCTAAGCTTAGATTGCCAATGGCAAAGGACTGTGGGAGTTGTGGTCCAAAACATCTGGAAGGCCAAAGTTTGGACATGCCTGCCCTAAGCCTTTCTATCAGGCTGTGTTGCATAGCTCCAAAATTTGTCTTTGGAATCTAGAAATCAAATGTTTTGTAGTCCTCCTGTGTCATATGTTTCATTTAAAAATACTGTAGGCCTTTCTAAATGGGTTGTGTCTAAAACATACATATTGTATCTACATTCATTGTGGTCCTTTTTGGAAACATTCCCCCCCCCCAATGTAGGGCTATGTAAAAGTCAGATATAGGGATGGACATGAAATGGAAAAAAATATGCTTCATATCGTTTCATTTCCTTTGGCCCCTTGTTTCGTTTTTTTACTAACAAAACAAAATGGTACAAAACAAAATGGTAACAAACTGATCCGTTTCTCTATTATGTGGCCCCTCAGGTTCCTAGAGCCACCAAATTTGGTGGGTGCCTTCCTTGGAATCTCCCCTTTAACCTCGGGGGCCTGAGTTATTAAACTTCAAAGTGGGTGCCCCTGGAAAAACATTTCTAAGGGCCATTTTCTGTGCTTGGAAATACAGTTCCCGGAATGCTAGCAGCATGAAAATTGCTGTGGACCTTCCCCAAGCTCTCCCCTTTAAACACCCCAAATTTGGAGAGGTTTGGAGTATGGGGGGCCAGGTTATTCAACTCCAAACGGGGTGCCCCCTTATAAGGACTTTTGTAATTTTAACGTACTTGAAAATACTGACCCCAGCCAGGCACCTAGCAGCATGAAAATTGCTGTGGTGTGGACTCGAAGCATCCTCTAACTCTCTCCTTGAAGCCCACCAAGGCACAAAAGGGCTGTATCAGAAGAATTTCACTCCACTAAGCAGGCAGGCGGGCAAGAATTAAAGAAGACCAAGGCAGGTCTTAGAAATACATGGGTCTTTCAGATCCCATAACATGCAGGCAGGCTCGCAGGCCGAGGAGGAAGGCAGGAGTTTGCCAGGATAATACTCCAGCTAGGAATAATGGAATAAGAGGACTCTGGTTCTATTTTGTTGGGTTTTTTAAAGGGGGGCATGATTAAGAGGGACAGCGGGGTGCATTCTTATTGTGCCAGTTGAGAATGAGGGAACTGGTATTGGTGGGTGGGGGACTGGGAATAACGTGTGGGAGGAAGGAATGTTGTATTTTTTCAAAGGAGTTGGAAGGGTACAATAATGTAAATAAAGCCTGCCCAAATGAAACCCTTCCTGATATCCCACTGATAAAACTCTGATATAACCCTGTTAAAAGAAGATAACCAAAAATAGCTGTGCTGTTCAGCACAGGAAAAAACACAGAGCTAGTTGTGGGGGTGGGGTGGGGGAGGATAGGATAGTGGAACTGGTACAGGTGGGTGGTGGACTGGTCTGGGAATAATGTGGGTGGGTGGGAGGTATGTGTACTTTCAAGGAAAGGAAATGAAGAAGAAAGCCTGCCCCAACCGAACCCTCCCAAATATAATATAAAATTAAATTAAATAAGAAAGATGGTGGTGGGTGTCACTAGCTGCCACTGACTGCTCAGACAGAGACAGACCAGTGACCTGACCAGTCTCACTCTCTCTCTACACACACACACAGAGAAAAACTCTCTCTTGCACACACTCAAGTTCTCAACAACAACACACACTCACACAGCTTTGCTGCAATCAGCAGCAGAAGAAAAAAAGCCAGTCACCCAAGCCAAGAGCTCAGCTAACTATAAATTAACCAAATCTCTCACGGCCAGAGAGAGACATCTCTCCTCCTCCCAGATGACTCCCAGAACTGAAAGTACTCACCTCTTTATATACCCTGCTGCCGTGAAGTGACAACAGCAAGCAAAAATCATTCCCCTGTTCCCAAGCCAACCAAAAAACAAAAACAAAAACCCAATATATTCCTGTGCGCACCCTGTTGTGTGTCGAATAGCTTGCCCCCCCGTATCCCAAACCTCACCAAATTTGGTGTGCTTTTAGGGGAGGCTTTGAAGAAGGTCTCCAGCAATTTCCATGCTGCTAGGTGCCTGGGATCAGTATTTTCAAGTACTTTAAAACTGCAAGAGTTCTACTGGGTGCACCCTGTTTGGAGTTGAATAACTGCCCCCTGTTTCCCAAACCTCTCCAAATTTGGGTTGCTGAAAGGCCAGAGCTTAAGGAAGGTCCACAGCAATTTTCATGCTGCTAGCTGCCAGGGAGCAGTATTTCCAAGCACAGAAAATGGTGCTTAGAAATATTGTTTCCAGGGGGCACCCATTTTGAAGTTTAATAACTTGGACCCCCCCACAAAACACCAAATCACTCCATATTTGGAGGGCTTAAAGGGGAGAGTCCAAGGATGGATCACTCCAAATTGGGTGTCTCTAGGACCCCAGGGGGCCGAGTTATACAGAAATGAATTGGTTCATTTCAATGTAAAAATGCCAATTCATTTAGTAAGTAATGACATGGTGCATCCTTGTTTCGTTTCCTTTTGTTAGCTAATGAAAATGATGAAATGGCATGTCATTTTTTTTTTTTTGGTGCCCATCCCTCATCAGATAAATGTGTCCTGATTTCCTCTTGGTGCTTTGAACTGCTTTTCTTCATACCTGAATTTTTAATAACAAATTGCTGTGTGTGTTCTCAGAAGCAGTTTCTAGAGCCGAGTTTGTTCTCTCTCCACTTCTGGTCTACTATCTATATATTTTACTAGAAATATACAACAATCCTTCACTTGTTTACTTTGGGAATTTGTAAATCTGGTGTGACTATTATCTTTCTCTAGCTCTACTGTTCACATTTTTGTCTGCACTTTTCTTTAATTCAACCAAGCTGCAGACTAATGAATGTATGAATTCTGAAGGACAGTTAATGATGTACATTTTATTTCTCCTCCGTATATGTTTTGCAATTAAAACACCTCTACTGTTCTTTGCTTCATGGTGCTTACCATTTGAAAAGACTGAAGAGTCTTGAATATGAATTTTTGGACTTATGGTAAGATAATTACATGTACAGAATATAATAAGAGGGAATTGGAGTTCCTGAACGCAAAAGGTTCTACTTTGCACACATATTAACTCCAGCAGGAAGTCAGTGATGGAAATGGAAAGAGGCACTTAAAATATCAATGGTAGCTCTTCTCACACCCTTTCCGCTTTTGTCTGAGCATGCAAATTCTATTTATTCCAAACAACAAGGCATTAGAGGGGGGATGGATTCATCTGAATTTGCTTTGAAAATGAAATGTTAATTGAACAAATCCAAATTGTCTTCTGCAATAACCTCAGTGCTATGGTGATTCAGGAACATGAACCAGTCTCATAGGGCAAAGACCCTAGTAATTCAGCAAAGCGACCAAAACCTCTGATGGCTGTTACATGAATAGAATGGAGTTGAAGAGCCATTTTATTTTTGTCCTTGAAAATAGTTTTGAAAAGCAGATTTTAATAATTAAGAGAACTATTATGGGTTGTTGGTGAGGAGAGCAACACTAAGCTAAAGAGAAATGAATTTTACTTTGATTTTCTTCAGACTTGTTCCAATACTGTCAGAGCAGGTCAGTAACCTATATTACTTCCCCATCATCACATTGTCCTTGCTGTAGTCCTGTAAAAGAACTGAGGGTAACAGCTAGCTGAGATTTTGGAGAATCAGGTAGATGTTGGAAAGATTTTATGCTTGGTTGTATTAAGACATTAGACGAATCTACTGATACATTGCCACTTTCCAGTTAGGGGTCTATGTAACAGGTGCTTTGTCATATTTTCAAAACTGGGTGCACCACTTCCCACACTCAACATGGAGAAGGATCCACATGGAACTGGCGCAGAATGGAGCAGGAGGAAGGAAGAAGATGACCCTGAAAATGTAATTCACTGATCTGGTCATCTCTCATTCCAAAGTCATGAATGCAAACAGAGATTTTGGGGGGAAACAGAAGTGAAGAATATTAGATAGAGGCTGGTTTATTCAATTTAATGGCAATAATTCAAGTAGCAGCTACATGGACGGCAGCTGAGTGAAGGGGATGAATACCTACCTTTGCTACATGATTCCAAATGGTTGGAGAGAAACAAATAAGATACTAAAACTTACTTCACAAGTTTTGTGTGTTGTTCTGGGCTTTTCCAGTAACATGGCAGAAACTATATATTTTTTCCTTTTCACTATTGATCCATTTGGGTAGCATCCCTTTCATCAGAACACACCTCTGTGTTGTGTTACTATGCAGGTACTGATAGGACATGGCAGCTGTTTCTCCTTAACACTTTATAATAAATATGACTTCAGTGTATTGTGTGAGACAAAAGTGCTACAGGTCTTTGGGGAACTCATAGTTTATATGATTGGTGTTTCCCAGATGGATGGCTAAATACATTAATTTATTAATCCAGTGACATGGATAACTATCTCCAGTTTAGCAAACTGCTTAGTGGTATAGGATATAATTATTTTATTACCATATTATTTGCATATGCTTGAGTTTATGGAGGACAGTTAGTTGTTTTTCTAAATTCAAACCATGATCTCCCATATCTTGCCTGTACCCAGGTCATCCCTTCTGTTCTATAAGGTGGGCACTCCCCATACATTGTTGCCTAAATGCCCTAAGCACATCCGATCTCGCCTGATTTCGGAAGCTAAGCAGAGTTGGCCCTGGTTAGTACTTGGATGGGAGACCACCAGGGAATACCAGGTGCTGTAGGCACCTGAGTACGAACTGGCAAGCCACTCTAGTATTCCTGCCAAGAAAACTCCATGGACATGGAGTCACAAAGAGTCGGTCATGACTCTAACGACACAACACACACACACCATACATTTGTGGACCATTGCTTGCTGTAAGTGTTCTTCCTTCCCCCTTCCTCTTTGATGCCAATATAGGTGATTGTTTGAGTGATTGATTAGTTGGTTGGTTGGTTGGTTGGTTGGTTGGTTGGTTGGTTGGTTGGTTGGTTGGTTGGTTGGTGTTTCAGCCCAGAGGTGTGTCCAGATGGCCCTTTCATTTCTCCACCCTATTGGTGTTCATCTGCAGGGGATTATGGGGTAAAGACATTTTACTGGATATTTCCAGAGGGAGGAACAATTTTAAAATAGGTTGGAAAGAGTTGAATATGCCTTTGGTTTTGGCTCAGATTGGTTTCACTGGTTTGGATAAATATTCTCCCCTGGACCATCTTAATTGTTGACATCTAAGAAACTGGGCTAATTTATGTGATCAAGGAAATTTTGGTCTCTTTGATTGGTCATTTCAGCTACTCTTTGGAAGACATTCATCACTGGAAAGAACAAGAAAAAGTCAAGGAAACCCAGGATTTCACAAATGTGAGATAAAAATGCAAAAATAGGCCAAACCTTTGTAGATCACATGCTGTACATGAGTTTTTATGGATAAAAATCTCATCGGGTTTGTACCAGTGTGGAAAACCTAAAGTCCAAAAGTTCAGGACAAAGTGGATTTTGCCAGGGAAGTTATTCTTAGATGTAAAGTCCAAAAGTTCTTGGCAAAATGGAATTTGCCAGCTGTGTCTTTCTTAGATGTAAGTCAGAAAGTAGTATGATTGCTATATTATGGTTACTGCTGAGGCAGCTGTGGATTGAGTGTAACCCCCAGTTTTCCAAACAAAGAAGCACTGGCCTTGAGCGTGTACACACCTTCCCATTTGGCTTTTCTTTCTACTTCTTAAGGTTTAGCATCAATTCATCATAGTTAGTGTACAAAATTAGTACATATCCTCAGAGAACGTATATTAACTCTAACAAAGGTGTGCCACCAATTTTTGGAAATGAGTGTGCAATCTTTCTGCACTATCCATGAAGAGGTGGTGCTAAGCCAGAAGAAGTGGAAAGCTTGCACTTTGCTTTTTAGTGGTCCAACAAAAGTATCACCAATTATTTTATTTACTACTACAGTGCTTAATACACTATAATTGTCTAACATAAGTCTGCACAACGCGTTGACCGTGGGTGACGGGTAGCCCGCGGGGCCCTTTGAAGTAGCCCACCAGGTCCTGCCACCCCTCCCATCCACTGCCAATGGAAAAGTGTCCCCTCTCCTCACATCAGAAGGGGTTGCATGACTGGTCTTCTGGGCAAGCCAGAGAAGCCCCCCGCCCACTGGCCAGGCAAAGGGGTGTGCGAGCCCTTTCCCCCTCCCTTTCTCTCAGGCATCTATGAGGACACTCAGAGGCTGCATGCGCAGGAGGGATGCCAGGCATGGGGGCAAGCAGTGCATGCCCATGACTATTAAAAGGGGATGGGTGGGCAACAAAGGCCCCAGTCACAGTGGCTGAAGGAAGGCACAAAGGAAAAAAGGAAGGTGGGTGAATGAGTGGACAGGCTGCTTGCCTGCCCAGCCAGGCACTGTCAAGGCCTGAGAGGAGGAGGAGGAGGAAGAAGAGGTGGCAGAGAGATAGAAAGAGGGGGCGGGCAGGCCAAGGAAACCAGTGCCAGAGGAGGAGGCGGAGGCGGAGGCAGCTACCACATTCCCCTCTGCCACCTCCACCACCGCTGCCATCACCCCCTCCGCCACCACCATCCCTGCTGGTGAGGGGAAGGAAAGAGCTGGCAGGCCTGGCTCAGGTGAGGGGTGTCTGCGCTGAGTCACCGGCCAGCAGGTAGAGGGAAGGAGGAGGACAGGTGCCTCCTTTCAATTGGGGTGCCCAGGAACATAGCCCCCGCTGTGTCAGCAAGAGGCAATGCTGCTGGGGGACCTCATGTGTGGTGAGCTCCTGAGCCTACAGAGGCATTTCCCACCTGCTGAGCTGCTCCTGCTGCCTGCCCACCCTGCCTGAGCATCGCTGGGTCCCGGGCCAATCCCTCCCACTGTGCCATCCCTGGGCATGCTCGGAGTCCTGGCAATGTTGCTGCCACTGCCATCGGAGGCAAGCTGGGGAGGAGGTGAGAAGCCCCTGCCTGTAGCCCGGCCAGCTAGCAAGGGAGCGAGCCACCTGAACATCCTCCTCCTGCTTCCTGCACTCCATCGCAGTCCCAGAAGCAGCTCCAGGAGGCTCAGTGCAGCTCAGCTCAGATAGCCTTGGGGGAAGAGAGCATGCAGTGGAAGAGCAGGGCCCACAGGAGGAAGTGGGCGGGCATGTGTTTCTCAGCTGCCGCTAACCCCTCTCGCAGCCACACTGCCCACCCCCAGCTTCTCCTGGCTGTTCAAAGTTGGACAGTCCTGGTTTAACAATTAGGGGAGCACTAATATTCTGTTCTCGGTCAAGGAATTAAGAGGGTGACCGTCACCTCAAACTCTCTAATAGTTTCATCTAAAGAACTCAAGAGTAAAAACATGTGTAATTTGCTGGTACAGGTCTGTTGATATATTATCCCGTATTAGAAGTGAGAGCTCTTACTTCTATTTCATTGCCTTGCAAATTAGTGATGGACAGCACTATCATATCGTCCATGGCTACCAAGAAGAAATCAAATTTGTTCTTCTCATGTCTACACTTTTAAGCAAACCAACAACCAGAGTCATTTCACACGGATCACAGGTGCTTCTGCTGTGCAGGCGTCCAATCATTCTGCTTTCTGCAATTTCCCTTCCGGTCCACCTTACATTATGAAAATAATTTGAGAGAAATTCAGTTCTCAAGATAATTCACTAAGCAACCCCTGGTTCTTCTATTACTAAATTGAACTTCAAACTAGATATGCTTAGATTTTGATTAATCCATTTAATCACAGTCTGAATTAAGTAAGAAATGAATATGAACAACTAAGATGTTCAAAACTTTCTGCTTTCAAGATGCCAGAGAAAGATGTTTCAATAACAGCTAGAAATGTCAATCAACCTACAGTTAACAGGCATGGCAGATGGTACACTGTGCAAACAAAGAAACTTAAATGTTGTACTGACCTATGAAATGTCACATTAACATTATAGTATGGCTGTCTCTATCTGGCACATAAATATACATGATGGAAGATTAGTGATTGCTTTTCTTTCCTGTCAAGAATATGTTTATGAGGCAATCCAGATGATTCAGACCTAGCAGCCGTGGATCAATATGCAATATCATATTACATAAATTTATTATATCAAATAGGCAAGTTATTTTAAGGCTAGCCTGTGTATAAAGGCTAGACAGGTTCACAGTTTGGGCACCATTGTCCCCCTAGAGCTGAATAAAGAGTCAACACAATTGTTTATGGGTTTAAACTGGGGCACAACTTGATTATTGTTTTAACTTTTAATTAGAATGTAACTGTACTAATAAAGTAACTTGCCATTAAAAGACGGTCCTCCCGTAGTGCAATTTAGATTCTAATAGCCAAGTTATTCACCTCTCACCATGACATCATTTGTAATCTCCCCACTGTAGGATACTTGGCCTAATGACCATCACTCTTCCCAACAGATGGGTTGCCTTATAACTTCATGCAGCCATACCCAGAATTTAACTTTACAACCTGAATTTTCTTATTAATTGCTGCTGGACCTCCTCCTACGCAGTATTATATAATGTTGTACTGCTGCCATGTCCCATTACGGGTAACTTATCACTTGACGTCACGGGTATGAAATTTCCTTGCACTATCTGCCATGGCAAAGGAGCTGTTATGCATGCTACTTGCCCCCCACCAAGCCAAAAATTTTGGCCTGGAGGCCCATCTTCAAATCAGTTAAAATATGTCAAGACCCAGATCTGAAAGGTGAACTCCTAAATGGCTTAGGACATCTGTACCTAATAAACCATTCACTTCTAAGCAGAACTGCCCACACCACCCACTCTTCCCAGGCAGGGCTTAACCCCCAGAGAGGCTCATAAAGAAAAAAACTAGGAATTGGGCCTTGCCTCGTGGCTGTGGAATCCTTTTCCTGATGAAATTCTCCTGGCCCCCTCATTGCCAAAAACATTTTGTGTCTCATTGCCAAAAACATTTTGTCCCAACGATTTCCTATTATTGCGACTAAAATTTAGGAAACTATTCACTACTGTGCAAGTGACCTACATCATAAATCCACCTCTGTACATAATCTGCCAGAGGGGGGAAATGTGACTCATGGGACCGAAAGATCCTTTTGCAGGTCCTGATAAATAAGCAAACCATACGCAGAACAGAGCTGTTACCTTGTGTTTCCCATGTGCAGATTTTATGTTATTTATATCTTATTTACAGTATAGGTACAATGTTTGCAGTTTAAATGTTGCAGTTCAACAGGAATTCAACAATAAAGTGAAGTGATGTACAAGGGATACAAGTGTGGAATAGGCTTTCAGGGCCAAAGCAGCTGAAACCAAAAGAAAGAGTAGACGAAAAGCAGAATACATGGAATCAAGGAGAGGACCAATCTCTATACCAGTGTTGGCGAGCCTATGGGATGGGTGCCAAAGGTGGCACTTGGAGCCCTTTCTGTGGGCACCCAACATCGCCTCTTCGCAGCCACCTGTATTCTGGTTAAATTGCTATATTGGCACCTTGTGAAAAATTAGTGGATTTTGAATCGCAGTTTGTGCACTAAACTCCCTAAAGGGTTCATCATCAATGCTCCATGCCAATACAGATTTGGTGTACAGGCTCACAAGAAATTAATTAAAAGCAGTTGTTCTGTTGGGTGTTTTCTAGGCTTGCTGTCTAAACTTGGAAAGCTGAAGCAGTGATATGCAGATGTTCAAACCACTACAGGAACATTGGCTGTGAGGACATAGAAACTACCAAGAGCATAAAGGAAGTGATTTCTTCACAGGCCATGCATTTCCAAAGTGTAACCCAAGCCTCGCAAAGCTTGATTTACTTTCTCTGGATCCAGCTCATTAGTTGTGAAGGCTTTAATTCCAAGAACTGTAAAACCCAGAAAAGTTGCTCCATGTCATGAATTCATGTTAAGAAACTCTTCACATTATAAAGTGCAGTGCTGATCTGGAGTATTGAGCCCCATATCAATTTTGTTTATAATGCTTATAAATGTCTTTAATATGTTCCCTTGTGATCATTTTACACCTTTCCTAGAATAGTAATTTTACAATAAGGTGTGAGGAACCTTGTAAAGGTGTTTTATCATCCTTTTAAATTGAATTAAGATTAGAGAATGAATTTGAGGGGCATGTGGGGGTTATTTTGCATCATTATATTATATATTATGTATTATTTTACTGTATTTTATGTAATCAGAACCAGATGGATATTTTTTAAAAACATTTTTGGGAGCTAGCACTTTCTGAGGCCACACAATGTTTCCACGGTAACTGCAGGAAACAGATAGCCCTTGTCGCTGGTGTCTCCAGCCATGCACAGGAAAGGCAGGAAAAACCAATAAAATTACAAGAGAAGCTGAAAACTCCTGTGGTGGAATTTTCAGGGACATATTTTATGGGATGGCTAGGATATGAATAAGAAAATAAATGTTATGTTTATAGGATAGTCAATAGATGAGATATGTGTTAAATGAACAAATACTTAAAGGGTCTGCAGCAAAAACTAGCTAGTTATTTATCACCTACTTTATCTGGGGAAAGACAAATGATTCAGCAGGGGCATTTTTCCTTTATGATGAGTAAGAACATGTAATATCCATTATTATGTAGAATGAATTATGCAGCAGGATTTTGGAATGGCTCTAGATTAGATATGGGCATGAAGAGATTGTAGAAGTTTGTGCTGATTTGTATGTGTGGCACCCTAGTTGCCACACATTCCCTCCTTCTCCCATGGCCAGTTGCCTCACTCACAAGACTCAGTATGCAGGAGTCTGGGCCTCTTTTCCCTGCATCCTCTAGCAGCCAATTACTCAGACAAGGAGGTAGAGTGGGGATTCTCCCTGTGTAGCTACTCTAGATTAGAGATGGGCACGAAATGAATATCAAACTAAAAAACCTCGCTGAACTGGCCTGGTTCATGTTTCATTTTATGGGCAGTCTGGGGAACCACAGTTTCACAAAGTGAAACGAAATTCCAAACTTTTGCATTGTGGGTGTTTCATTTTGCTTCACTCCCATCCCCTGAAAGCACACACACACCCCTTCAGGCGCCCCAGCACTTTTACTTCACGCCCCCTCCTGCCCTCCGCTGGTGCTGCTCAGCTGAGTAGGGCAATAGGCTGAGATGGTTAAGGCATTACAGGAAGTGCAGTTTTGCTTTGAGTGATACTGTATATAAGTATATATACTGTATATAAGTAACCCTCGAAGAAATTCTCTTCCCACTATATCCTAAGCCTCCCATGGGGCAGGAAGTAGAATTTAAACAGCCTACTATCCTACTCAGCTAGACAGTGCAGCAGCAGTGGAGGGGAGGTAAGTGTTGAGGCCCGTAAAGGGGGGGGGAGCAGGGTAGGAAACCTATGAAATGGGACTTTCTTTGTAATTGAGCTCCACAGAAAGCCCCCGTTCAATTAGAGACAGGCCCAAACTCAACCAGATTTTTTTTAATGTCATGGTGGACTCTGACAAATAATGACAGACCACCATTGTGTTGGTTCATAGCCATCTCTACTCTAGAACCATTGCACTTACACTCCTATGGAGTCATTGCCATCAATACTTACTCCTTCTCTTTCTGAGATTAAGAATATATGTGTATTTTTAACTGTCATTTTTAATGATCATGCATCAGGACAGCAGAACTTAGTTCTCCAGGTTCACATGTTCTTGTTGAATTCATACAAAAGTAACCACAGAAGAGCAGTTCTTACCCGTTTTAGTGGTCTGCAGACTCAGCACCCCATTGAATCTGAAAAAAAATATTCACACTCCCTCCAAAATTGTGTTCCAATTTATTTGTCAGAAAATTACATTTATAGCAAAACAATTGATTAACTGAAAAATAAATAAATATATTATCAAAATATCAAAATAAATATATTATCAAATTAAAATAATGTCTCAATTTCTAGTAGCTAATTTGTTGTTGATTATTCATAATAATATTTTGAAAGCAGGGCTTCTATTTTGAAAAAGCTAGTCATATATCATCACGTGCATTTAAGTGATTTGTGGTTTTTGTTTTTATAAACAAACGTGATAAAAATCCCATTTCACACAAATAGATGGTAGCAAATGACAGAAGTTTCTGCAATGTTGCTTTACTAATTGTGGAAATGGTTCCAACTGAGCACACCAGAATTGTTCTAAATTCAATTTTTCAAATTCTATTTGAATACGTGCATTGGGCCATATTTTGATAAGAATGTCTTTTATTAATTTACTAATGCCTATAGAATTAAGGTCAAAAAGAAATGATATCTATCTCTGATCTTTGCCAATATTGCCCACAGAAAAAATATCTATGAAAATATGCACCCAATTGTTGCAAATACTGTATATTACAAGTGCAGGTAAAACTGTGATTTTCTCCTTTTCCAGAATCATTTCATCAAGCAAGGGGGGGGGGGGGAATGAAAAATTACCATTTGCAACTCGATTTCTCCAAATTTTTAGTTTTTTCAATAAAAACAGATAATCTTTCAGTAGCTGACTGTTATTAGGTTGTTACCATATTCTTGCATTGATATATTTAATTCATTTGGGTGAGTGAATATATAGGCTAAGCAAGCCAGTTGGAGTATTGCATCTCTTCTTTTAAAGTCTATAACTAAATAGCAATTTTGATTAGTAAGGAACTGAATAATTTCCTCATGCATTTCAAAAATCTTGCTTAGCCTATGTCCCCCGGAGAGCCACCTTATATCAGTGTGATAAAGAAGCACACTATGGTCAGCACTGATTTTTTTCTTTAAAAAGCACAAAAGATATGACAATAAAGCACTCTTCCTTGGATATAATTTACTACATTTACTGCAATAGCTCAGTGTTGTTCTGACATCTCTGGATGAATTTTCATTGTAACTGCATGATGGTGTAACATGCAGTGTGTTACTGTAAGTTATGGTACTTCTTCATATGTGTGAAAACTTCATTATTTTTCCCTAACATCACAGGGGCACCATCAGTGCAAATTGAGCATATTACATCCATTAGTATTTGATGTTACAAAAGAAAAATGCCTTTAATATGACTGGAAAAAAATCTGTTCCTTTTGCTGTTGACTCAAAGTTTACAACATAAAAATTATTCCTGCATTTTTCTTTTATGTATTGCACCAGTACTAATAGCTGATTGCAGTTATCAACATTATTTATTTATTTATTTATTTATTTATTTATTTGGCTTTTTTACCATGATCATCTAGCCAAATGGCTACTCTGGGCAGTTTACAACACAAAAATACAATTATACAATTATACATTGGAATTTTAAATGAGCCAGGAACAAAACCCTACATGACAAAAACCAAATAAAATATGAAAACCAATAAAAGGCATCAATTAAACATAAAATATGTAAAATAACAGCAAATCAGAATAGGAGAGGAAAATCACAGTGAGGTGATAAAAAGAATAGTTATTTGTTAGTTGAGTGAAAAGTCAGGGAAGGCCAATCTGCATAACCATGTTTTTAGTTGTTTCTTTAAAACTTGTAGCAAGGGTGCCAGATGTATCTGTAGTGGGAAGTGGTTTCATAAATGGGGGGTGGTTTGACCACCAAGAAAGCCTGGCTCCTAGTCACTACCTTCCGGGCTTCCCTTGGGGTCAGGACTCCCAGTTTTTCTTAGGAGATGCCACTCTGACAGATACTGAGGTCCCAAACCATTCAGTGCTTTGTATGTTAACATCAGAACCTTGAAGTCAGTGTAGTAGCATATCAGGAGCCACTGCAGAGCATCCGGCACAGGGGTGATATGATGGTACCTTTTTAACCCTGGAAACAATCTGGCCACTGTGTTCTACACTAGCTAAAGTCTCCACATTATCCTCAAAGGCAGCCCCATGGAGAGAGCACTACAGTTGTCTAACCTCAAGATGACAAGTGCTTGAACCAATGTGGTGACAGCTCCAATGTGAAGGAGCTGAGTTGTCCAATGGAATGCTCACTTTCAGATGACTGGCTTTAATATCATGTTCTAGTTGCGTAAAATATCCTGACTGATATCTTGGATATGTGATCGAATCTCATTTTTGATAGTGGAATCTGCTGAATGTACTAATGAGCTTCAGAAGCTAATACAATTTTCACAGTTTAAAGTGCACATAGTTTTACCAATTCCTCAGCTATTATATGAGGCTTTCCCCCAAAGCACACAGATATGCCACTTGATAAGAAGCTTCTAACAAAGGCTTCTGAACTGCCACAAAGTCAATTTTTGTGATAATACAGCTGGTGTCAAATCAAAACAAACAACGAACTGCCCCTTCAAAGAAAAATGAAATGAAATGAAACAAATGTTTTTGGTTCCGTTCCGTTCCGTTTTTCATTTCATTCCTTTTTGTTTTTTGTTTCATTGAAGCAATGCCTTCCTATGGGAAACTGCTTTTAAAAGCCCGTGCCATTTCCCCAATGCGCC
>JAHTLZ010003518.1:20840529-20876650 GCA_023846285.1 Phrynocephalus versicolor
GAGAGAGAGAGAGAGAGAGAGAGAGAGAGAGAGAGAGAGAGAGAGAGAGAAAGAGAGGGGGGATGAGGGGAGAGCTTGACACCCTACCAGCTACCATCAGAATTAGCTGATTGTTCAATATAACCTGCACAGGTAAACAAAACATGAGAAAGACAGATTTTTCTCTCTCCCCCCTCTCCTCTTCCCACACCCTGTTCCCAGCCATTTTAATGCAGTTTCCATTCATGGGGACACATCAGAGGCGGTTAAGAAAACAGTATTCGTGAGGACACAGAAACCGCCTTTAATTACCACATGTCCGTTGCTACAGTGAAACCGCCTTGTATTTTAAATTCATTGTATGAAGTACCACTGTACTAATCTAATTGTATGGTGTTACTAAGCCACCATGGCACAAAACTGGGGTGGGCGTTTGCATTTCTTTGGGGACGATGTGCTAGCCAGGGAGAGCTAGTATGAACATAATTCAGTCATTTAGAGAGTAACTTTTTCTCTACCATTGCAAAGGAGAAACAGGGCAATGTGCCCTGGTACTTTTCTCATAATTGCAGGTTTCTGGACTACATGTAATATGTGCCCCAAATGTCTGATTTTATTTTATTTTATTAGCAAATTTCCCATTTCTGATATCCTTGTTAGTGACTCCTGAAACCCCAAGTGCTTAACATCTTTTATTCCTTTATTCCCCATCCCCCATGAGAGCATATGTTGAATGAGAAGTGTAATGCCATAAAAATAACATTTAAAATGCCCACCTTCAAATGTTTGCAACTGAGCATTATTGGGAACGCCCGGGTGAGGTTGTTTTAAAGGTGACCTTTCTGTTGTCTTTGCAATCGCTGCCCTGGAGAAAGGAAGCCTGTGAAAGATAAATGCACATTGCTAATTCCTCTCACGGTTTCTCTAAAATTGCAACATACTGGCTCCCTGAAAGAAGGCATGGCTGTGAAATGAAAGCAGAATATGGGGTATGGTCTCTCCGGCTTAGGAATTAATTAGTTTGCCTGGATTAAATTTTCCTCTTCTGTTTTCTGTAGAAAATGCTATTCTCTGCTTTGGATTCATCATTCAACAGGGCGGTGAACCTATTAGAAATGGTCTGCCCTTAGAGACTAATGAATTCCTAATGGATTCTTAAGAGCTGTTGTGGAGCTTCCTGCTGACATATTTGGTGTTATGTCAATGCCTTTGTTGCTCTGTGTGATATATAGATGAATCCTAGGTGCCTAACTCATAGCTGTAGGCTGCCTTGTATCCTATAGATGTTTAGGACTACATTTGGCATCAGTTCACCCAGACTGTTCATTCATCAAAGACTAGAATAATTATTGTTTAAAATATTTGTAAGGCATTGGATTAGTCAATCATCTGATAGGGATTCTTCAGCACTCGGAATTAATCGGTTGAAAGAAGAAATGAAGTAAATGGAAATTTTATTTAACTGATTGGACTTTTCAAGCACTTGCAAAATTCATGTTTCTGCATAAGCCCAATAGGTAAAATGTTTGTGTCCTGGTGGGTATATTCAATTATATTTTTGGTGCTGAGTCAGGGTTCTGTTTACTCATTTGCATGATTCACATGTGTGGGTCTTATGCAGATTCTCTCCGGAAAACTTCAGGAGCTGAGGAGACTGTTGTTGGGAACATCACCTTCACCCTCTCATTGTGTATACCTGAGCACATTGCTGCTGTTTCTCTCAGTTCCATCAGATGGCTGTCAAGTTGTGTGCCTGATCACACCAGAAAAATTGCTTTGACAGGAGCAATGTCCATTAAAACAACCCTTCCATCTGCCAGGGGATCACTCTATTATGGACCCTGAAAGTACAAGCTCTACAGCTGGACCAAAAATATCCAGCAGGGGCATGGATTGAGCCAGCCAATGCATTTCAATGGAGACGGCTCCAGACGAGAAGTCTCGGGGTGATGCGGCGGGAGGCGGGGGGGAGGTCAGATCCCCCTGCCGCCGCCGCCGCCGCCACGTGCCGCCCCAAGACTTCTCGGACTGGCGTGCACCAGCAGCGGCAGGGGGATCTGATTCCCCCCGCCCCCACCCCCCAACCCACTTCCGCATATCGCAGATTTTCAGGCATCGTGGGTCAGGTGGGTCCCTAACCCCTGCAATAGGCAGGGGGTTACTGTACCCACAAATAGCACCCCAAGAAAATTTCCCCAGGTACCTAGAGACACCAACGTTGCTGAGAAGCTTCCTCTAACTCTCCGCTACAATCCTTCCAAGTTTGAGGAAGACTGGATTTCCCCAAGCCATTTGCTAAAGAACAACTGCCCCCCCCCCCTTTGTGGGTGTATAACTCAGATATATGATACCCACTATTCAACAAACCTGGAGGGATTGTGGAGGAAATTTTGTGTCTCTAGGTGCCGTGATGGCCATCTTATGGAGATTTAAATTTTAAAAAAAAATGAATTTATGAATCAATTCATTAATTCATCAGAAAAAAATCATACTTTTTGTGATTTGTTGACTTTGAAGAAACACAAATCAGCATTATTCTGATTTACTCCCATATCTAGTGATGATACCTACCTTTCTTCCTCTGGCAGCTTTTTGAGTGGCTCTTAAACTCGAACAACACACACACACACACACACACACACACACACACACACACAGTATGTCCAGTATGTATTTCTCTTACTGTGAAAAGTTCTGCTCCTGCTAGCACATGCTTCAATCACTCTCGCTCTCAGACCCATACACACAAAGAGATGAATTTGCATTCCCACCCCATTTGTAGGTTGCTGGTCTGGCTACACCAGCTCACTGTGATGTCCAGCTGCTGATGACTGCTTTGAGGCTGGCCATTGTAAACATATGCCAATGTTGCCTGTTAGTAGGACAGAAACTGGCCAGTGCCACCTGCTGCCACTGTTGACTGTGTGGAAGAGAGAGTTGACTTCATGCTGACGCCTGCCTGCCTGCCTGCCTGAAGGAGAGAGACAGGCCTTTGTGATCTCATGCTGATGTTAGAATACATTGGTCACTAGGACCTACTGCTGATGTTGTACCTATGAAATTGTGACTGCCATCTACCAGAGAGAAAAAGCAGTGGGTGGTTGTGAAAGAGAGGAGGGCACCTACACATTGTCTAACATTCTCAAGGAAGAGGATTTCCATCTCCTCCCAGGTGCAAGTGTTAGTTCTCCTCAGGATGACAGGTAGACACCCCCTCAGGACAATCGGTGGGAGTTACTAATGCTATATAGCCAGGTCCCTTAGATAACTCTTGGTCAGAGTTGTAGTTCAAGAACTACCTTGCTTAAAAGATAATAGAACTGGCGGGCTGTTCATGCTTGAGTCTTGATCTTTCTTCATTTCCCATTGCATTATCATGAATATGAGAGCAGTTTGGCTTCATCTGCTAGTTGCTAATAAGCACATCCGATCTCGCCTGATTTTGGAAGCTAAGCAGGGTCGGCCCTGGTTAGTACTTGGATGGGAGACCACCAGAGAATACCAGGTGCTTTAGGCACCTGGAGTAGCAACTGACAAGCCACTCCAGTACTCCTGCCAGGAAAACTCCATGGACATGGAGCCATGTAGAGTCGGTCATGACTGTAATGACACAACACACACAATTTGTTTGTTATGTGTGAATCTCTGGGATGTGGTGAAAGATCGTCACGGTAGTAGTGAAAAAATAACAATGGCAGTACAGAAGCATTATATTTGGTAATGACGTATGAATTTTATCCCAGCTGTTTCCCTTTGTATTCTTGATTTGTAATTATTCTTTCACCACATGGCTCTAAGGTAAAAACTGTAACTCCCAAATTCCTGTCACCTCTTCATTCACAATTCTCTTTTTCTCTCACCCTCAAGTGATCCCCCTGTCTTTATCTCCCCCCCTCCTCCTCCCTTGCTCCTCTTCACCCAGATCTGTTGCCTGCTTGCTGTCTCCTGAGGAATTTTAAAAACAACACAAGCCAAATCATTGCATATAAATGTACAATACACCCAAAAGCCAATGAATACAGTATTTGGTATGAAACTTATATTACATTGAATATCTCAGTCTGCTACTATATGTCCGAAGAAGTGGACCTGATCCATGAAGGCTTACATTAAAATATAATAGTTTGTCCTTAAGGAGCCAAATGTTTTTGTCTTTTGTTATTTTTGCCTCTTTGATTTTTTTTGCCTGGATTTCATAGATCAGTTATATTATTTGCCCTGCTTTGATAATATATCTGGCAAAATATAGGGACATCTTCAAATATTTATGAAAATTTAGCAAACTAGAACACATACATCAATTTTAATTTATAATATAGACACAGATCTTAACCTTTAAATAAAAGTTCACTGCTGTTTGTTTTCTTTTTAAGGAGTAAGAGGAAAAGGTGTGAACCTGTATATGAGTGTGTAGGTTAAGCAACCAAGATTTATGATGCTTACAAAGGGTCTCATTCCTTTGAGAAATCACTTAATTTAGCCATTCTTGGCCATTGCACTCTTGTGGGTACAAACAATCTATCAGATTCCATAAAGCGCATTTCTCTTGAAAAAGTTGTTAGATTTTTCCAGAAAAACACCACCACATTCTTTAATGTCTTCAGTGAGAATACTGCTGGTGATTCATATAATTGAAAATGAACCCAACCGAAGGCCATGTCAGAACATAAAGAAAAAATAAAAACCATAGGGTAAAATATAGGAGCAAAACTTGCACTGCAAATGAATGAGGACATCATCAACTGCAGTGGTTTTGCATAAATAACAATTTTCTGATTCCTTCTCTGGAAGGTCCTAAGGGACCGCTTTTATTGTGGAGAAGCTGTTGGGGACCTAGGGTTTCAACATTGGGATGGGGAGTCTTTAAATTCTGAAAATCAACACCATGGTTGTAATAATCTCAACAGAAGTGTTTTGGGGAAAGTCAAGATTCTACAACCTAGAACCTTCCCAATAATTTAAAGGGAGCGGTGAGATGTAGGGTCAGCAGATATGTTTAATTTATGAAAAGCCATTGTAGCTGATGATGTCATCAGTATAAGTTCCACAACTTGATAGCAGTCATTATCTAGAATTTCTGTATATACCCAGTAGAGGCCTCTTTTTGGAACTTGCATATGCATCTAAACTGTACTGAAGCACCAAAACTTTGACATAACAGGTAACATAGTACCACACCTATAAGTAGTTACTTTTTGGGTTAAAAGAGTGTAATCAAGTTATAGCTTAAATACAATCTAAAAAAGTACTCACAACATTGATTTTTATAACCACACAAATATTTCAGGTGTTAAGATGCAATTGTAAAACTCTCCTTGCTTTTGAAGGGATTTACTTCAAGTTTGGGTGCCATCTTTTTCAACAATATACATCAGCTCTTATCTAGTATCTTGTGAGCATTAGTACTTGCAGTCAATATACTTTGCAATAAGCTGCCAAACCAAATAGGATTTCTGTTTATTTGAACAACCTTGCATTTATCTAATGCTGCTTAGATCTCATTAAGTCTCCTTTTCCTGAACAGCTCTCATGGGCCAGTTGAATGAGAAAGGTAGTGTCAAGGCACTTTATAAACCCATTAGACAGAAAGGTCTTAGGCTTTTAGCATTATAAATTCAATCCCTTGCCTTGTGTAGCAATGGATACATCAATGAAGAGTTTTTATAATGTCAGGATAGTAACTTTAATAACAAAAAAGTTTAGTGATCAGAAGTTGATTATGAGTGTACTGTATTAATTTAGCATTAATGTCATAATGTAAATAATGGGCCTGTCTTTGATGTAAAAGAAGTGATACATTGTAAGCTTCCCCTTTTACTCTGGGTATTTTGTGATGCTCTCTAGATTTTATGAATTTTAATGGTCTGGTCAAATCCAGTAAAGGTCTACTCACATAATCACAAATTCCAATGAATTCAGTAGAACTTATTCCCACATAAGGTGTGTACAGTCTTGCAAATTATGTCATATTAAGGTAATTGTTCCTAAACGATAAACATTTCAAGTACATAACATTGCTAAAGCTGCCCCCCATCCCCGCCAGCAGCATACATATAGGGTCTTTTCACACGACCCCTAAACTCTGCCGCAAATGGCTCCTAGCTCCGGAGCTTAAAATTGGTTCCCCACCAGCTCCAGAGTTTACAGAAAATTAAGTGCGACCACGCCCACCTAAGCGCGTCCCACCGCACTTTTCAGGTAACTGCTCTCCAGGGTTGAAAATCCCTGATGCGGATGTAAAGGAGTGAGTGCCAGGCTCTCCTTGCTTCTGGTTTGTTTTTTTTGCCCCCGCCCCTTTAAGAGACAGGAATCAGGACGACTACGGGGCTCAGGGCGGCTTCGGAGGTGAGCCTGCATTTTTTCCTCTCTTTTTTTCTCCCTCCCCTCACGCAGACAGGAGCAAGGAAGTGCGGAGGGGGTGGGAACACAGGAAGAGCAACGAACCCTCAAGATCTCTGGTCCGAATTTAAGTGGACAGTGGATCTTAGGGGTCATGTGAAAAGGTTCATAGTGGCCAAAATCCTGGTCTTTAACATAGTAAGGAAAGTACTGCCATTTGAATCAATGGAACATACAGAGATATTTGGAAGATGAGTCATGACAACTGGATTTCTTTTCTTGTGAGATCTGAACTCACAAGACAGAACTGCTGCTGTCTTGTGCTGTTGTGTGTGTTGTTGATGTGATGATGAAGCAGTTTAGGCAAATCGAAGCCAAGTGTGTTTTATACCCAGATCAGCACTTTACAGAATCCATTTTAAATGACTAGAAAACTTTTGTAGTTATTTTGAGTAACAGAGAAGCAAATGGTTACTTTAAACTTGTTAAGTTATCATGATAATGAATTACTTTTTGGAGTCTCTAAAACTGAACTATAATTAATGCTCTTAAAAGTCTCATGTCAAGTTCTTATTGATATTTTTAAAATAATTGAAACAATTCTTATCTGTATCTTGGTAAGAGCCATTACAAGAAGGTGCCTCTTTCCAAGGAGGGGGACTTGAAGTCCAGGACTTGCTCTCAATGTGGACTTAAAATTGCACCAGTTACTTGACTTGGGCTCCCCCCCTCAATTATTCATTTAGCCAGCGACTTGTAATCCACCCACTGACACCTCCCATTTTTTTAGAACAAAAAATTTGTTTTTGATAGGGGCTCTTTAATAGATAAAGTCACTTCTATAAACTTGGGACTTGCTGCCAAAGATGTGGATTCAGACATGGGACCTGGAACCAAAGACTTGCCAGCATCTCTGCTACTTCTTTTATTTTTATAGATCACCCCTAGAAGGCGTAAACTGAAGTGCATTTGAACCACTTGAATTTTGCTTCTGATCTGGCCTCCACACATTGATCATGTGGTTTTGTCCCTGTTTCAGTGTTCCCATGATCATGATAACTTGTCTCGTGACATGTGTCACCTCATGGTCTTGTACCGTGACAAACACTGAATTTGTCTGGCTTCCTTTCCCCTTTTTTTTTTTTTTTGGGGGGGGAGGGGAGGACTTAAAAATTCTTTTTCGATATTTTGCTTCTGAAAAGTCCAAAAACAAAAACAAATATCCAGACACAGTTTTCTGAGAGAAACAAATGTTTTGTTGCATGACAGTTGTTACTACACTGTGTCTTGTCTTGGAACAGAAAGCAGGAACAAAGAGTGACAAGGGAAACCCTACCCCAAAACCAGGTACAGTATTGTTGTACTTAACACCCGTTCCAGGGGTGTGGTCGAGACAAATTTCAGTAGCTGAGTGAAGGATGTAAAGTAACCTTTTTTGTACTGCTCCTAAGCACAACACTAACAGAGACAAAATGGACGTGAAATAGCTGCCTAAGATGCCTCTGTGGTTTTAGTCACATAATGTAGATATATCTCTACATCACTAGAAAGACCAGAATATCTTTGGCCGTTTGACCGTTTGACCTTTTGCTACATCATATAGCATTGACGAGAAAATGGGTGTAGTCACAGGAGTGGAATAGCCTTGGAGCTTTCATTTGGAAGACCAACTGTGTTACAGATCCCAAAGGCTGCATTAGTATGGAATGGGGCCTTGTGAGTGCAGACAAAGAAAAGGAGGGAAGAGAAAGAAAATGCAAAATACAGAACAATTCATTATGACCGTCAAGCAAGTCAGTGAAATGAAGTGAGATAGATAGGGTGCTGCAGAACTGAACTTTCAGAGCTGTGAGACTTTCGGCTTAGCTGTCAAGAGAAGTGTGATTCCTCATCTTAAGATCCGTTGCACAAGACTCTTGAATCAAAAGATGAGAAGGAAGGTTTATGAAAGGAAATAAAACTTCTGATCACCCAGCACAATTAATTATCTTTATTATTTCAGGCAAATTCCTCACTAAACTTGAATGTATACAGCCATGTGCCAGTGAGCATCTAATAGATTCTGAATTCCCGTCACATTTCTAAGCTTGACCTCAATAGCATGTCTAAAAACAAAAGAGTAGGTCAGCAGAAGTGTGGCCCCAAAGGTGTATCCCTGCCATCTGGCTGAATCAACACCTGAACACTGAATAATGAACATCATGACATCCCTCCAAAAGGGAGGAAATGCTCCTTTAATTATCACTCTGCCCTATTCAAATAGTTATTTAATTATTGAATGAATAGCTCTTAATTATAAAATAAGCAGGAAAACACTATAGGCACAACAGACACAGCTCAGTATTAAATTTTACTAAAATGCTGGAGAGTAGCAAATAAACTAAACCTAAACTTTTGAATTTGTTTTTCTGGTCACATGGCTCAGCCCACATTTTTTTTAAATGGATTGATGAAGATACCAAGTAAAGAGCTGCTCTCCTTATGTACCATGAAGAAAGAGGCACATTCTTGCTACCAGAGGCCTGGACTGCAGCCACTAGGTAAAATTGCTTCTTTTAAATCTGGCCTTGATTATTCCTAGTGACTTTTGCTAAAAATTTCCCAACTTTCAAATGGAACACATGCTTTTTGTAATACCCCCCCCGGTTCCCTCAGGTGAGCAGGGACTTTCAGTCTCGATACAGCCAAATTGAGGGTGGGAAGAAGGGAAAGGGGGTGGTCAAGGACTATGCTGTTTTGTTTGATATGCTGGGTGTTAAATCGTATCCGGGACTTTGATGCAGTCTTAACACCATCTTGCCTCCTGATACTATCATCTGGTGTATAATCAACAAAAAGATTCTCAGCGCCTGATAGACAACATCCTCTATCGAGATTGCATTTTTGATAAAATGCTTTGATAAAGAGAGCAAGTTGCTATCGAAAGCTTAGCTTACATTTTTGTTTGTTTTAGCAGCGACCAATAAAGGCATCGCCTAGTCTACTTTTGAATTTGTTGTTCTGGTCACACGGCTCAACCCACAATTTTCTTACAGAAAACTGAAAGGCTATTGTGAAGAGGTCAATTGGACCTCCTAAAGTAGCATAACTGGCAAGTTGTATACCACTTGTGGCGTCTTTCTGTGATTATGTTTCCCACAAATGTCATGATGTTTGTGAAATGTGTGAAAATGTGTTTTATACAGCAAATTTCCTGTTCCGTGCAACAGCTAGCTTTTTAGGCTGAGAAACAAAATAGAAACCAGTATGTTGTACTGTACTAGACCTTAGAAAACCTCAGTGACAGCTACGTACATTTAATTGGACTGAAATTCTGAGTGGTTTTCATTATGTCACCTACCTAGGCCGCACTGCAGCCATCTAACCTGGATAGAATCAATGTGTGTGTGAAAGTGACCAGATTATGCTTTTCTAAGCATATTAGAACTGACATTTTGTAAAGCCACTACTAGTCACTGGCATGATGGGACAGTTCATAAGGAATGGTGGGTACTGGAGTACCCTCAAACCATGTTTTTAAATGGGAACAAAATGGTACCTAAAATAAATAGGCCTGACACCATCACTAAGCATCATGTAGGAGCCCTGTGGCACAGTGGTAATGCAGCCAAGACTCTGTTCATGACATGAGATCAATTCCCTTGGGCTCAGGTAACCAACTTGAGGTTAAGTCAGCCTTCTATCCTTTTGAGGTTGGAAATTGAGTACCCAGCTGGGGGAGCAATGTATAGTCTGCATAATTCTGGAAGTTGAGTCATGGCTACCGGACTTCTTTTTGAGAGATAGAAACGTTTCACTGTTCATCCAAACAGCTTCATCGGTCTGAATACAGCTAGTGCAAGTAGTCCATCTTATAGTCAGCTTTGACCTCTTGTCACCCTGGTCTGAATTAGGCTCATAAGATGAACAATGGCCTGAATAGGCTCGTTAGAGAGACAATAGTATCCATAGCCTTAAGGAGAACAATGGCCTAAGGTGCTGAAACCTATCAACAATGGGTCGTTAGGTATGGCCTTGGTGGTGAAGGCTTTTTGATTTGTCTGGGTACTTTGGAAAGCACAGCCTGATAGGTAGCAGATAGACTATGCCTGAGCCCACCACCTCTGTTGAGGGAGGGATTTTCAATGCTTACATGAATGGCTTCCCTTACTCCTCTCTCGAACCACCTATCTTCTTTGTCTAATATGTGTACATCCTCATCTTTGAAAGAGTGCCCTTTGTCCTTCAAATGGAGGTGAACTGCTGATTCTGGTCCTGAGCTCTTACCCCTCCTATGTTGGGCCATCCTACCACCAGTTATATCCCAGAGAGACCATCCCCTGCTTCTATGGACTTCCCAAGATCCACAAGCAAGGAATTCCCCTCAGACCTATTGTCAGCAGTATAAATTCAGTGACTTACAACATTGCAAAATACCTGGCGACTATCCTAGCCCCAGTGGTTGGAATCATGGACCACCATGTACATTATTCAGAGGAGTTTGTTTCTAAAGTCAGGGAGCTGAAACTGGATACAGATGAAACCATGGTATCCTTTGATGTTACATTGCTCTTTACAAGCATCCCCACCACTGATGCCCTAACAATGGTAAAGAGAAGACTAAGATAAGACAGAACCCTCACCTCCAGAAGCCACCTCAACCCAGACCAGATATGCCTGCTCCTGGACCTGTGTCTGAACACCACATATTTCATGTGCAGAGGGGACTTCTACAGACAGAAGCATGGTTGTGCCATGGGTTCCCCAGTGTCACCAACTGTTGCAAACCTATACATGGAAGAAGTGAAGAAGAAGGCACTCAACACCTTCCCAGGAACAACACCATCCCACTGGTTCAGGTATGTAGATGATACCTGGGGGATAATCAAGACTCAGGAAGTACAGGCCTTTACAGACCACATCAATGCGGTGGATGCTAATATTAGGTTCACTAGGGAAGACACCCAAGACAACAGGCTGGCTTTCCTGGATTGTGCAGTCATCATCAGACCTGACCGTGGCCTGGGAGTAGAAGTTTACAGGAAACCCACCCACACAGACCAGTACTTACTGTTTGACTCCCACCATCCATTACAGCACAAACTAGAAGTCATCAGGACCCTAAGCCACAGAGCAGAGAGCATCCCCACCTGCACAGAAGCCAAGAAGAAGGAAGACAGGCACCTGAAGACAGCACTTAAGGCCTGTGGATATCCAAAGTGGGCCTTCAACAAAGCAGTGGGCCATCCCAGGAGAACAAGGGATCAGTCTGAGACCCAGACCCGACGGAAGAACCTGGTCATTCCTTACATGGCTGGAGTGTCGGAGAAGCTTAAAGGGATTTTTGGCAAACACCACATCCCTGTTTATTTCAAACCCACAAACACACTAAGGCAGAGACTTGTCCACCCAAAGGATCCGATACCAAATCATAAAAGGAGCAACATAGTATATGCGGTCCAATGCAGTGAGGAGTGTTCAGACCTCTACATTGGAGAAACTAAACAGCCGTTCAACAGAATATGTGTTTTCCTATAGCATTTCGCAAATCAGAGAATGCAGCAACAATAGCTATGATTAAACTTCCCATAGGGATACAGAGTTTGTTTTGGGATGTTTGCATGTTCTTTTCTACCAGGAAGTATGCAGAGTTTGGAAGTAATGTAAGAGGTCATGCTTAGCATTTCGATTAGAATAAATAAATACAACTTTTTGAACAACAAATAGTATTTATTAGTTATAACAAAATATTCATATTTGGAAGTGACACATTGTGGAGTTGTTGGCTTTTTATTGGTTTAAAAAGTAACATCTGTTTTAAAACAAATATAAAAGAAATGCATTGCTAACAAATAATATTACATCCAAATAATAAATAATGACCAGCCATGTCTGTCAGCTTAACACCAACATATTAACTTTTCATTCCCCCTCCTCAGAATTACAACATTAGTCTGTTCCAGAGTGTTGACAAAGTTAACGAAGAAAAAGGGGGTTGGTAGAGTAGGGGAAAGGCCAAATATCATAGTACTTTCAACACTAAATAAACCCATCCACCCACAAAGGTACAGTCTGGAAAAGTGGATTCAGTCCATGAACATTCAAACTGATATAAATCTGTTAATTTGTGCAGCGCTAAAATATTTTTGTACTTTTTAAAAAAGGAGTTTTCAGACATTTTTTTCCAAGCTCTTAGAATATGTATATCCCATTATGGAGGAATATATCATGGATATACCAAGAAAAGGCTGAAGGCAAGCTATCAAACTGTTTATCATTTGTAGCACCCAATATATCCTTACACTATTTGTGAGCATTTGGATCCAAAATAGGCAGTAGGTCCAACAGGTAACAGCAGAAACTCTTGAGTCAAGCTGTTTTTATGTGCCTCCTTGTGAGCTCAAAGTGAGGGATACTTCTATATATGTTTCTTGTGACAGGGCCAGCATTTTGAATAATGCCACACATATGTCTTCATTGGCCATGTCAGGTTTTTCTTAGTTAGAAGATTTTTCACTCAAAATGCATGCTAGATGAGATCATCAGTTTGTCTAGGCCAAAATCTTGTTTCTTAAGATTTGCTTTTCAAATCCGAATCTTGTTTCTTTGGGAAGTTCACAAAAAGGCTTGAGACCAGCCATGTCTACAAAAATTGCTCACCAGCAGCTTGGATCCAGAGGCACACTGCCTTTAGGTCTACTAACAGGGTTGTTACTGATAAAGTGTCAGCTGTGAACCTAGTCTTTTCCCTTTTAAAGCCATGTAAACTTCTAGCGTGTTTGATAGCAATAAATCAGTAAAGAAGACCTTTGATTGTTTTGATTATTTGGAAAATTGTCCAAAGCATACTCCATTCTTATTCTTCATAGTCGGACCATTATCTGGTATACTTTAGGCTCACTGAAACTCAGAGCCTGGGTAAAGATGGAGGTCAGATGAAGGCAATTTGTCCCAGAAGGTTGATGGATCCAGATGATTTTGTAGATGCCCTTGGGGAGTTTCCTACCTCTTTGATGGGTGATTCTATTGAATCCTTGGTTGATCTCTGGAATGGGGAAATGAACAAAGCCACCAACCTGATTGCTCCTAAATGTCTCCTTCCTCAAAATACAGCCAAACTGGCTGCTTGGTTCACCAGGGAACTGGCAAATATGAAACGTGTGGGGCGTAGAGTTGAAAGGCATTGGCAGAAAACCCACAGTGGAAAACTCAGATTGAAACGGATGAAGAATCAGTGAAGGGCCATTGGGGGGGCTTATTCCAAGGCATTGGAAACAGCAAAAATGAATGAATGAATGAATGAATGAGTGAGTGAGTGAGTGAGTGAGTGAGTGAGTGAGTGAGTGAATCATTTTTTCTCTACCACCATTGCTTCAGCATGGAATCACCCAGCAGAGCTTTTTCCAAATAGTCAAGAGTCTGCTACATGCTGACCCACAGGTGGATGACACAGACCACTCTGTAACTCACTGCAAAGAATTTGTACAACACTTTGCAGGCAAAATTGAACAGATCCTGGCTGACCTGGGTGCTCCTACTGATCCAGAGCCTGTAAATAAAACTGTCCCCCTAGCCTGTCTTCTGTTAATGAATGGGTTTCAGCTCATACAGCCTGAGGATGTGGTCAGGACCCTTTGGGGAAATCCTTGTCAGATCCTTGCCCTTCTTGGATCATAAAAAGCTGCCAGAGAGGGTATGGCAGACTGGTTAGGAAGAGTAGTGAATGCCTCCTTGCAATAGTAATGCTACTAAAGCCCTCATTAGATGCAACAATACTAAACAATTGCTGACCCATATAGAATATTCAATTCTTGGGGAAAGTACTAGAGTGGGTTGTGGCCTCACAACTCTAGAAGTTTCTGGATGAGGTAAACTACCTGGATCCAGCTCAGTCTGGCTTCAGGACTGAGACGGCACTGGTTGCCTTGGTAGATTATTGGTGCAGGGAAATGGATAGGGGATCTGTGTCCCTTTTGGTTTTATTTGACCTTTCATCTGCTTTTGACACTATCAACCACAGCATCCTCCTGACGCACCTCTGAAATGGGACTTGAGGGCACTTTCTGCAGGAGAGAATGCAGAAAGTAGTGTTAGGGGACTCATGTTTGACACCACAGCCACTGACATATGGCGTCCCTCAGGGTTCTGTTCTGTCTCCTATTTTATTTAACATTTATGTGATACCACTGAGGGAGATTATACAGAGTTTTGGGGTTAAGGGTCACCAGTATGCTGATGACACCCAACTCTACCTCTCTTCACCTCTGGATTCCAAGAAAGCTATATCAACTATAGATCAGTGCTTAGCTTCAGTAATGAACTGGTAGAGGAGGAAAAACTGAAACTAAACCCAAATAAGACAGAGATGCTTCTGGTCAGTCAAAAGGGAGATCAAGGAATAGAGATACAACCCGTACTGGATGGGATTACCCCCCCACTCATTTGAAAAAAGAGGTGCACAGCTCCTGGACTCATCCTTGAGCCTAGATGCCCAGGTCACAGCTGTGGCCAGGAATGCATTTGCACAATTAAAGCTAGTATGCCAGTTACGCCTCTTTCTTGAGAAACCTGCTCTGACCACGGTGACACATGCCCTTGTGACACCCCGACTAGACTACTGTAATGCACTGTATATGGGGCTACTGATGGAAAGTCTCAGGAAACTTCCAACGGATCCAAAATGCAGCGGCCAGATTGCAGCCTTTTGAGAAGTAACATGTCCTCTTGTTTTGAAAATAACCCAGAGTAAATCAGAAGGTAGAGATGTTTTGGAATATTTTGCCTCAGAGAAAAGGAATTCTCTTTAATTTTGAACTCGGCCAGTGCAAGCCCCTTTTGATTTATCGTGCACCCATCTCTGCTGTATTTCTGAAAACAGGCAAAGACCTTCCTCTTCAGGCAAGATTTCCCTGAATGATGGACTACCTGTTGTGTGACTTTTAGATAGATTGCCATGCATGATTGCATTGACTGATTTCATAAGAACACCTGTGTTTTCCATGTTAGTTTCCATCACTCATAATAGTTTCCATCACTCATAATGGATTTTTTCTTTTAACTGTTTGCATACACTTTTTAGCTTTAATTGTTGTAATATGCCTCTTCTAATTCCCTGTTCTTAAACTTGAATATGTCTTAAATGTCCTGGGCTGTATATTATCCCCCATTATTGTTAGCCACCTTGGGTCCTTTTCCAAGGAGAAAGTTGGGTTAAACTATTTATAAACAAACAAACAAATAATGAATAAATATGGGAAATGCAGTGGGATACTAGTACAAAAGGGAAATCCATGATGCCTCTCAACAGCTATACCTTTTCTTCAAGCATTATATGCTTCCATCTGTCCTATTCCTTAATAAAAGAAATACTGTACCTTGGAAAATAGATATGAAGGTCAGAGGTGAAAGCTACATGTGATGGCTAGACTGCCATGATCAGCCCATGAAATGAATTGGTGCCAGTTTCTTTCTCCCACCTTTCTAAGTCCTTGGCAGTGGCTGAAATCTTGTTGCTTAGTGTAGGATGTTGCACTAGAGTACCATAGCTGTCAAGTATTCCCCACGGGCACCCAGGATGGGAGGAGAGAGGCGTGGCCACTGGGAGCTCCAGGGAGCTGGGGGGTTGGCGGCAGCCGGACCCTTTGCATACAGGGTCCCCAGAATCACTTGCAGTGGCTTCAAAATGCTCACTGTGATCTAGGTGTCTTGACTTTCTAGGGGATATATATACCAATCTGGACAGCTGGTGTGGTGTGGTTTAGGAGTTGCACAGGGAGAAGTGCTCTCCAGCGGGCCACCTGGAGGCCGGCTGCACAGCTACCCAGCAGCATCTGGGGCTCAGCCGCCTGTCGCCAGAACTACGGGATATTTCAGGGGAAAATAATTTTTCGGAAAGATGGCAGGAAAGATTTATTGCTCCGTGAATGTCCCGCCCAAAGCGTGACAGGTCTGTAGAGTACATCCAATGGACCAGTGTGGCTTTGCTGAATCAACTCTTCTGTATGTTCAGTTGAATTAGGTTGTCCTACTGTAACTGTGACTTGCATATCTGGCAGCAAGTAACAACTGGAACATACTGAGGACTTGACTCACCAAATCTTAACTGATAAATAACAATAGCAATTAAATCAGCAGTCCAGTGCCTTCCAGAATCAGTTGCCTAAGATTCCCCCACAGAAGAGCATGTAGAAAGAGACATGCCATAGCTCCTAATGAGAGTGGCTGTTCTGAAGTTTTGGAGTAATCTCAATGAAGCCATGCCCTGTGCAGTTTAGCATTACCTTCCTTGTGGAGGTGTACCAAGCATGGATGCCAGTTTTAATAATAAGATGGAAATTAAGAGTACCTCTGAGAATCATTTCCACCCTTTTCTTTAGTTATTTATTTATTAAACAGCTGCTTCTGCTTGTTTAGTATCCTTGACAAATAAAATTGCAGCTAACATTTTAGGGACTCTGTGATTCTGTCAGACATGTACATTGTTAACAAGACAGATACAGCTGCAGTAGGACAGAGGCAGCCTTCCTCTGGGTCTGCTGTGCAGTCTTTCCAAATCAATAGCAGATGTGAAATTAATAGCCTCGTGTATAGCAAAAGTGATCCTGTATCAGGGGAAATATAATCATCATCTGAATAGGTCATTCTAGGATCATTTCAAAAAGTATCTGCATGCCGAGACAGGGGTGGGCAGTTCATCTTTTTACAGTACAGTAGCATTTATGCAGCCTCTGGTCCTGGCATTAAATGCTTCTGAAATCTAGTGACCCAACAAGAGAATGGCCCTTCTTCTCCATCTATTCTAAAAGGAAAGACCATGACCTGCCTTGTTATGCGGTTGTTATTACTCAGTGGCTGAAGTTCTGCTGTTTTGCACTGTAAGTTGCAATGAGAGTAGTAGGCCCACTGGCACTTAAGGGAGAAGTTGATTTAGCTGGAACTTATGGAGAAGTTGATAGCAAATCCCCACTGATTTAGTTGAGGCACCCCTTAGTTAAGGCACTCTGGAAGTGCCTTAACTATGCCAAGCAATAGGATTCTAACATGTGTTTCTGACCTATAAAGTAGAGATGGGCACGAATAAAAAAAAAGATGTTTCGTTTGTTGTTTGTCGTTTAGGGGGTCCGTTTCAGTTCATTTCCATTTTTTGGGAATTTTTGCAAAAAACTTATTTTTGTTTTCGTTCATTTCGTTACCATTTCGTTACCATTTATTTCAATTTTTTGTGAACTTTTTAGCATTTAAAACAGATCACATGTATTGCCGTAACGAAAACGAAACGCACGACAAAATTTCCGGTGTTTCTGTTCATTTCATTTCATTTTAGAGACGAAATTCATTTGTCATTTTGTTGCGTAATGAAATGAAAAAATGAAAACGGAAACAAATTTTTTTTCATTTCGTGCCCATCTGTACTATAAAGGATAGCCAAAATTCAGTTTGGAATAGGCTGAAAAAGCAATCTGTCTTGTGCTGCTACTTTACTGCATAGCAGAGGTCAGATTTTCAGTGTGGAGAAATGCAGTTAAACTTTCCCCCTATAAACTAAACATTCCACTCCACACGAGTTATAAACCACAATGAAAATGTACACTGCAGTCATAAATATACATAAAAAGGACTGTTAAATGGAATTGCTATATGTCTGGATATATCTCCCTTCTTCAAAGTATAAACTAGATCTGTTATTTATTAGTGAGCTTACAGGTTCTGTCAACTCTTTTGTATAAATACATTGCATCTGCGTGGAAGACTAAAAGGGAAAAATAAAGGAGTGCACTAGAAAAGCAAAGAGAATATTGTGGACAACCTAAAATGGCACATATATCAATAATGTGATAGAACAACACAGTAAAGATGTAACTTCCTTTATGATGCTACTCATATATTTATTTTCCTTCTATAACATTCAGAAATTCTGCAGACAAATTACTCTTCCTGATCTGCTAACCCGTTTTTTCTCTAAGCAATGTTGCAGTGATCATTAGCTGGCTGGCTAACTTCCTTCCTGAGAGTAATTAATTGTTCTCTTCCACATTTAAGTGCTGTTAAGTACTGAGCCATTGTATACTGGCTAATAGACATTCCTGCAGTGGAAATTATAGTCCCCATATCTCTGCCCCCTTCCTCCCAAAGGAAGCCAGGGACATATTATTTGAGCCACAGTAATTATCTGGCTGGGGTCTGAATCCACTACTAGTCCTTCCAAAGACTAATGATGGGTGTCAGCCAGCCCCCTCAAGACTGATCTATAGTCATTCCTTCTGAGCGCATGTGCACGTATACATCAACACAGTGCAAGTCCATTTGTTTGCAGAAGAAAAGTAGTGCCCAGAGAGGTCAATATCCACACAGCTGGAGTCCACACCTTGCAGCTGGAATGGTTGCTCAAGAAGGAGCTGTGACCATTTGCCTCAGTCTGCTGACACAGTTAAAGGGGGACTCCCAGCAAAAGAGAGGGAGGGGAAGAAGAAAAGACAAAGGGGGGGAAGCCATAGTGCCTAATGAGGGCCCTATTAGCATGCCCACCTCCCAGAAGGGGACCTTTAAAGTTTGAAGTTCTATGAAAATACTTTGGGGGAGGCATGGTAATGGATGTTGCCTCTTCACTCCTGGCCACGCACAGCCTTATCAAGTGCTAGAAGTAGTCCATCTGTGCTCTACAACGATTTTGACATTCTCAGAGACAACATTGTTTAGAGACTTTGACAGCATATCTGGTGCAGCTTCCCTTAGCTCAGGGAGGGAGCTTATGGCCTTCTCCCTCCTCCCCCTAGTGCCAAGTGCTAGAACTGTGACCTACTATATCAGTGGTTTTAGAGACCCAGTGCCCAAACTGCAATTCAAAACCCACCAATTTTTCACAAAGTGCCAATACAGCAATTTAACCTGGATACAGGTGGCCGTGAAGGGGCCATGTCAGGTGCCCACAGAAAGGGCTCCGAGTACCACCTTTGGCACCCATGCCATAGGTTCACCAACACTGTACTAAGACTGATGGACCGGATATCTTAAAACAGACAAAGCATCAAAAGAAACAGAGACAACATTTACCTCCCACCGGGAATATGATGCTGCATCGCTGAATCTGGGATCTGTAAAATATCTCATAGCACTCCAAAGAAGCAGTGCTGAGTCTGTCTCATTTTGTTCAAAAAGATTCTTGTCACACCATCGTGATTGTAGTGTGGTCTTCTTTCATCAATGTTGTTTTCTAAAGCAGGCTATCTACCTTGTAGGAAAAGGAACATTAGTTTCTTCTCTTTTTACACTCATCACTTTTATTCCCATTCAGAGCTGAAGTAGGAGGTCATCATTCAATAGGCTGTCTTTTTCAAATGATAGCTTGGAACGATACTTAGGGAAGATAGTAAGCATTCTTATCATATATATGAATCGGGTTGTCAAATCACCAAAGCTATGATTGTCAACTTAATGAAAGCAAACCTGGACAGGAAAAAAATGAGACAGAAACACAGTGTGAACACTGTATTTATCATAACACCGCAGTGGGCAGGCTTCACAAATTGTGTATGACATGCAATCTGTTCTTCAAACTGTAGGAGATGATCAGCATCCAGGTGACCAGTTCTGCTACTTTCTCAGGCACAGCTGCTCACAGTTGACTTTCTCATGTGCAGCTCGGAAGCAGAAATGAATTTAAATGCCTGACTCAAGATACATGCATGTTCTCTGTGACTGTTACACATAAAATAGACTCTTAGGTCAATCAGGGTGCAAGCTTAAATATAGCGCCTTAGCTAGCTCATGTTGCTTCTCATACGCTCTGGTAATGTGAATGTCAACTATCTGTGGGGTGGTGGGGCAAGAATTATCTACTAGAGATGGGGACAAAACAAAAATATAGTGTTTCATTTCATTTTGTTTCATTTTTCCTTTCCTTTCCTTATTAACGAATTTTTAAAAGAATTTTTGGAACAAATAAAACAAAACAAAATGACACATTACACTATAAAATGCCCCCCTTGTGTCCTAGAGGCACCAAATTTGGTGGGTAGCTTCCTTGGACTCCTCCCTGTAAGCCCTGTAAATTTGGAGAAATTTGGGGTTTAGGGGGCTGGGTTATTAAACTCCAAAGTAGGTCCCCCATGGAAAAAGGGGAAGAGGAAAATGTGGCATTTTAAACTCAAGCATAATTCATCCCTTCTGTGCTATGGAATGCAAAGTAGCTGGGTTGAAAAGTGATCCGCAGACTTGTCCAACTTACTGCTTATCCCTGTGTCCAGGTCACTTATGAACAGATTGAAAAACACTGGTGTGAGAAAGAAGGTGTGCCATCCCCTTTCAAAGGGTCCCTTTGCAGAAAGGATACCTGCCACCAGGGAGAGACAAATGATCCTTTATTGGGGTGGGGGCAGGAGGAGGGGAAAGGAAAACTCCAATGGAATTAGTAAGGGAAGAGAAGTGTAAGGAGAGGAAAGAGGGGAAATAGACAAGCAAACCAGATACATAGCACTGGGCAGCTGGGAGGTGAGGCCAGAAGAAGTAGTGAAAATAGTAAAACAGGACCCCTGGACAGTGGAGTGGGTAACTTTCAAACTTCCGCCAAGAGTGGGAGTGGAAGGAGAAAAAAGCAGTGAAACTGCCATATTGGGGACAGACTACATGGAGAGAGGAACAAAAGAGAGGTTGCGCCTTCTTTAAGAGAGAGGCCCGGAGGAGAGAGAATCAGTGAGCACTGAAAGAACAGTGGGAGCAATGTTGCGCTACTCTTGGGGAGGATCAGAAAAGGAAATAACACATCACGACCACTGATAGTTCCGGGACTGCACACTTGAGAGTGGTGGGTGAAACTAACACCCTCTGGAAGGTATGGCTAGACTTTCAATGGGGCTGGGCTATGATGTTGGAGGGACTTTTTCTGTGTCACAATGGATTGTCCAGCACCTTATTACTCTCAGGCAGTTAGAGGACTTTTTGTATGCATATCCACATGCCTGTTGACCTTTTCAAAGAATTTTGTCAGGAAAGACTTACTCTTACAGAAGCCATGCTGATTTTCCCTCAGCAAGGTTTGATCTTCTATATGTCTTAAGGTTTTCTCTTGGATGAGGCATTTCCACCATCTTCCCTGGGACAGACGTAAGGTTAACCCACCTGTAGTTTCTCGGGTCCCCCCTCATTCCTTTTAAAAAAATACTTTGACATCTGTTATCCTCCAGTCCTCCAGCACAGTGGTGGCCATTTTAAGAGACAAGTTGCATATTACTGTTAAGAGATCCACAATTTCATTTCTCAGTTCCTTAACAACCCTTGGGTGGATGCCATCTGGCCCCAGTGACTTGTTGATCTTCAATTTATCAATTAAAACTAAAACGTCCTCTCTTTTAACCTGTATTTCATTTAATTTTTAGTCAAGAAGGGGGATTAGTCATTAGAGATTACTAATATAGAACTTCTTGGTTCTAGATTAGTTTTGTATGGAGTCTTGTGCTGGAGTTGTTGATACTGTTTTCCATAATATACCATTGTAAAATAGTTTTTATTTATGCTAAATATCCGAGTACAGTAGTAGGAGAGTGGAAATAAATATGTAATTGTTCAAAACATCTGCCTTTTTGTCCTTCAGGATAAATTCCTACATATTGTCATTTCAAATCCTTCCTCTAAGAAGCAGTAGTTATTGAAAAGTCTGACCTCTTTTTTTCCTTTGAGTATCAGTATTGTTTTATTTGGAAGCTGTAAATAAAATTTATATGCCTTTCAGAGTGTGGCCTTTTTCTCATTAAGCAACTTAAAAAATGAGAAAACTATGGGTTAGGACTAATAATATCCCTGGAATTATACCTTAAACCATTTTCATTTCAGGAGTAAATTATATAGCTATTTTGCTATAGAATTCACCACATTCTTTCACTTTTACCCCTCTAGGATCTTTGGTTTATATGTATAAAACACATGTTCTGGTTTCCATTAAAATAGTAACAAAATGCCATCTCATTGAGCCAGTGTAGAGGAAACCAAAGTCTAATACAGCTAGAAAAGTGTTGCTTACATATGGTCTTTTAAACCATTTCCTGTTAAAAGGCTAACTTTGATTTATAAGTATGAAGCTTACATACCCTAAACCAAGCCCCCTTGCAGCTTTCATGTTTCCAAATTTCTAAATATGCTTCTCAAGTCCTTTAAGGGGATTGGAAAGTTTTACAGTTCCCGATATAAGAATAGGGGGGAGGCGTTTTGCTCTGAAGTCAAGTGACAGTGGTGGTCTCTGAGAGTATGCAAGCTCCAATCTTTTCATGGGGATACTTCAAAGTGTGCTGCAATTTGCCTCCTTATCTCTTGAGACAGGATCAGAGATTACTCAAATCATTTAATATTCAAATAATACTATATAAGAAATATTTTCCATTGTTCTTATTTACCCTGTACTAAAGGTCAACCAGATCAATTATGATACATTTCCATTAGAAACAAATGCCAAGATGAGCTCTGGTACTTTTATCAAAGGCACTGAGGTTGTTGTTTTATCCCATCAAGGAAGAATTAATTCAGTAGACATCTGTTGGTACATAAGACTCGAGAAACGTTGTTTTTGAGAAAACATATGGCTTAGATAAGCATAGTTCTTCAGATAAAACGTTTATTCATTTTGTACTTGAAGATTGGATATAAATTGCACACATCTTGCAGCGAACATCAAGCTGATTGATTTTATCAGGATTAACCTAATCCAACAAAATGTTGCAAACGGCACTGACTTAAATAAAATATGAAACATTTAATATTTTGCTAGATGGTGAATGCATTGTTTCATGGAGGCTGATTGAAAAAAACTTTACAATGTCATTTTAAAATTCATTTGTGCTTTCATACACACAAAAGCCTAGAATGGCTTCCACTGAGACACCAGCATGCATCACTGGACAGTCACATATTATATTATGCTTGTAATTGACCCTAATCATTTAGCACTATTGTGGCATCCAGTATCATGGTTGATGTGCAAGCAATTGCAGAAACAGTTGTGGAATATTTTTGTAACTCTGACAACCATTGGTGCAACTGTTGAATTAAAGGCAATTGTGCTATCATGGGTGGGGGAATGATTGTAAAGCTTATATCCTGGCCCATTTTCAATGAAAAACCAAAGTGGGAGCTTGCTTAATCAAAAAAAAAAAAACCCAAAAAAATTGTAGCTACCACCATCTCACTCCCCTTTCAACTCTCCAAAATGAAGGAAGCCCCTCTTTTTCCAGCAGATGGGAAGAATTTGTTGATGTCTGTCTCCTTCCCCAGATCTGGGAAGTAGCATGTTGAAAAGAAAGCTGTCCTTTGCTTCTACCTTCTTCAATATTCTGAAGTAGGGCTTGCCATTCTGTTGATCTCATAAGCAGTGCCTATAAATAGAAAACCTCATATTTTGAGTCTTCTAGCTGGTCCATACTTTTCTTCTGCCAGGAAGACAGAAAGTTTTGATTCTGGACTCAGCTACAGCCTCCTAAAATAGATCTTGTGAAGCCCTGTAAGAAAGATTCCAGCTACTTCCTAAACCAGCCTAGGCACATTTCTGCATTTAGAAGCAGGGTGGATTGATTGAATTTTAATTTTAAATCAAGATGATTTAAGTCACTAATTTAAATAAAATTCCCCCTGAGGTTTTTCCACATATTTCTTGAACAATGGTACAAACTTGGTCACTAAAACATAACATTACAACTCAGTAGAGCAGTTTGAAGCATCTTGATATCCTCTCTTGAGAACGTGGTTAATTATTGTTTTGGGTGGTGGTGGCCGTGTTTGCCCCCCCCCAGTGGAGATGTTGGGAGCTGCTTTTGTGCATAACAATATACGAATAGATACATTTATTCAGGGGAGACATGTCACCTTTAGACGAGATGGCTCACTACATCCCCACTGATTCAATGGGTCTCCTCTACTGCAATTTAACAAGATTGCAATCTGAGATTAAGAGGCAGCACAATTCATCTATCTAGGGTATACTGGACCATTTTACCATCACTTGATACCCATGTTTGCCTAACATTTACAGAATTCACCTGAGAAATATAATGTGTGCACCCTTATATTTGACTGGTCAAAGAACAGCTTCAATTAAAAATAGAAAAGAAAATATCCACCTTACTTGAACAGTGATATTTTTGCTATTAATTTTCAAAATTATCTTATTGAGTGAGGATGATGGCCAGAAATTTTCTCATTGTGCCACAGGGTATGTTTGATAAACTCAGCTAATAGCCTAGTTTTGCAGATGCCTGTTTTTAAAAACTTTGAAAGTGGTAAAAAAACCCACCAATAGACAAATGAGTTTTTTGTAAGTTTTGTATTTCACATTAAATGCATGAATACCCAAACTTTTATCAATTATAATGATTTCCCATATGCCAATTACAATAGTGTTGACACTTAATCTCCTCTGTGTTCATCCTATTAAGAATTGTTAGCTTGTATTTTTACTTGACCTCTTAATCTACTAACGAAGGAACACTGTTCAGAAACATATGCTTAGCCATTCTTGTCAGATATATTTAAGGGGCATTACTGTGGTTACAGTTCCACTGCAACTCAATGATGCTCTTACTGTACTGTGGGGCACAGTGCAGTATTTCATAGTACAGTATGACCCCGGCATCCGCTGATTCACCAACCGCAGATGCAGTTATGATGAATCAGCAGGTGCAGGGGAGGTCCAAGCCCAGTGGCAAGTAGGAAAAAGGAAAAAAAGAAAAAGAAAACTTACGGATGCCGAGCCCTCCTTGGCACTGCCACCACACACTGGACGCCCTCGGGAGTGGTGGCACAGTGATTTTAAGGACCCGCCTGGCCAATCACCTTTGAACTTCCCACTCAGGGAAGTTTGAGTGGAAAGTTCAAAACTTCCGGTCCTCCACCCAAGATCTGAATGGTTCAAAGGCTGGTTGGCCAGGCAGGTTCTCTTAAGTCCCTGTCCCACCCCTCTGGAGGGCAGCAGTGAGGAAGGAAAAGAAAAAAACTTACCAATGCTGAGCCCTTCTCACCGGGCTTGACATTGGCAAGTTTTCTTTTTTCCCTCCTTGCCACTGCAAACAACACTGACATTGACACTGGGGGTGCTGGGGGTGAAAGCTTTTGTCCCAGCACACCACCACCCCTGTCACCACTATTATCCTCAGATAATGTTTGCTCTTATCTGCAGATTTTGCTATCTGCGGGGGTCCCAGAACCGATCCCCCGTGGATATGGTGGTCCTGCTGTTAGGCTTTGAAGCACTCACTTAATTGTCAAAGGAGCAGCTCCAGATCTTAGAAACCAACCCCATAAGCCTTTTTGGCCATTTTTCTTCAGCCAGGTGATGGCACTATTTCTGACACCCAAAGGAAACTGTTGGTTTCCAAATTTCCAGAGGGGTGGGGTGGGGACTTAAGAGGAACCGCCTAGCTTTGAGCTTCCTGCTTGGGTTCTGGGCATCAGATGAGAAATCTAAGCTCAAGATGGAAGTTCAAAACTTCCAGTCCTCCGCTTGGTACCTGAGCAGGAAGTTCAAAGGCCACTTGGCCAGGCAGGTTCTCTCACATCCCCACCCCATCCTGCCAGAGAGTGGCTAGTTTGTGGTGGCAATGATGAGGAGAGTGGCTAGGCAGTGGCAGCGGTGGCGAGGCTGTGGTGGTGTCAATACATTTCCCCCCTCCTCACTGCCGCCCCTGCCCCTGCTGGCTGGCTGCCAAGCCTTGTGACAAGGAGGGTGGCTGGCCAGCAGCAGCAGTGACGAGGGTGTGTACTAGCGGCAGCGGCAAGGAGGGTGGCTAGCCGCTGCCCATGCCAGTGAAGAGAAGGGAAGAAAACTCCCTGCACTACTCAGCAAAAGCTTTTACTCTGACACCCCACTACCCCTGTTGCCACCATCAACCCAAATAAGAGTGTTTGCTTTTATCCACAGATTTTGTGATCCCTATGCGGGGGGGGGGGGGATCCTGGAACTAATCACCCATGGATATGGCGGTCCTACTGTAATCTAAATAGTACAAGAATTTTTTTCATGGGGTACCAATTTTAGGATATATTTAACCCAAATATTTATATTACACATATTCTTGGATTTCTATTTCTATAAGATTGTATGTTTGTTACATTTTAGATTGCTAGGGGATTGTGGAAAAGATTCCTAAATTATAATGTTTAATTCCTGATGGTTGCTTTGTTTAGGATGGCATTCCCCAACCTGGTATACCCGCTATTTTGTGTCAGATTACTCAAGTCAAATGTTTAGAGGGCACAAGGTAGGAGAGAGCTAGTTTGGGAAGGAGTACAGTAGCTGTAAGGGAGACAATTTTTGGTGGAAGACAATTAAAGAGAGCCCTACCACACTTAGGTTTTGAATCGCCTTTTGCTTAAAGTCAAATTGCCTTAAAAATCTCTTACCACATTACCAATTGCCTTTTCCGTGGAGCCCCCTTGACCATGCCCCTTTTTGGCCACTGTGTTGGTTTTTCTTGCGACGGCCACCAGTGGTGGTGTTTTTTAAAACTGATTTCTAGACTGCTTTTTGAAGTGATTTGGCTTAAACTGCGGACACCATGCACCTCCCCCCCCCCGGGGTTTCCCCTCTGTATGCCTTTTCCTGCCATTGGAAAAGCCAAAAAAGAAATTCTCCTGCTTTGTAAATCATTTCCACCAACTTCTCCAGTCCTTCTACTTCCTCTTTTGGGTACAATTTTGCTTTTTTGGTCATGGAAGTAGGCTATCAAAATCAATGTGCCACGTTGTAAGTAATCTAAAGGGAGAACCGGAAAATTAGCTACATTACTTTGAATGGAAGAACAACAGCATGGCGTTATCCTAAAAAAATAATTTCCGAAATTGAACCAGATAATGGGAAAATTTTGGACTAAATCGGAACAAAAAGCGGTTTAGCAAGGTGCGGATGGGGAAACCGGTTCTTGAGAAAATGCCCAAGTGCAGAATGCTGAATCGCTTCAGTGACCACGTGACCGGGGAGGGCAAAAGGTGATTCAAAACAAAAAGCGGTTGCTATTTGAAGTGCGGTAGCGGCCTAAGATATGGAGAAGGAATTTTTGACTATGGAAGTAATGTCTCCCTCACTTTTAATCTCATACCTTTGTAGATTGTTGCAGCCCTTTGATATAATGCATTTATCACCTTCTTCAATTTCATATCCTAAACTGAACCACTTTAACATCAGTTGGATATATACCTCTATTTCATTTCATTCTGTTCCATTCGGTTTTTGAGAAATATTAACATCTTGGTTTGGCAGTCTCCATAAAAGATGCATGAATAAACTTATCTTAATGATTTACCTCAGTAGAATTTCACTCGCTTTCAGCAAGATTTAATTTGTGAGACTCTCAGTGCCTCAAGAAATTTGAAGTGTTGAAAAAAGTTGGAGAGAGAAGAAAATGGTGTGAAATATTACATATTATGTTAGTCCTTTCTTGCCTTTACTGGCTTCTGATTAAGTTCTAGACCTATGAAGCCCGAACCTATGATGACCTAGTTAGCCTATGAAGATATGCATATTTCAGAACCACTTACACCCAACAACAGGCCTCCTCCACTTGATGGCAAACTTTTGACAGTCAAATACTTCTGCTCCGTGGAGCCCACAATTGTTTTCCTATCGAGTTCCAAGTTAAGTATTTTTAAAAATTCTTTTAGGACAATAGTGGCGAATCTTCAGCGTTCCAGATGTTTTGGACCAGAACTCCCACAATCCTTTGTTATTGGCAATAGAGGCTTGGAATTCTGGGAGTTCTGGTCCAAAACGTTCACCACTAGAGATGGGCACGAAATGAGCAATTTTTCGTTTTCGTTTTCGTTTTCGTTTTTTCGTTTCATTACGTAACGAAACAAAAAACGAATTTTGTCCTCAAAATGAAATGAAACGAACCGAAACACCAGAAATTTTGTCGTGCGTTTCATTTTCGTTGCGGCAAATACATTGAACTGTAATGAATGCTAACGAAACAGCAATTTTTTGTTTTCATTTTCATTTTTCATTTCGTTACATAACAAAACAAAAACGAGATTGTTTGCAAAAATTCACGAAAAATGAAAACTAACTGAAACGGACCCTCTAAACGACAAACGACAAACGAAACACCATTTTTTTGAGTCATGCCCATCTCTATTCGCCACAACTGTTTTAGACCTTCCTTGATCTAATATTTTCAGAGCAGGACAAGTATTGAAATACATTTGAATTTCTGTTGGAACACACGTGGTAGTAAATGTTCTGGTATATATTAGAGCTGTTGTCCAAAATTATGTTCTTTATCATGGTAAATTACACTAGCAGAGGCCCATTAAATCTATTATGATTTGTTGAGTAAAACCCTTCATAAGTTGCATTGTTTCAAATGGGTCTACTCCAACTGTGACTTACTTTAGCAGACGCTCACATTGATTCCTTCACATAATGGGGTTGAAACTCATTAGTTCTTACACTGAGTGCCCAGGCTTCTCTGATTCACAAGCTGCTATAGGAAGAGTTGGACTGTGCACCACTTATTTTTCCCCCCATCTCTCCTTCCTTCTTTCCTTGGCTCCCCTTCTGACCCTTGATGGGGGCAACAGGGGCAGTGTCTGATTGTGCAATGAGTAGAAAGGAGGGACTCTACCACTGTAAAGCTGTCCAATTGAGTCACTTCCCTTTTCAAAGTGATCTCCACTGCAAGGAGATGCAACTGCAGTGGATCCTCTGTCAATACCGCCACCAACACCGTAGAAGCCTTCCATTTTTGCTGGGATGGGATTATAACTGATTGCATTTGGAAGCATTGGCATTTAATATGTAACCAGAGTGAGCTTGCTGTCAGATGGGTGTTATATATAGCTATCTTTCCTCACTTTTCCTTCCCCATCCCCAGTGTTAGTACCTCTTCTCAAATTGTTCAAGAGAAGTGTGTGTGCATTTGTGCACCCATATACAAGCTGCAGAGGCACAGAAGGAATCAAGAACTTGATATGGATTGGGAGTTAAATGGTTGTATGCTTTGCTTATCAGAGTACTGAAAGGGATGGCTTGTGCCTTTCTGTCTTGACCCCGTGCCTCCAGTGCCTCTAGCTTCATTTGAATTATTATCAAATGCATGAAAATGAAAATTTACTTCCTTACTTTGAGTGGGAAATCAAGCCTTGGAAGGGAGGAGAAGAAAATGTAACCCTCCTTCTACCCCTTTCCGTAAGGAACCTTGCTTTGCCCTTCAAGTAGTGCCAGCCCTGAAAAGTAATTAAAGCTCCAGCATCTCTTTAATTGAAGCTACAATCAGGTTAGGTCCACTTCACATTAGCCTTTCAATAAATCTCAACAGAGGGAAAGGTGCTCCTTGTCTGATTCTCTTCCTGGAGCAAAGAGATGAGAGGTCTTGGGAGAATCTCTATAATAGATCTTGGTCTGGATGGGAAAGAGGAATTTTGCTCATATTCTTCACACCTCTTATTTATTTATTTATTTATTTATTTATTGCCATATTAGGTTCCATGCTGGTACTTGATCATTGTTCCATCTTATAATTTATATTATATCAAATTTTATGTTCTGACTTTTTCCTATTATTTGTATGATGGTTACTTCACGTCCACTCTCATTCCAGGAGGAAGTTCGTTGCATGTTGATGTCGGTCATGGTCACGTGGTCTTCTCCCACTTCTGTCCTTGTTCCCATGTACCCACGGGCGTGATTGATGATACCAGGACAACTGTTATCACACGCCCTTGTTCCGTGATGAGATGTGAAATTCTGTGCCTTCGTTCTCTTTTTTTTTTGGTCCGACCTTCCATTTTTCGATGTTTTCATTCTCCAAAGCCTTGCCTTCAATGTGTTACAGAGCAAACTTTGAGGCATTTGTCTTTTAGAATCTCAGCACTGCATTGCTAACTCCATAGGGAATTTACTGGCGAATGTCACTTCACACTGCTGCCACTAGATGGCAACGAGCTACAATCGGCACTCGTTCTGTGATGAGGCTTACTTCATAGGTTCTTGTCTCGGAACGAAAAGTGTGACGAGCAGATTCCCGAGGCCAGGGAGGGGAATCGCTCATCCCACTTAAATCCCAGTTCACCGGGCGTGGTCGGGATGAACTCCCGTCATCACGCAATGGACGTGTGGTAACTTGGTAAGATTTCTTCATACCGGTCCCAAACGGGACCGTGAACAGTGATGAGATGAACATGAAGTATCATAGGAATGTCTGAATCTGTCTTTTATCCATCTCACTGTTGTCTCCTCTGACTCGTAGTGATTCTCTCAAATCCCAGATATCTTGTTTACATGCATTATCCCAAATGCATCAAAAACTGTAGGAGCTAGAAATCTTCTGTATGCAAAGAGCTGCTGAAATTGCTGAATTTCTGGAATTTCATCAGTTTGTTAATGTGAAAAATATGTATCAAAATTTGCAAAATACATATTTGGAACAGAAAGAATTTGACAAGTAGAAATGTATACATTTCCCCATTCCAGGAAACTGGTAATCAGAGATGCATATTGCCTCCAACCTACAATATTTGTAATATATAGCTACTATGAAAATAATCGTTGATCGTCTTTTCTCCTAGTGCTAAATCCAACTGCAGTTTCAGTTAGAGTAGACCACTTGAAATAAATATGACTTATTTTTGACTGCACTGTCTGAGACAAAAATAGATTTATCCTGGCACATTTTATAAGTTGTTGCTTAGAAATATTTTTTTATTTGAAGAGTTTTCCTCTCTTTCGCTAATAAACTTCTTCATTGTATCCTCTTCAAATGTCAGTTACAATTTGCTTTGAAGTATTTTATTCAGGTATCTCAGTTTCACAGCTGATGTTCCCAATCTCTTTCATTATTATTTACCAAAAGGGTCTGTGATTTTTCAATCATATCCAATTTTGTGTGTGGAAATCCTCTTTAATTTCATTGGATACCTGCTCCCCTTCTCTGCCCTGGTTAGGTCTTTAATTTTAAATCTACTCACTTGCTCTAATAAATAATTGTAACACCAGCACAGTCTCTACCAAACCAGTTTCAGGAGAACTTTTATATTATATTTATTGGGCTCTATTGATTTAATATACGTAATTAAAAACAATGGATTCATAGCTTCAGTTTATAACATGGAACAATATTATGGAAGTGATGTTCCACAACTCTGAAAATCTGTCAGTGATCTCACCATACTTTTTTGTGTCTGTATGCACTAAATTTTGTATGGGCAAGTAATTGAGCTCTTTACCCCTTGATTGTATCCCTAATGGGATCATTAATGATGTAGGAGAATGATTATGCATGAGATATTATTTCAGATTTTAACCATAATTAAAGATGCTAGCAATCTGAACTGTTGGCATTCTGAAGCTCTAATTACATTTTGGCAGGTTCGGTGCATTGTTAGTGAGCCTTTCTTCTCCCTCTCCAGTAGATTATCTTAACAGTTTGTGATAAGCTACAAAGATTTTGTTCAACAGAAGTTGACAGACTTCCTAGAGACAAAGGATTTTGAAAAGAAAGCAAAGCCCAAGACTGAAGGAACATAAAAAGAATTCATCACCCTTCTGTGCTTGTATCCAGCTGTTCTCACTCAGAAATACAACAGTTATCCTATTCAAGCGCAACACTCGGTAATATTTAAGGTTGTCAAAGTCACGAAGTACCGAAATACAATGTGGGCAACAAATGTCTATACAGTGAGCTATCAAGTTCAAATAAATAGGGCAAAATCCAGATTCTGGCATGCATAATGTAAACCACCTCCTCCCCCTTGTAGCACTGCATCTCCCCCTCCCTTGAGAATGTTAAACTGAGGGCCAGGAGGCCATGCTAAATGTTGTATGTGCAGAGGGTAGAATATCTGAAAATAAGATTACAGTGGTACCTTTTATAAAGGAATTAATTCGTTCCAAATGAAATTCTGTTAAGCAAATTTTCCTTTATACAAATTCCCCACAGGAATGCATTGAAAATGGAGTAATCCCTAATCACGACCATTTTTATGTTGTACGGATTTGCCCCATAGGCGATTCTGTTAAGCAAATTTCCCCTATCTCCAGAATTTTTATGTAGTACAGATTTTATGTTCTACAAACTATTTGTTATACGAAGGTCCACTGAGTTGCTTCTGAGTGAAGCCCTTCCATTTCTGATATGGAAGATCTTAGATCCCATGAACAGATTGTAACTTGATGGTGACCACATTATTGTTTCATAATAATAAATGATAAAATACTGTTATTTCCTAATTTATGCCCCACTTCAAAAAAAATTCCACAGTGGGAAGCATAATGCAAAAAATCCACTCATTAAATGCAAACAGTACATGTCTAAGAAAATCAATAAATAATCAGCAGTGAGACTGATTGCGACAGCAGCTTAAGAGCTCATAAATTTCCAGGCAAACCGATGGGACTTAGGTTGGCACTGAAATATCAAGAGACTTGATGCCATGTGTTTCTCTTTGATTGGAATGTAAATTGTAACCTGCTACATTGTCACATGATGAGAAAGAGCACTCATTTTATTTGGTGGTTAAAGGGCAAAAATTTGGTTGGTTTTTCACATAATTTGTATATCTGCAGATGGAGTTGTTCTACAACTGTGCAAAACTTAGAGCAGGCATGTCCAAATTTCAGCCCTCCTGATGTTTTGGACCACAACTCCCAGAATTCTAAGCTCAGATTGCCAATGACAAAGGACTGAGGAAGTTGTGGTCCAAAACATCTGGTGGGCCAACGTTTGCACATGTCTGACTTAGAAAAATGATGCCTGCTGCCTTGTTGAACATTGACATTTTAAAAACAGAAACACTAGATAGCTTGTTTGCATCTTTGAAAGCTATCAGACTGACACTGTGCTAAGCTTTAGAAAAGGGTGGGGAAATGGCAGAGACATTCTGTGTAAATTGTGCAAATTGCACTGCAAGAAGCTGCTCTCAGTGGCTGGCTTGCTGGAGAAGACACCTCTTGTGGCAACTGGGGAATTGTTCATTAGCTCTCTCACCATGTTACTTGTATAAGTCTTAAATGTTATGGGCTGTATATCGTCCCTCATTACTGTAAGCCACTTTGGGTCCTTTTCTAAGGAGAGAGGTGGGGTAAAAATATTCAAAATAAATAAATAAATAATAAATAAATAAATAAATAGTGTGTGTCAATGATAAACGAAACATTGCAGATTTTTCTTTCACCTCTCTTCTGTTGGATGAGGGCATGGAATTCTGGTGCTCAAGTTTCAGTGAGGGGGTGCTGATACTTGTACAAACTTAGTCACCAGCAATACCTTGAACCTGAACTAAAAATAGATGGAATGAGCTCTTTCAGCATTGGAGTTTTTATGATGCCTCAGCCAAAACAACAAAAAACACAAAAACACAAAACAACCCCAAAAAACAAAAAACAAACAAACCAAAAAAACCAAACCAAAACAAAGCCACTCTATTACAGTGAATGAATTTTGCAGCTGCTCTGTCTCCAACAGTAAACAAACAAAAACCCATTCATTCCTCGTCATTTTTCTTGCATTTAAAATGACCATGAACGTTTTGGAATTTTTTGTGATAATTTTTTTTTCTGACAGAAATGCCTAACATACCTTACACCAGGCATGTCCAAACTTTGGCCCTCCTGATGTTTTGGACCACAATTCCCAGAATTCTAAGTGTAGGTTGCCAATGACAAAGGACTGTGGGAGTTGTGCTCCAAAACACCTGGAGGGCCAAAGTTTGGACATGCCTGCCTTACACAGTATGTTATCTTTCCTGCAGAGCATTCATCTGGAAGGAGCACAACAAATCCCAGTCTTCAGAAGGTTATGACGCGTCCTGCATAGGATGGTATCTTTTCTGCACAGAATTTACTAAGAAGGGCATTAACTATGCAGAATTTGGCAGTTTTCTGGGCAGAACCAAAGGGAAACCAACCACAAGCAAGCAAGCAAACAAATACATGGGGCAGCAAGACTGAGATTTCATATTCTGAGAGAGCCAGAATAGCTTACTGATGGGGGGGGGGAGCCTCAGCAGGGAGTCACAGCATGATGGCATTCAGAAAAGGGCTAACAATGAGACAATTTAACAAGTATTCAGCACATCTGACACCTTTGAGACTAGCAAATTTATATCAGTGTGTATTTCATGCAATCATCCTCTTGAGTGGGTTGTCTGAAATTCTTCATGTCTGAAGAAATGGACTGCAATCAATTTGTTAGTTTTAATGGAGCTGCAATGCTGCAGCTACTGTTGTTTCGAGTGAACAAACCGACATGATTGCCGATAGATGCTGCCTGACATTTGATAAGGGCTAGCACTGTTACAGTCACATTTTGCACCAATGGTAATTTTGTTTTTAAAGGTAGACACATGTCAAATTCACTGTAGTTATTCAAACATGAGGCTGCTAGAGTGTGCATCACTGTCGCTAAGCTATCTCTGCTGTTCAGAAATACAGTGGACCCTTGTATAACAAACAGTTTGTATAACATACATTCTGTACAACATAAAAAATTCCGGAGATAGGGGAAATTTGCTTAACATAAACGCCTATGGGGCGAATACGTACAACATAAAAAATGGGATTACTCCGTATTCAATGCATTCCTATGGGAAATTTGTATAAAGGAAAATCTGCTTAACATAATTTTATTTGGAATGAATTAATTCCTTATACAAGGTACCACTGTACTTGATTCCCCTTTAAAGAGCATATATGTAGTCCACCAATCCTTCTCTCTCTATGTGGCCCAAACAGCGACAATAATTGTAGTTGGTGCATCTACTAAAACTGTGCCTCTATTCCTCACTAGTAATGAACAACTAGCTTAATTATCTCTACATTGTTTTGGTACTATGCTTTTTTGTGTTGTCCTGGTAAGCTCTTATTTTAAGTTGGGCTTCTCTCATTATCTTACTTTTGGTTTCTTCAATGAAATATTGTAACTAACATCCCAGTTAGATAGATAAAATACAGTATATCTGACTTAAAAGGGGAATTTTAACAGACACTCAAGACTTTATCTCAGCATAACAGGTCCTAACCTGCACCGACTGACCTTAAAATCATGTAGAGGTTGTTGTCTCAAATTAAGGAACTGTGAAAGCAATATGCAAGTAAGGGATGTTTAGTAATGAAAATAACGTTCACAAGCCGTTTCCTGGCTCTGTATTGGTCTCACTGACAGTTTTATTTTTCTCTCCCCTAGGTGGCTAATCTTGCTTGCTCGGTATCAACAAATGAAGAAGGAATTAAAATTGTCCAAACAGCAGCCAGTCATATGGAAACTTTGTGCCCACAGGTATGGCTATTATTTTTCCATTGACCTTTTCTATATTATACTTCCCTGTCACTTACATTATCCTCAGGCAGGTTGATACCCCTGCCCTGTATATCAGGACCAGCTGAAGATATTGTGCTGACTGAAGCAAGGTGTCAGATTCCCTCCTCCCAGCTATGGGCAATATTTATAAGAAGTCTTCCTGTGCAGCTACAACACTTTGGCTTTCTCTGTTCTACCTCATGGTACCACCTGCAAATGGTAGAGGTAACTCTGTCATGCTACCTGGAGATCCTGTACCCAAAAGAGGGAGCATGGAATACAAGCACATACAACTGAAACAAACTCTGGTGTGTTTGTTTGGTTGGTTTTTTTCCTCCTCTCCCTCAGAGCCGCCGTCTTGCCGATGTTTCTTCCAACTATTTGGTTGGGTTCCTCCCCCTTTCCCCCTCCTGTGTATGTGTGTGTGTGTTTTGATTGTTCTATTGATTTTATATTGTTTGCTTAGCCTCCTTTGTAAACTGCCTGGAGTTCCCCTGGGAAGATGGGTGGTATATAAATAAATAAATAAATAAATAAATAAATAAATAAATAAATAAATA
>JAHTLZ010003518.1:20876660-20889289 GCA_023846285.1 Phrynocephalus versicolor
ATAAATAAATAAATAAATAAATAAATAAATAAATAAATAAATAAATACACTCTGTAAAACAGCATATAGTAGATTATAAACAACCCTTGAAAGGACTGACCAAACCTAAACACATATAACTCACAAACAAACCAGATATCACAATGTAAATATTTCCAGTAATCCCACAGTAAAACCACCAGTTCCACCATCTTTTTCTCAATTTTATTTTTAATCTGTAATATTGCCTTGTGTAATTTGATTGTCTATGTAGCTGTTGATGATTATGTTTACTAGTTTAAATTACTTTCCCTTTTTAACGCATCCATGTTCTGATTGTTACAGTTATTGTAAATAGAGATGGGCACGACTCAAAAAGATGGTGTTTCGTTTGTCGTTTGGTCATTTAGGGGTCCGTTCCGGTCCGTTTCTGTTTTCGTGAGGTTTTTTGCAAAAAAAATCATTTTCATTTTGTTACGTAACGACCCGAAAAAATGAAAACAAAAATGAAAAATTGCTGTTTCGTTACCATTTAGCACAATTCAATGTATTTGCCGTAACAAAAACGAAGCAGTCAACAAAATTTTTCATGTTTCGGGTCGTTTCGTTTCATTTTGGAGTCAAAATTCGTTTTTCGTTTCGTTACGTAATGAAATGAAAAAACAAAAACGAAAATGAAAAATCGCTCATTTCGTGCCCATCTCTAATTGTAAATCATCCAGACTGGCTGTGTTGCCAGATGGGTGATATAGAAATTACTGTAAATTAATTAATTAAATAAGCAAATTACATAGATAAACATATAACCCCACAACATATGCTGCTGGTAATTGGTGTAGGTGAAGTCCAAAAAAGTAACTCTGATGAAAAATTTCAGGTTGCAATTTCTGAATAGGTCTGTGCTTTCCATGAATTGACTATTAATTCATTATGTGGGAAAGGCAACAGCAAGACCTTACCTGCTTGCCACTAAGTGCCATAAGGTTTGAACAAGAACCAGATACATAAATAAGATATACATGTAGCTTTCCCCTTATTTATCAAGAAACCCACCTTTTGGAGTGTTCTTAGTCATGTGGAAGGAGGGTTTATGGCTATGCTGCAAGTTGCTGCATGTATGCCTAGAGAGAGAGAATGAGAATGAGAATGAGAATGAGAATGAGAATGAGAATGAGAATGAGAGTAAAGCAATTGTGCCTGGGGGAAAAGAATCCCATGTCTTCAATGTTTCTCACTGAAGTGTGCTGTTGGTTTGAGACCACCAGAAACAACACAAATTATTTAATGGGATTAGTTTACATTTTTATCATACAGTCTCGTAAAAATGAAACATGCTCAGTGGCAACCAAATGGGTTTCAGAAACTGAGGAAGTTTGGAGGTTGTGGAATGAAATGCAAAAATATGGGGTCATAAAGAGTAGCATGTGAAGGGAATCAAACAGTAGATATTTAAAGAAAAAACCTACCCAACTCTTGTTCCTGTTTAGAATTCTCGACCTTTTATATGGCCCTCATGTTTTTGGGCTGTATATACTTTGGCTGATGCCTCTGTGATTATTTGATAATTCTTAGTTTTATTTATTAATTTGATTTTTATACCACACCATCTGACCAACAGCCATTCTGTTACTGTTCAACCAACTTGCAGACATTGGAAAGGCTTTTGGGGGGGGGGGGGAGAATTCAGCCCCCAGAATCCCTCTGCTTATGGGACATGCAGTCTTCAAGTAACTTTGTCAAGTTCTTGCAATTAGGCAATGCTGCATTCCTGTTCTTGAGAGTTGTACATGCTTCTCATGGGTCCCTCACAGTGCTCCTGCTCCACGATTTGAAAAACATGTGAACCAAAAAAGGCAGATAGTAGGGAAGAATTCTCTTATCTCCAGCTTGCATAAACATCTTTTTGGCAGAAAAAATAATATAGGCAGATTGGTGCAACCATCTGGTTTTATCCTTACATCCGCTGTTGCTTTATGAAAGCATAAATATGTGGCATATTCATGTGTGCTAATATTTTTCTTAATATGATCTAGTCTTGCAGTCTGTGTAGCTTACATGCTGTAATTATTTGCAGTGTTACATTCTAATATTATGTGACAATTAAAATAACAGTCAAAATACTTTAATTATGTATACTTACGTCTTTTCAGAAACCTACTTGGCAAACATCCTAGATATTATTTATAAATAGAACCACATTTATCGTTATGAAAAAGTAATAAGAGTGGTCCTGAAGTAGCCAATAAATGTGTGAAAATTGATAATCGTGCTAAAAATGTGCTGTATCTGAAGCCTTTTTATTTATTTATTTACAAAAAAAAAATAGCCGCCCCACTACCAAGCGGTCTCATTATTTTGCTGAATTATTTTACCGTAGTCCAAGGGCATCTTTGATTTTAATTGGACTTTTTACACCTTTCCTGTGCCAACACAAATTTTGCAGATTTCCAGCCAACTTTGTATACCTCTGCACAGTATATGTATGCAACTGTTTAGTCAGAAACAGTTCACCTGGAACTGTTCATGATTCTGCTTGTGCTTCTGGCCTGTGGTATCATAACTAATTTGTGCACCAGTCTCTGTATCTTTAAAGTACAATATTGATCCATTAGGTGAGCTCAAGAATGTCCTCTTTATTTGAGAAATAAAGTTCAGATACAAACCAAGTACAAGTGAACTATTTGATTGACAGCTGTTGAAAAGTTTTACCTGATTAGCATTTTTTGAAAAACTGATGCCCCTCCAAAAAAAAAATTAAATAAAATTTCCCTCCATCTTCACTGGTCAAATTCAGTAGCTGCAACTCCAGTAGTATGTTGGTTTACAAGTATCGTGGTCTATGAATATTACACAAGATGAGCAAAAATTTCTTATAAATGTTTCCTTGATCAACGGGCAATGTTTTGCCATATGAACACTGGAAGTGCTCATTTTGTCATCATCCCCTCCACTGCTGCTGCTGCCACTGTCACACCCTCACCGTCACCACAGCCACAGTCACCCTCTCCTCCACCATCACCCCCTCCTCTGCTGTGGCTGCCGCCACCACCATTACCTCCTCACAGCTGGCACTGCCGTCATCCTCCAAAGTGGCTTTGGAGAGAGTAGATGGTGGCAACAGTGGCAAGGGTGGTGGTGGAAGTGAGGGCGCAATGACAAGGGGATGAGTGGCCTCAGAATGAATCATGTAAGCTTCCATTTTTTTCTTATGGAGAACTTCGCTTCGATTTATGAGTGCTTTAGTTTAGGAGCATGTTTCCGAAACAAATTATGCTTGTAAACCAAAGTATCACTGTATTCCAACTAGAGGGGGCTTTGTTTTACTTGTCTGTGACATGTTTGTTGAAGATGAGGGCCTCCCAAAAATAAGAGATGGCAATACTAACTAACCTCTCCCCCCCCACCTGCCCGGTTGGATTCACTCCTGGATATAGTGTGAGGAGATCTGAGTGTGTCAGAAAATCTGCCAGCAATACTTCAGGAGTCTAGACTCTATTAGAATCACCCAAGGCAGACTGATCAAAGCTGCGACACCAGACTAAGAAATTTCCATCTTATTCAGAAATTAATTATCATATAAACCCAAGGGAATTGATAGTTCCAGTGGTGATGAGGTAAAGCAACTCCTGAGGGGAGCTACTGGACAGCAGCGGTAGTGGAAGGTCATATTGATGGAAGGATCTTTCATAGCCAAAAGTAGTGGTGCTCAGGTAAATCTTGTTAGTACTGTAAAGAATAAGACAATGATAAACCTCATTGGAATATTTTTATCTTTAAATTTTTATGAGAAAAAAGAGTTCATACTGGAAGACCATGCTTCCATGTTTGGCAGTACTCAGTCTGGATTGAATTTCTCAAAATATCAATGTAACAGGCCAGCAAATATAAACAATAGGCTGCATGTTCAATGGAAATGTTCAATGTACATAATAATCCCCCCCCAAAAAATGACACCAATTTTGCAGTAACTGTCAGATAATTGCATTAATATCCAAAGCAAGCGAAGAGATACAAGTATTTTACAGAAAAGACTCATATCATGTATGGACCGTGAATGTCAGATTTTCAAGTTGAATTCAGTAATATTTATTTATTTATTTATTTATTTGGATTTATTTACCACCCCTCTGGTAGCAAGGCTACTCTAGTAAGGAATGCTCGAGTTCTTGCTGTAAGTATATGTTGGCTACTGGACTGTATCCAAACATTCCAGAAGAATGTGCTTTACAGATGACACAACAGCTTGTGTGTGGCATGGGTCATGAAAAGTTATGGACTGTTTAAAAAGCAAATGGGGTTGCCACATATTTATTTACATTTATTTATTTGTTAATCTTATACCCTGCCCATCTTCCCAGTGGGAACTCTGGGCAGCTTACAGTTAAAATAATAATACAAAAGACAGAGAACAAGCAAAGACAAAACACAAGGAAAAGGAGCAAGATGGCAGGCCAAAAAAAAAAAAAAACTAACTGGAAAGATCGCCAAACGCCTCCCTGAAGAAGTGAGTCTTCAGGGCTTTTTTAAAGGCGGGCAGGGACTCAATCAGGCGCAGCTCACTAGGTAGATGGTTCCAAAGCACAGGCCCCACCACAGAGAAGGCGTGGTCATGCATATGCAATTTCCGCACCTCTCTGGGTGTGGCCACCCTTAGTGAGCGCACCTGCGCCAATCTCGTGGGTCTGGTCCCAGATGACCGTAGAGAGATATGCTCTGCCAGATACTCTGGTCCCAAGCCGTGGAGGGCTTTGAAAGTCAAAACCAGGACCTTGAACCTAATCTGGAGGACAACGGGGAGCCAGTGCAAGCGAGCCAGGACTTGGGTGATGTGCTCAAATCTCCGGGCGCCCACCACCAGCCTGGCCACCGCATTCTGCACCCGTTGTAGCCTCCAGACCAGGGTCAAGGGCAACCCCACGTAGAGGGCATTGCAGTAGTCGATCCTCGAGATCACCGGGGCCTGCACTACTGTCCGCAGGGGGGACTCGTCGAGGTACTGGCGGATCTGGGCAATCCTGCGGAGATGGATAAAAGTGGCCCTGGAAGCAGCCATCACCTGGGCTTCCAGGGAGAGGGCTGAGTCCAGGACCATGCCTAGATTCCTGGCCCTGTCCGTAGGCTAGAGGGAAATACCCCCCCAGCTTAGGGAGCGGGCCATTGTACCCAGATGAGGGCGCCCCAAAAAACAGAACCTCCATCTTCTCCGGATTAAGCTTGAGCTGGTTATCTCTGGTCCATTCCAGAACTGCCTCCAGGCACAGATCAAGGGAGCGAACTGCCTCCACTGCAGACAACGAAAAGGAGAGATAGAGCTGCGTGTCATCAGCGTACTGATGACAGCGAACTCCAAATCTCCTGATGACCTCCGCCAGCGGCCTCATGTAAACATTGAACAGCATGGGTGAGATTGCCGACCCCTGGGGCACCCCACAAGGGAGAGTCCAAGGAGCCGACAAGTCATCACCCAGCTGAACCCGCTGAGTCTGGCCACCAAGGAAGGAACGGAGCCAGGCCAAGGCAAGACCCCCAGCCGGACCAGCAGGTTACTGTGGTCGATGGTATCAAAAGCAGCTGACAGATCAAGGAGAACCAACAGGGAGGAGCACCCACTGTCAGCCTCCCTGAGGAGGTCATCCTGAAGAGCGACCAGGGCAGTCTTGGTCCTGCGAAGAGGTCTGAAACCAGACTGGAAGGGATCCAGGATATGATTTACCTCCAGATATGACTGAAGCCTGACAGCAGCCACCCTCTTGACAACCTTGCCCAGGAAGGGAACAATGGCAATCGGACGATAGCTGGATAAATCATCCGATGCCATGCCAGTTTTTTTCAGAGTGGGTTTCACCACGGTCTCCTTTAAATGGGCAAGGAAACGTCCCTCCCTGAAAGAGGCCGTGGCAATAGCAGAAACCCACTCAGGCATGTTCCCTTCGGCAGATTTAATAAGCCAGGCCGGGCAAGGGTCAAAGGGAGTGGCCGCCGGCCGGCAACAAGCCATGGCTCTGGAGGCCTCCGCCGGAGACACTGGCCCAAACTCATCTAGGAGGGGGGAATGGAGGGGTGAGGCCCCAGGGATCTCAGGGGGTGGACTAGGGCAACTGGGGGGCAAGTCGGAGCGGATGGCCTCTATTTTACATCTAAAGTGGGCTGCGAATTGCTCCGGCTGGCGGTTTGAGGCCTCGCCAATTCTTAGGGAGACATAGGATGTTCTAGCGTCCCTGATCGCGCGAAGATAGCAGCCAGTCAGCTGCTTAAGAGCAGCCCTATTCTCTTCTGTCTGGCTTGCCCTCCAAATGACCTCTAGTCTCCTGCGTTCTTGTTTCATTGACCGCAGCTCAGCCTATACCACAGAGAGGAGCAGTTTCCACAGCTTTGATTGTCCTGATTAGAGACAGGCATGCACTGCTGGTTGATTATTTGGATGAACAGGTGTTTGGCCATTCCCAGCCCTGCCTCCTCTGGCAGGCATCCACTCAGAGGGCACTAGATTCCTTGCCCTGCAAGGGATATCTAGTCTCGTGTGCTCCTAGACGCATCTGGTGGGGCCACTGTGAGATGCAGGAAGCTGGACTAGATGGGCTTTTGTTCTCTTATTTTCTTATGTCTCTTCTGGGTGCTACATCTGGGCGGGGGCTCACTGGCGGAAGCAGGGCTGGGAAGTGCCAAACACCTGCTTGTTCAAAGGACAAACGGGCACAAATTGCCGAACTGGTGGTTCATGCCTGTCTCTAGTCCTAATGCATAAGCTGTAAGTCAGTACAAAATGTTACTATTAGAACAGAACATTTAGAAACAGAATGGTTTCCTCATGGCAAAGGTTTCGGGCAATTTTATCTCCTTATCTGTTCATTCTGTAAGCAAATGATATTATAATTAAAGCTGAATGGCCTTCTGATGAAGGAGGAGTGAACCTTATCAGAATAATCAATAGTTTAAGATACACTGATGACACCATTTTACTGGCAGCCAGTAACAAAAATGACTTGAAGTGATTGCTGCTGAAGGTGAAAGAAGGAAGTGCAAAATCCAGGATGGCCAATTAAGAAGATACAAAAATACAGTGGTACCTTGTGTAAAGGAATTAATTTGTTCCAAATGAAATTATGTTAAGCAAATTTTCCTTTATACAAATTTCCCATAGGAATCCATCGAAAATGGAGTAATCCCTAATCAGGACCATTTTTAATGTTATACGGATTCACCCCATAGGCAATTCTGTTAAGCAAATTTCCCCTATCTCTGGAATTGTTCATGTTGTACAGATTTTATGTTATACAAACCGTTTGTTATACAAGGGTCCACTGTATATCATTATTGAAGAATTATAGAACTCTGGTGTTGACAATGGAGAAACTGAAATTGTTAAAGGCTTTCTATATCAATCATCAGTCCAAAGTGAGACTGGGTAGAGGCAAAGGAAATAAATTTACTATTTTCCCCTGTGCTAGACAAATTTATTTAATCTAAGAGGTTCAACACAACAGCAGTGACTAGCAGACTTTTAAAAACAATTTCACTTCCTCTTTCTTTCTTCAAAGGAGCAAGGGAAGTGTTCAGTGTGACAATATCCTGAAGTGGTTCACTTATTAAGCCACTTCACTGTATCAGAAATTGATACCAGAAAGAGCCTTGGCCGATTTGGCAGCTGCAAGGCTTGATTTTAATCCAGTACCAACAACTGCATGTGCTGGAAATAGATCAAATGAGAACCCATTGACCTGCACCAAAAAAGTACAAAAAAAACCTGTCAGGAGCTTAAAAAGCTGTAGGTTCGGGTGCTTTGGGGCAATTGGGCACCTCTACCAATTATATGGTCACCAGAAGAAAAGAGTGAATCAATCCATCCCTGCAGCAGACTAGGCTGAGGCAAATGCCAGCCTGAATGAGCCCTAAATAACACAACAAAGTACTTTATTTTATTTATCCTGACTGTCCGCCCTTCAGCTTCAGTCAGAGTTCTTGTACTATGAAAGAGGGAGACAACCTTTACTGTTTCTCCTTTTGTCACATTGTGCATAGTTTTATACGCTTCTGTCATGGCACACACACACCACATTTACATTCACAAGGACTCTGTCAATGAAACCTCATTTTCTTAGGTTCCCTTTGGTTTTGCCAATGCCATATCTTATTAAGTGACTTCCAGATAATTCATTTCTCTGTCTAACTGGGGGCTAGATGTTGGTTATAAGTGTTCCTTCCAAAAAGTTTCTTTAGCAGACTCACTGTATTGCTATGTTTTCTTCTTCCTTGACTTCCTTTTTTTTACTTACTTCAAAATAAAAATAAAATTGCATTAAGAGAGCCAGCATTACTCCTGTACTGCTGCAGTATTTAATTCTATAGTCTAGAGCAGGGGTGCCCAAACTTTTTGTAAGGAGGGCCAGATTTGGTGGCTGAGAATGTGTCAGGGGCTGGTTGCTCCCCAACCCTGCCACCCCACTGCAAGTCCCACCCACTGACCCATAAGCCCCACCCACTGACCCCTTGCAACCCCACCCGCAGGAAGGAAGGCGGGGACCAAGTGAGGGAGGAAGGTGGAAACCAAGAGAGGAAGGAGGAAGGTGGGGAACAAGGAAGGGAGGGAGGGAGGTGGGGACCAAGGGAGGGAGGGAGGGAGGAAGGTGGGGACCAAAGGAAGCAGAGGGATCCATGGCCACAGGCCGCCCCTTGGAAGAAGCGATCTGTGTGACCTTGTACCCCCCCAAGCTCCCCAGCAGTGGCGACAGCTTGCCCGCCAGCCCACCCCAAAGCTGCTTGGTGGTAGCAGAAGCCCGCTGGCCTGCCCAACCCCACACTTTCCCCTGCGGTGCCGGTGGTGGCAGACCGCCCATCCACCCAGCTCCCCAAGCTTCCCAGCGGTGTTAGTGTTGGCAGATTTTTTTTAAAAAAAAAACTTGGGGCGAAGGAGGGGGAGGGAGGGGCGGGCCAGCCAGCCACGGGCCACTCAGAATGGCCTGGTGGGCCGGATTTGCCCCCCCCCCGGGCCGGACTTTGGGCAGGCCTGGTCTAGAGTCTCTACAGTGATAATAAAAATGGAGCACCATGAATGCTGCACTGAGGAAAAAGCAAGACATGAACAAAATCAGATACATCCAGAGAGTTAGCTTACATAAGTGACGGGGCACAGCAACAAAATGGTAGAAATCCAAATATCACAAGATCAAATATCACTGGAATGGCTGAGAGTATGAAATGCAGAGATGTGCGAAGAATCCACTATAATTTTAAATGTTAAGAATCTTTTTAAAAAAGGCTAAGCAAAGGTATTATAAAAATATCCTTGGATTGCTATGGGAGTTGGAAGAACCCTGCCAGGAGGAAGAATGGGCATGAGCTTGGCCATGGCAAATTTGGAATTTCAACAAGATCAGTCTGAGGCATCCATACTCCCCTACTTATCACATATCTACATCTATGGATTGGTTTTGGGGTTCTGGGATTCCCACGTGCAGGAATCATAAACACTTACCAGTACTTTGTCAACATGCTGTGGTCTCCTATTATTTCCCTTGATTTTATCTAATGGGGCTTTGTTTTCAGAAGCAATTTGCCAGAGCCAGAGTTGTTATTGCATATATTCTGTCCACCGTCTGTTCAGGTACTTTTTTTGAAGCATTACGTATGGACCTGTTAAGTGTAGCATCTAATGTTCACAATGAAAGCTTAAAGGTGTGCAATTAGTTTCCTTCATTCTCCCTGGCCCCAGTTGCATTCTTTCTGTTTCCAATTTTCTCTCTTCTTTTTGGCCCTTGTTCTTATTGAACTTTGCATTGTTTAGCCTACTTTTGTTTCCACCTTGTTTCATGCCACCTGAAAGCCCAATTATGGTTATAAAATTGCAAAATTTAGGCCAGCAAAAAGTATTCCCTCCAGTATGGTTGCTTTCAGGTAGTGCAGAGTTCAAACGTCTGTTTATGTTACTATGGATTTTGGGAGTTGAAATCACCTCAATTCCCTGTGCATTATTTACTTTCATTTCACTGAATGTCAAGAATCCATTTTCTATTTCTCCCTTGAACCTTGATGGCATTGAACTACAATCATAAACACTATTCATCAGAGTGATTGTTCAATGCTCACAATTTGGGGGGGCGGGTTCCATATCTTCAATCTGTGGGTGAGACTACATCATACAAGCAGGATTCTGCTACTTTTCCTGTCTGATAGTATTTCTATATACACTGAATATTGAAAAAAGGCAGAAAAATAGAGTAAAAGAATCAGTGAACTGCTAACCATCTGCTATAAAACTAGTAAAACAGATATTACTAATTATCTCTAACAATGTCAAGATTTTCTTAAGCACCACTTTCTGTCTTTCTATGAGATAGTAGTTAAAAGCACAGCCCATAGTAGTCAGATAAGTGCTATTAAAGTAGAAATGGCAGTTTGAAAAATGAAGGGAAAATGTTCTACAGTACTATTTTTACTATACTAGGTATTTTTTACTATACTCAGTGTTTACTATTTCTGCTACCACAGTAATCCTAGACAGGTTTGGTTAGATGTTTCACTGAAATCAGTGTGGAACTGAAATAAAGAGAGCAGGTGATACCTTTATGAAGGCACTAAAGTATTACATATAGAAGCTGGATTTGGATCCATAACCTTCTTCTTCAGGCTGGGCACCACAAAGCTGCATATGGTGTGGGGGAAATGGAGGGCCAGCCCCTGGGGGGGGGGGTTAGGGGGAATGGGGAGAGCCGAATGGAGCAAGAGGAGGACCTGGCTTTAACCCTTGCTGCTTGATGCAGGCGGATGTTGGCGGTGCTTGTTTAAGAACACTGAATCTCTGGAAGAATATTCTGCAGCAGACATTGCAAAAAGCATCCCTGATAGCCTCTCTAGTCTTCATTCCATTCCTCCCCAACCTGCTGCTCTCTCTCGGTGCTTTGCAGCAAAACAACCCTCGTCCCTTAGAGATGGAACCAATATAATCAGGTATACAAGCATGTCATTTCCATTTTACAAGTCCAGTTAAACATAAAAGAAGAACATAAAAGAAGAAAGAGATATACTGTACCAGGAATGTTTGGAATGTCTCTTTGTATTGTGGTTTGTCAGATAATAATGTGAGTGGGGTAGGGAGTATAGAAGCATTTTCATCATAGTCAACAGTGAACATTTGGTAGGACCAAAAAGATTCCAGATGAAATCGTTGAGGAACAGTTCAAATATCCAACTGGCTACCTCCCTTTTTTTGATAAATTATAGAGCTAGCAGTTTTAGGAAATCTAATTGACACCATTGAGAAATGTTTGTTGTGTGTTGGCTGCTTATCTTTTCTGCATTTTCAAAAGGGATGATTAATTTGTAATATCTGAATTTAGATCAGTCAACACTGTCATTCGATGTCCTTGAACATTGTGCTATAGAGTTCACCTTTGAGGAACGTGTGCATGCCAGAGAATTTTGCATATCATGTTTACCCATCTCCTAAAGTGAGTTTTCACTTCCCTTTCCCTTAACTACTTAACTCTTTTCTCCAATTTAAAAGCAAATCTTGAGCAACAGCAGACTTTGGACAATGTCATATGAAATTGGTACTTATGTTCATGTACAGTAAGCTGTGAAACTTTTCTTCTTCTTGCATTAAAATTGTTCAAACTTCAAATTCTTTCTCTAATAGAATTTCAAGTTCATTCTCTAATATGAATTATACAATGCGTTGATATTATTTCAGTGATGACTGTATTGGATTTATCCCTCATTTTTGGTGGCCAGTTTAGTAGCTGGCAAAACTGTTGATATATGTTTGCTTGTGCAGCATTAAACTAGTGCATATGCATATGGGAATGAATATAATAATGTGTTTGCTAAGAGTGGGTTGTATTTGCATATAATATATCTGTAACCAATCAGAATGTAACTGTGGTAAGACAGGCTGCTATAAAAAGCAGATGTCAGCCAGGAATCTGTTAGAATGATAGAATGTGACAGGGACTCAAACAATATGTTATGCAGATTCCGGGTCCATGACTCTATCCACTACAACACACTGAGAATCTCTAAATAATATTAGTATGTTTCAATACATAGTGTTTCAGACCTGAGCCAGCTAGGTGTGTGTTAACTATTATACTTGAAAGAGTATGCTTCTCTGTACATACCTGCTTTATATGTCCCGTCCTTGAAAGCACTATGCTTTGTGTAGATGCAGGATATTGCTTTCTGAACTGTGGCTCCTCAGATGTGGAATGGACTGTCCTTGAGGACCTGACAACTGCTAATCTTTCCTTTATATTGGTGCCAAATTAGAAATGGTCTGCCTGATTTCCCAACCTAATGGCACTGAGAGAGAAGCATGGCTTGTTTCTCATCCCACATTCTGGTGCTTTGTTTGGCTTTAATATCAATGCTTTTTACATCATTTACCAATGGTTTAAAACATTTTCAAGTACAGTGGACCCTTGCATAACACAGCTTGTATAACATAAAATCTGTACAACATAAAAAATTCCGGAGATAGGGGAAATTTGCTTAACATAACGCCTATGGGGAGAATCCGTACAACATAAAAATGGGAGTACTCCATTTTCAATGCATTCCTATGGGAATTTGTATAAAGGAAATTTTGCTTAACATAATTGTATTTGGAACGAATTAATTCCTTTATACAAGGTACTACTGTATTTGAATTATTTTTT
>JAHTLZ010003518.1:20889299-20900129 GCA_023846285.1 Phrynocephalus versicolor
ATGATGATGATGATGATGATGATGATGATGATGATGATGATGATGATGATGATGATGATGATGATGATGATGATATAGACTTTTTTCATAACCATATATTATTTTGCACACTTTACCTTTTCCTGTGTGGTATGAGTTGAAAAGATCACAGTAGACCATGAGAAGAAATATATAACTAGAATGTGGAAAAATAAATCCATTGGGTTAAGATCTCCCAGTGAAAATAACAACTTCACATATATGGAGATTGGCAATTCAATATCTTTTTGCCCTCCAAAACTGTCTGTTTCTGAAATTTAGAGCAGGTTGTGGTAAAAAAAATCAATAAAGTCATGCATGCAACTGAAAAAGGTGCACTAAGATATTTTAGTCAGTGGAAAAATACATTAAAATGTATGGATTAGATATGCTTTTCTAATTATGTATATGTCATTACATTAGATGTCAAATATTATTTGGAAAGTGTGATTTAATTTCAGGTTATGTATACTGCCTGAATGGACACGAAGTAATAAAGTATTCACATTTGTATGGGTTAGAATAAAAAACATATAAATATAAACTCTAGGAATAATGTCTTCACAAATAGCTGTGAATTACTCAGGAAGAGGGAAAACAAGTCTCAAAGCCCAGTATAGAACTGGTACAGATGAGAATGCCAATGAGGTTCTGAGCAATGCAGGGAAAATGAACCTGACAGCTTTTCACATCCATAATGCATCACAACCTTATCATATTTTCTAAGCCATCCTTCATCTCTTTGTTCATGGAGACATACATTTTTGCTCAACTTTGATATGCTGATAAAATGTTGCTTCTAATGAACTTTTCCACGACAATACTATCTTCCTTCCTGATGTTATGGCTGAAAGGGAATGTATGAATAATTGCATCACCTCTAATTCACATAACTATTGGCATCTTCTTTTCTCTCCCTTTGAGGAGATCCCATTATATCACATTACTGTGCCCTGTCTCCAGTCCCTGTTCCAAATTAATTTCATTAGCTGTTATTTCACTGCTATTATATCTGCTCCTGTGACTAAGTGATTGAAGCATCTAGTACAAAATAGTTGTAAGAATCTTCTGCATGGCTCTTTTTTCCACATTGTGGCCCGAACTATTGCAATACTATGTCCTGGCTCACACAAAAGACTATGGACAAGGTAAGGTTTTTCTGGTATCTGCAATATGGAAGAGGGTACACATGCAGCTGACTAACATAAATATATCTTTTTACTAGACCTAGGAAGGAGTACCACAGGGAAGATGGAGTTTTCATTTAAAGCAGGGAAAGATGTGCCAAGACACACACTTAATTGCCGGATTAAAAAAATCTAGAGGTTATTAAAAACAAATATGGAATATTCAGATATATCACTTTGATATAAAAGGGAGATGTAGATTAGGTGAATTTAATTATCATGGACCACCAGCAAGCATCCCATGCATTAGGGCAATGAAATAAATTTAACCGAACTGCAAACCAAATCTAAATCAGATGTTGAATTGGATCTGAATGAGGTCTCAGCCCAAAATAATCTGCATCAATTCCATGAATTGGATTGTAAAGGAAAAGCAGGCAGTACATCTTCAAAAGACTGCAAAACCTTTGCAAAATGTAAGCTTGTAAAAGTTAACTATAACGCTGCCATACAGTAACATTGTTGTTGTTCAGTCGTTCAGTCGTGTCCGACTCTTTGTGACCCCATGGACCAGAGATCGCCAGGCCTTCCTATCCTCCACTGCCTCCCGGAGATTTGTCAAAATACAGTAACATACTGGGGCTTAATGGTCGACACTTTGTCAGGATTAATCCCCTCTGAGGGAAGTACTGCACTGTAGTGTGTTTCCAGATGAAAAATAATTTTGTGGAAAAGAAGTGATAATGTTATTTGAGAGACCAACTCCAGATAATGTCATTTGAGAGGCAGCAACTACTATGGATTTATCTGCTTGCGGTTAATCCTCTTTAAGCGGAGTATTATGCCTCCAAATTTAATGTGGAAAACCAAAACTAAGTTTCCAATGGGAAACGAGAGAGAGAAACGTTTTTCTGAATTTTAGTTTGGATTCAGGTTCAGACCAGGTCAGATCAGATCTGAACTGGCCTTGCTTAAGCAGGACCAAATAGAAATAACTGAATAAGATGCTGATCTGAATTGGAGGCCTTGTGTAAACATGTGGCAGGAAGAAGCAATGGAAAAGTGAAATGGATAGCAAGGGGAGCTATGCACCTTATAGAAGGGAGACTAGATGGACTTTAGGATTGGATATGGAGTCTTTGAACTCGCCCTACTTAAAACAAAAATCTGGACCAATCTGGAATTTAAATAGTACAGGACGAGAAAATGGAATGGACAGCATTTTAGAGACCCAGTGCCCAAACTGTGATTCAAAACCCACTAATTTTTCACAAAGTGCCAATACCACAATTTAACCTGAATACAGGTGCCTGTGAAGGGGGCCATGTCAGGTGCCCACAGAAGGGGCTCCTGTGCCATAGGTTTGCCAACACTGCCACAGACCACTGACAGCGAGAAATTGGAGCAAGGAGACAGTAAGATTGAATTACACGTTTGTTGGTGTTTTCTAAAAGGTTCTTAGTCATTAGAAGTTCCCATGCTTGGAATACTCACATGAGTCATACTCATCGCTTTGGCCGATTGTAGGTCCTTGCTTAGCTAACATTCCAAGACAAAATGTTGAGCAGCTGGAGTTAAAATGTGTGACGTGCACCTTAAATGTAACAGGAGAATTGGACTCTGTGGTAACACTCCCTTAGAGCATTTATACCTACTCCCTGGCTTCCCTTCCCTTTCTTGGTCAGTGTGCTTTGGAGAAATTGCTAAGGTGTGAGGGGATAAATGAATAGGTAGGCATCAACTGTGTTCAGAGAGGCTTGGAAGCAGATTATCTGTAGGTGGAAAACAAAGGCTAGAGTCCCAAGCTTCTACTATCATTCGGAGGCTTCTGATTATTGGCCTTTACGTGTGTTTTGTGTGCATGAGATGGAATAGAAATTTGCGTTAGCAGAGTTTGGGGGACATGTTTTCAAAACAAATGTGGGAGCACGTGCATATTTCCGTGTGGAAAGAAGGACATCTTGCAACTTAATGTGAAATCTTGGTGGAATAAAACAGTTGATGAGTTTCTGGGAAATCTAGAAAAAAAAATCAAAAGTGACAGATTTCCATATGCTGTATGTACAATGAGGGAGAAAATGAAACGAACAGGGAGCTGCCAACTGGCATTCATCTCTGGAATTAAACATTTGCAATGAAATCGAGTTCCTATTCTTTAGTAAACTATAAAAAGGCACAGTCTAATTGTCTGTAACTGAAAGTTGTTCTTTCCTGTTTATAGCCACAGGGGTCTGCATTTCTTTTGCTGCTAATAACTGGAGACAGATGCTTTACCTGGAGCTAATTTCTACAGCCAGCCCTGGCAGTCAATCATATCATTTTATATTATGGACAAATTATGCCTTTGACACTTGCTCATTTCAAGTGGTGCCTATAATTAGGGTGCTTTTTTGTGATTGCCTTTTTTATTTCATGTATTTTTAATTTGTTTTGCAATCATGCAATATTCAAACACAAACAAGAACGAAGCTGTGAAAACAGAGAAGTGAGAATAAATTTGTGTCATTACGGCTGCCCTATAGATGCTTACTTCCTACAGACATCATACAATTGCAACCCGCTGGGCCTTCATTTTAGTTCATGACATTCTTTTGTATAACTATCTCATGGGTATCTCATAAGGATATACGTTTAGAGGGGATGCTTTTGTCGCTATTCTTAAATTTGTTATTGCTGACAATGTATGTGCCTATTTGTTGTAATATCTCCTATAGTTGAATTGTTACTGTATTTAATGTAGTTTCATCTGATGAAAGGGACTGCTGTCTATGAAAGCATATGTCAAATAAAATGTGGTAGTCTTTAAGGGATCACAAAATTCTTTAGTCAAAACCTTGCTGACAGAAACCATGCACACAGGAGCAATTGCTTGCAAGTTGTCCTGTAGTCCTGTATTATGGGATGGGCTTTATGCAATCGTTTACATATCTAATATGGAAACCAGTATGTTGGTGCCATGGGAGTGATAATGCTAATTAATATGATTTGTTTGCTTTAGCCTTAGGGACATCCACTACTCTTGTAAGCCAAAGCAAATACTTCTGCCCTTTTTTCCTCCTTTGACTCTTTTTGAAGGTTTGAGAATACATTCTCCAGCTAAGTACAGTCATGGCTGACAGGTTCAACTCCTGTTGAAAGGAAGATATAGGCTTACAGAGAGACTATTTAAGACTGAAAATGCTGAGAAACATTGATTACATATGACTTTCCAAGAGGGGTGCAAAGCACTGGCTGACATACAGAGGAAACCCTCACACAAATTGAAGTCTAAAATTCCAATTCTGTAAATGTCTGTCTGTCTGTCTGTCTGTCTGTCTGTCTGTCTGTCTATCTATCTATCTATCTATCTATCTATCTATCTATCTATCTATCTATCTATCTATCTATCTATCTATCTATCTATCTATCTATCTATCTATCAAATCCAGTGGTGCTTAATACTGAATAAACGTGCATACAGTTGGATGGTTATAGTTATATAAATTTGTTCGGAGTATGGGATGTTGAAAGTATCCTTCTCTTTCTTGCTAAAAGTATAGAAAACCAGAAGTTTGGACATAAGAATGGTATGTACCAAATGTATAAGGATAGCCAAAGAATTGGGATGCAGAGATGCTGCAGGAATTCACTGAAAATTCTGTATGAATTGATCACTAACACTTCTCAGATTAAAGCGTGGATCAGATTCTGTACATTTCTGCATTTCAGACTTTTTCATTTTTCTGACACAATTCTTAGTTCAACATAGATTAAAATGCCATATTAAGATATGGTAGCAAGCAGACATGCTTATATTGAAGAAAAGACCTTTAGAAATGCAGGTTAAAGGAGAAGGTCACAAGATTTCTCTTATTTAAATCCTTCTAATCAGGGCCGGCGTGTCCATTAAGGCGAACTAGGCAGTTGCCTAGGGCGCCAAAATGGAGAGAGGGCACTGGCCAGCCTGCTGTCCCCTGCCGCTGCCCCCCGCTGCCCCCACCCTCCGTCCCCCCGCCCACCAGCCACCCATCGCCGTCTGCCCGGTATCTTCCTGAAAGAACAGCTGAGGGAAGGATGTTCAATCTAGCAAGCATAAAAGCACGGCACAGACAAGGATTAATGAGGTGTTTCATATAATTTTCTCCTAGTCCTGGAGTTGGCATCAAACCATAAAAGTGAGGAGAACATGTTGGATTGAGCCCTGATGAGATGGTTTGACACTCTATATCCCAGATTCTTTGGCGGACGATTTTGAAGATTAGGGATTCTTCGCAGTTAATTAGGGAGTCTAGGTTGATTCCAATACGATGAATTTTGGACTGGATAAATTGATACCATTTTGAAACATAAGGGTCCCTTAATAGTTCGTATACAAGGGAATTGGAGTCAGGGTGAAAATGAATACGTAGCCAAAACTTAATAGTGACTGTTGAAGCAAAAGTTGATGGCAAATGGAGACCCAGTTCGTTAGCAATGGTATAAAGACTGATCATATTGGGAACACCTAAGATGCGACGAAAGAAGGTGGCAGCAGTCCGGTCGATTTCAGAGTCGACAGCTGAAATCCAGATTGGGATCCCATATAGAAGCTGGTTTATAATTTTTGCCTGAAAGATCTGGAGGGCAGCAGGTACATACTGGTTCTCGGTGTTAATAGTCAGATCATTCTTAGAACAGAATTCTGAGAAAGCTGACAAAAGGTGAAGGAGGGCCGGTTTGGAAATTGAGAGGAGCACAGTGTTGTCAGCGTAGAGTAGTATGGGAACCGTAAGTTGATTCAGTTGTGGAGCATGACTATCAAATTTGGCTAGATGACCTGGTAAATCAGACAAGAAGAGATTGAAAAGGGCGGGAGCCAGAAGACAGCCCTGTTTTACCTCTTTGGTGACTGGAATCTTAGGGGTAAGGAGACCTTCATGATTTAGGCGAACTTGACAACTATTCGCAGAGTGGAGCTGACGAATCAAAAATAGCAGGCGAGGGTCAATTCCCATATTGGTAAGTTTCGCCCACAAAAGAGATCTATTAATAGAGTCGAAGGCTCCTTGAAGGTCAATGAATGCTGCAAATAGTTTGTCTTTAAAATGCTGAGAGTATTTCTCCACCAAAAAGGATAGGATAAGAGAGTGGTCAAGTGTAGAATACCTAGAAGGGAAGCCCACCTGTTCTTTGCCTGGAAAGTGGAATTTGGACATCCAGTCAGATAGATGTCTCAGAAGATGTTTAGAGTACAACTTCCCAATTACTGAGAGTAGGCTTATGGGTCAATAGTTGCTGGGTATTTCTGGGTTGCCTTTTTTTAGGACTGGAATGATGATAGAAGATAGCCACGAGTCAGGGAGTATCCCAAATTTGTCCACAAAGGTGAATAGGCAAGATAGAGGTTCAGCCCACCAGAGTGGATTAGCTCTTATGAGATCAGCCGGGATGCCGTCTGGGCCTGGGGCCTTACCAGGCTTCACGATGGCTATGAGTTTGAGAATTTCTTCATTGGAAACTGGGGGCCAGGCGGGTTCATCGGGGGCCATTAATGGAATGGCGGAAAGGTCTGGAAATATCGAGTCTGAGAATAGGTTTGAGTAATGTACAGTCCAGTCCGAGGCAGAGATTGGTGGGGATAAAACTGTGTTAGAGGAGTGGTTCTCTCGTAAGACCAAGGCCCAGAACTCTTTCGTGTTCTTTGAACAAGTTGCATGTAGCAGTCTAGACCAGTTGTTCAATGCATGAGTGTGTCTTTTCTCAACTAATAGAGCTTGGCAAGCCTTCTTGGCTTGGAAATAGAAGGCTGATGACTCAGAAGAATCAAATAAATTGGGTTCTTTTCTCTCTGTTTGACCAGAAAAGTGACATGTTTAGCACTGATGTTAATTTTAACATGTTACTTCTGGTGTCTGGAAGGAAGGAAGCTTTGATTTGTGGTGATATTGAATTAATCTGAATTCAGAGGAGTAAGTTTATTTTTTTAAGTTCAGTAAAATGAGTAAGAGGTCAACATCTTCTCAGTGCAGGAGATCATAGAGTTGGGCTGACGGAACCTGCAAAACCACATTGAGCATAACAATTAAAAAGGGAGCAATGGACAAGTTGTACATTCCCATTATTCTGTTAAGTCTTCATTCTCTGAAGTTAGTAGCTATTTCTTTGGTGGTTACTTCATGTCCATTTTGTCTCTGTTAGTGTTGTGCTTAGGAGTGGTACAAAAAATGTTACTTCACGTCCGTCGTGCAACTACTGAAATTTGTTGTGATCCCACCCCCGGAACGGGTGTTAAGCGTGACAATACTGTACCTGGTGCTGGGGTAGGGTTTCCCCTTGTCACTCTTTGTTCCCTCTTTCTGTTCTGAGACAAGACACTGCGTAGTAACAACTGTCCCACAACAAAACATTCATTCCTCTCAGAAAATTGTGTCTAGGTTTTTTTTTTATTTTGACTTTTCAGAAGCGAAATATCGGGGGGGAAATTTCAGTCCCCCCCCCAAAAGAAAGGAAAAAGGAAGCTAAACAGATTTAGTGTTTGTCACGGTACATGACCATGAGGTAACACTTGTCATGAGAGAAGTTATCACGACCATGGGAACACTGAAACAGGGACAAAACCACGTGATCGTGACCAACACTGTCATGGTACAAAACTAGTCACAGGACAAAGAAGGACGTGAAGTAACCACCAATCTCTCTCTTCTTTTGACTTCCGTGAAGAAAATTCCATCCCCTTGTTCTTGTTTTGACATGTTACCACTTGGCTTTAGCCAACAAACTGTGGCTCATGCCTGCAAACCAGAATTCAAAACCTGGTTTAGATCACAAATTTCTGTGTTGGAGTGCAAAGTAAGAAAGAAGAAAATTAGACTTTGTATGAAATTAGGGAAGGGTAAAGGGAATTGCCACAGAGGTGTGATGGAGAGAGAAAATGGAAAGCACCTGGAGGTGGGACAGTGCTGGGTGAGCTTTTATGAAGCTTCTCTATTTGGTTGCCTGGAGGCAATATTTGCTATCCAGGATGACTTACATGTAACTAATGATTAGGCCTATGGTAAAATGTGAGGAATTACAGGGCCGAAGCAGTTTTCATGGGTGGGATCCAAAACAGGAACTGCTGGGTTTTTGCCCTTTTCTTTTGAGTAGCTCAGTGGTTCCCAAACTGGGGGTCGGGGCACCTTTGGGGGTCAAACAACCATTTCACCAGGGTTGCCATGAGCCAGTGAAGAAAAAGGCACAAACGGCTTGGGTCTGGAGGAGGAAGGAGAGGAAAGGGGGAGGAGTGAGTTACAGCTTGATAGGTTAGAGGGCATGTCAGTCAATGGCATGGAGGCTGTGATTGGCTGAGGGTGCTGGTAGAGGGAAGTTCTCTATGACACCTGCAGCAGTGGCCTGCCAAAGGGGGCTTGTGGCCTCTTCCAAGCAGGGCAAGGGGTCACAACAACATGAGGAACTATATTAAAGGGTTGTGGCATTAGGAAGGTTGAGAACCACTGGAGTAGCTGCAAGATGGTGTTTACCTTTTGTAACCAATCTAGTGATTTTTTTTATTGCCATGCATTTTTAAATTGATACATAATAAAACTAGGAAGTAGTGTTTGGAGAGAAGCTTTTAAATTGTCAACTTCTAAAATATAAAGTCTGGGCATTTCGGCCTGTATTTTCCTCCTAGTGTGACTGAACATGGCAAGATTGAACAGGACTGTTAATAATTCAGCCTTTTGGAAGTCATTCATTCATGGTGTCATTATAAGCTGAAAGTGACTTTATAGCATATACTGTAGCACATAGCACGACTCAGCACAGCTGTGGACAGATAACTAGATCAAAGACATGGCATGGAAAAATGTATTTATCCCACTTTCCTAGCAACAGTTGTCTACTCCCATTAAGGGCTCGTTTCACCTGCTCTGAAAAAATCAAAACATATGGAGAAATCGAACCAAATAACTCCTCTGTTACATTTCTTTTGGTCCTTACCACTTGATTCATAATGAGACATTCAATCAGTGAAAAACAAGATAGGAAGTTGCAACGTGTGCCAATGTGTAAAGGTAATTGTATGGAAAATTGCATTATTTTTCTCCAGCTTATACGGTCAATTTTTAATGTTCATTAGACGCCTAGGAGACAAAGCTTCCTGTGGATTCATGTTACTATTTTTAAATTTCAGATGTTAAACATTCTACTAGTATTGGTATCATAGCCTTTCCCCCCCTTAAAATGGAAAGAAAAAAGAACTGTGTTTGTTTATGAGGGCTATTTTCATTCCATTTCTTAGCAGTACCAAGTACATTAAAAATGGAAATATTTCTATAATTGGTGACATTATAAGATTAGATTTAATCATAGCAGTAGGCTAATGCAAGCCTTGTTCTTTTGGTCTTATTAACTGATCCACCTCTAGTATGCAATTTGAGTTTTGTATAAGTGCATCCAGTAAATCTATATTTAATTAAAAGGAAATAATAATGCCCAGATCCTGAAGTTTATTTGAGGAAAGTTCTAACAATCTTATGCTGTTCAGAAGTTAATTAGATCAGGGCTGTCCAACTTTGAACAGCCCGCAGGCTCCTTTTACCCATGGTATGTCCCTATGGGTTCCTTTCCCAAGTCCTCCCAACTGCTCCGCCTCCACCCACCCACCAAGCTCCCCGGCACTGGCAGTGGTGGTGGCAGAGGAGGAGTGCCCGCTTGCCCCCAAGCTCCATGGCGGTGGTGTGCCCGCTCTCCCCACCCACCCACCCACCATGCTCTGCGGTGCTGGTGATGGCGGCGGCGGAGCGCCCATTCGCCCCCACCAAGCTCCGCAGCACTGGCAGAGGAAGAAGAGGAGCGCTTCCAGGTTGGGAGGTGGGTGGGGACCTGGCAGGTGACCTGTTAGCACCCCATGGGCTATGAGTTACCCACAACGAACTGAAAAACGAAAATTGGCTCCAAAATGGAATGAAAACGGAAACGAAATGACTAATTTTGAGCCAATTTTTGTTTTTTGTTATGGCAAAAGCATTTAATGGCACTAAATGGGGAAAACGAAAAAAAATTTCATTTTCGTTTTCGTTTTTCATTTTCATTACAAAATGAAACAAAAACGAAAAATTTTGAAAATTAGCTCATGAAAACGGAAACGAGCCGAAATGGACCCCTAAACGAAAAACGAAAAACGAAAAACCATTTTTCCTGAGTCGTGCCCATCTCTAGTTGTGCAGGCCTGAATTATATCATTGGTTGTTCCCCTCATGGAGTTCTTGTTCACACTATATCTCATTTGCTGATGATTTTCCTCCTCATACCTTCCTTTGAAATGAATGATTAGCTATATGATTTGGGGAGAATGTCTAGAAGGGATGATGTTATTCCAATTTCTGGGGTCAAATTATAACCTAACAAGTCACCCCAGGTTCACAATAATGACTGAAGGTAATTTTGTTGCATTCATAATTCTTAACAAAGGTCTCAGTTTTGTACCCATTGAGGCTGCCTCCAAAATCTTCAACCATCCAGACTTTCTGTGTGTTTTAGATAAATAAAATATAAATAAAACTCTACAGTACATACATTTGGAAAATGGAAATGGCCAAAATGTGTACAGTTGAAAAGTTTACTCAAACAGCTTTTCCGGCTTTTAAACAAATGTTTAAAAAAGAGATCAATTAACAAAAGCATAGAAAATACATGTGTGTGTGTGTGTGTGTGTGTGTGTGTGTGTGTGTGTGTGTGTGTGTGT
>JAHTLZ010003518.1:20910219-20935140 GCA_023846285.1 Phrynocephalus versicolor
TAATAATAATAATAATAATAATAATAATAATAATAATAATAATAATATGCTCGTAGGCTACATTAACAAAAGCACTGTGCCCAGAATACAAGTAAGAGTTTTCCTTTGTCTAGTGCTGATCAGGGTACATCTGATGCCCACTTCTAGGCACTACATTTTCAGAAATATCATACAAAAACACGCAAACAAAAATAAAGAGTACACACATTTTGTGACACCTTAGAAACTGACTGCTATATTTTCATGTGAACTTTCGTGGACAAGTCTACTTCTTCCAAGCACAACACCTCACATTAATATCCCATTAAGTTCTGTGGGGCCATTTGCTTGCTTCAGTGTCTTTTGACTGACCTTTCAAATACAATTTCACAAGTCTTTTCTTATTTATGGTGATATAACAGACAACAAGAGCAATATAACAAGAACAACCTGCTATAGTTTGTCCACTCTTTCTTAATCCCACCCCTATTAGGTGGAACTAATATTTCATAGGAGTTACAATAGCAGGTAGCTAGTCTTTAAAGTGCCACAACATGTTTTCTTCCTTTTTTTAAACAAATGTTTTTATCTGACATGCTAGCAGAGAATAATATGACTTTCTCTTCTAGAATTTTCAAAAATAATATGTCAAGAGGTGGAAGAATGGACAAACCAAGACATCCTGTCTTAAATGAGGAGGTTAGGTGAAAAAACAAGAAAACAGCTTTCAGACTTCCTTTGTGATATTTTAGAGAATAGAGTGCCATTCAGTTGAGTGGAAACTGCAAGAAACATCTCTTGGCTAAACTGTAGGAAGATTTCCTAGGGATTAGAGCTTTCTGAGCTTGGATCAGATTTGAACAGGAGTTTATGGGTTGTTTTCAAGGTGACAGTGCTGTAGTGGGAGCTGCAATGCAGATCCTACACTGGGAAGACAGTTCACCAAGCTGAACTCATATTTTTCAATGTAGAATGATATGAGTTCAGCTTGATGAATGCTGCTCAATACAGTAGCCTGAATCATACATGCATAATTAATTACCAAGGCATAAGCTTAGTAATTGTCAAGACTTGAACCTTATTCAGACACAATTAAATCCATTTTCCTCAATACACTTAGAGGTGAGCAGTGCACCCAAACCTGCTCCTCTCCAAAAAATAAAAATAAAATAAAAATAAAAATAAATGAAGGGTCAAGTTCCTGATTGTAAATAGATTTGAACCCTTAAGGAAGAAGTCAGATTTGCCAGAATTCCTGCTTATGAGCAAAACATATATGAAAAAAAAACAAAGACCACTTCTCTTCAGGAGGAGAAGTCTTCGTTGATATCATGAATTAAGCAACAACAGACAGGGCAAGGCTAGCTTTTCCTGTTTAACCACATTCAGGAAACTGGATTTAATCACACCTGAACAAGGACTTTGCTTTTGAGAAATGATATTCTGCTCTAAAGTGGTAGAAACCAGTGCAGGTGGATAGCCTGAGAGCTCATGAGATATTCGAGGCTGAGGCTGCCAACACAGGACAGAACCTGACTCCAGGGACACAGCTATGGGATTCCAGTTCCGAGAGCATAATAAGCAATGCCTGCACCCTCCTAGCCAGCCCTTAGGCTAACAGTTGTGTCTTTGTCTTCATTGCATATGTATCTCTTGAAGGGGATATTGAATGTGATGAACCAAGATTGCTCTAGGCAAATTATATAACATATCCTCTCCGCGAACTCACATCGCCTGTCCTTTCGCTTTATGCGCGAGTAGGTTGCTAAATTGTTCACTGAGGGGGAAAAAGATGCTTTAAAAAGTTGTTCTGTGTACAGGTTTGCTCCAGTGTCTGATAGTCCATTGCTTCGAAATTGGTTAAGTAGATCAAGAATACAATTACTATACGAAGCTTCTCCTGATGCTGTTGAAGGCAGTTTTGGACACCTGCATGGTCTCTCTCTTTCTCTCTCTCTCCCTCCCAGTCTTGCAAACGTGATTATAAACTTTAACTGTGTGTGTTATGTGCTGTCAAGTCATAAGTACATAAGAACATAAGACGAGCCATGCTGGATCAGGCCAAAGGCCCATCTAGTCCAGCTTCCTGTATCTCACAGTGGCCCCACCAGATGCGTCTGGAAGCACATGAGACTAGATATCTGTCTCCTGATACCACTCCCCTGCATCTGGCCCTTGAAGTACCCTGGTTTTAAGAATGGAGATGACACATCTCCATCATGGTTTGTAACCTGTTATGGAGTTTTCTTCCAGGAATCTGTCCAAGGTTCAGAAGCCATACTGGGAAGTAGCTGGGAGCATAACAACCAGAGCCTGGGCAGATTATTTTTTCAATTAACTTCCTTATGGTAGAGATAATGAGGGTTAGTCCAGTATATTTGGAGGGCACCAGTCAAACATCACCTCATTTGCATGGAGGTTCAGGGAGCCTCTCCTCACCCCCCCCCTTCTGCAGCCAAGATTCCCCAGTCAAAAATGAGATCTCCTCCACTGAGCCTCAACCCTCCCCTTTTGCAGCTTGGATTCCACAGTACCAATCACATCGTTTGCAAGCCTTCCCATTTGCAGCTTGGATTTCACAGTTCCAATCACCTCGTTTGCAACCCTCCCTTTTGCAGATTGGATTCCCCAGTCAAAAATCACCTCATTTGCATGGAGGTTCCTCCATGGAGCCTCTGCCCCCCCCTTTTTGCAGCCATGATTCCCCTGTCACGAAAGCTTAGGCTAAACATTTTTCTTGCTTTCCTGCTCTAAAAAACTAGGTGCGTCTTACTGAGCAAAAAAATACAATAATTTGCCTAAAGAAACAGATGTAGTTATGATTACCATTAGCACACTCTGCAATTCCATAACTGACATGCCCTGTATGAAGTATTTTTCAATGTGCCTGAATACTTTCAAAGGCAAATTGCCAACAGTGAATATGCTAAATAAGTGTATATGTAAGGATGATTCCTGTTAATTTCTCAACTAGGCAGGTTCATTGTTTTTCTAAAAACGATCGTATTTTATTGCTTCCAGTTTTACTGGTCTTTTTACTGGAGATATAATTTGGAGCATTAGTCATACTGGCTCCCTGTTTCTTAATGACAACAAAATGATTCCAAACATTAATGAAGGGTGAGATACTAAATGAGTAGAAGCAAAAGCTTCAGTTTATTTACAGACAGATGCAGATTCCACATGTTCCTTTTTACCCAATACAGGACTTCAGTGAAAGAGTGCAAATGAGCCTGTTCAGCTCTAGGGATAGGTATTTAGTGTTACTAAACACCTAAAAGGAAGTTGTGCTTTCATAATTGGCATTCATTCCAGCTGAATGTTGAAGCAGAAGAAGACATAGGGCTCTGATGGCCTGTCTTACACATTATGATTTCTGTGTTGTTATGGCGTTATGGTTATAGGGCACCACTGCATTTTTTGCAATGCTACAAGTTTTGTTCAGTAAGGTGAGATCTCAACATAGTTGTACAATTCACCATCACCATACTAGGAATGCCCCTTGCCAAGGTCTTAATGTTGAGATACATAGCCCTTAGGCGTTTGCGACCTCGTTACCTGTTAGAACACCTCTCCCTGAGATCTACCACCTGTACCACCCATATCTCCCAAGCATGGATATTGTGGGTGGCTACCTCGAGGGAGGCTGGGAAGTCTATAAGTAGAAATATTCATCTTCTTTGCAGTGCATTATCAGTGGAGGGGCATCAGCCCCCTCTCCCTGAATATTTAAAAAACATCTTATAACATTGCTTTTAAGAGAGGCATTTTCAGGATATATTCCCCTGATAACTATTATTATTCTGAACCCCTTCTCAGATTTGTTGTTGCTGTCTTGGAGTTGGCAGGAGTTGTTTTTATATTTTTGTGGGTTTCTATCTTTATGTTTTATTGATGTTGGAAACCACCCAGAGTAGTCACATCCCAGTAGGTGGTGAGGCAGGCATACATACATACATACATACATACATACATACATACATACATACATACATACATACATACATACATACATACATACATACATACATACATACATACATACATAGTAATTCTTCATGTGGCTTTTCAATGGCATGGAAACAGTCTAGGCAGCAGCTGGAAATTCAGGGAGAGCAATCCAGTGATAGCAGATGGAAGGAGAGCAGAGGCATATATATACACTCACAGTGGCATATCATTGCTGAAGTGGTTTATGACATGATCAGTTGTGGTGCCAGATATACCCACTCTGTGAGGGAATGATGAAACAACTCACAAAAGTGAATCCAAATGATGCAATAGTATTTTTTTTGCTACATTAATGGTATTCTGTGTAAGGAATTATGCCAGATAAATTGTGCATAATTTGGTTCTCTAGAAGTTGGACATGATACTCCCTTTTTGTAGCAGAAACTGTAACGTGAATTCAATTTTTATCAATCTCTCCATAATTTTCTTTTGTTTGTTTTTTGTTTGTTCACATTGCAGTTTTTAATTTTCATTGTAATCTTTTCTTTTTCTCCATTTCCCATCCTTAGTCTGTACTGTACTGTATATCCTATCTTTTCTCCTTTCTGCCATTGCCTTATAACAGTTAGAGAAATGATGATTCTGCCAGCAGAGATAAAATGCATGATCTGGAGAAGAGGTGTTTATGTTCAGCCTCTGGTTAGACATTTATACTGAATTTATCCTAAAGGATTGTATTTTGAACCTTATGTAGATTTGTAGTTTAGCTATAATGCCTAATGGTTTGGTAATCACCTGATTGGATTACTATTGTGTGTTATATGTGAACCCATCCTTGCATATATATGTGGAAGCTTCAGAAAGCTGTGAATGTAGCTGTGAGAGTGGTGAGTGGTTGAAGAACATCAGTGGTTGAACATGTTTATTCAGTTATAAGACAATTTAATGTCTCCGTGCTTCCTGTAAACCCCATCATCAATTTAGGATTCAAATGCCTAAAGAAGAATATCTTTTTATGGCTCTGTTCCTGTACTGAGATCTTTAGATGACACACTTCATGGAGTGCTAGCAGCCCTAACAGCAACGTTAGCAAATGAACGTGGCTTTATGCAAAGGTCCCTACATTTTGTACAGGAACACTGTGTTTTTCCATTTAGTTTAATTTAATTTACAAAACACAAGGTTCTTGTACAAAATGCAGTAGCTGATTTTTAAAAATCTATATTTTGCCAGAAGTCCTTAGATGTGAAAATGCACAAAAAACTCATAAACTTGCCCAGTATGGAAGAAACCCTTGGAATTTGTCATTCTCACCTGGGAAAATAAGTGAAGATTTAAATCCATCCCTAGTTCTGGGAATTGAAGCCTTCAGAGCCAGATATTGCAGGCTTCTGTTTTAAACTACTTTGAAGTTCAGAGTTTCTCAGTATTTTGCATTGGTCTTCTCTATGTATTTTGCCTTCATTGTTCAAGTTACAAATAGTAATAAATATAATAATCATATGCCATCAAGTGTTTTTTTTCAGGGTTTTACGGATAGAGAGAATACTCAGAAATGGTTTACCATTTGCCTTCTTCTGCAGGTGCCCTTGAACTGCGTAGCTTGTCCAAGGCCATATAGGGCTGGCTCTCGCAGACTGCTACTAAACTTTAGATTTGAAATGCCTTTTCCTTAAAGACAAATTGCCTTAAAAAGCACTGTCCGCTTTTCAAATCGCTGTTTCTGAAGAGTTCCCTTGGCCACGCCCATTTCTGACCCCTGTGTCAGTTTTTCTTGCCACGACCACTGGGGGTGGTGGTGTTTTTTTTAAATTGGTTCCTGCACCCCTTTTTAAAGCGATTTGGCTGTATTTGCGGACATACTACGCCGCCTTTTTTCGGTCCCCCCCGTTTCTGCTGTTTTCCTGTTGTAGTTTAAAGCAGTTCCGCCAAGTGTGAACGGGGAAGCCAATTGCTAAGCAACCGCTGAAGTCCTGACTGCCGAACCGCTGTAGTGACCACGTGGCTGCGGGAGAAGATAAGGCAATGCAAAATAAAAAGCGGCTGCTCAAGGAAGTGTGGTAGCGGCTGTAGTAGTGAACTGATCTCCCAATCTCTGACTCCACAGCCAAAGACATAAACCACCGAGCTATCCAGCTAGCTCCGTAGTTCTATGCTTCTTTACTAAAGAATATGCTAAGTGTTTCTGTGATGCAGCATTTGCCTTTTTCCCTTCAATCTGTCAAATGCAAGCTATTATGAAAGAGTGCTACTAAAAGTGTCAGATGTACTTTCCTACCAAATAGCATTATTAAATGATTTGGATATCTGTCTTTTAATGAACCTTGAAAAGCCTCTGAATAATACATATTTCTTGAACAGAAAATCTCTGCTACTTGAGGAAATTTACCTCTGCTTGAAAATTTACCTCTGCTAAAATTCAGGGAGATATATTTCCTCAATAGGAATGCACAGAACTGCACAAACCAAGACGCGCAAAGTAGAGTGATTTTATCTGTCATGTAATAGGCATTTATGTTACAATTAACATTTAGCCCATTGTTTGGATTGTCCCGTGTACAGCAGCTATATAATGTCTGCACTACACATCCGTGTCATTAATGTGAAGCACAGTTCACACAGCTTGACATTCTGAACTTAAAATTACAAAGATGTACAAAGATGTTTCCAGTTTTCATTTGTTTTGTTTCATTGAGTTTCTAGTCTTAGCCTTTCAGATGGTCAACAACAATTGAATAAACCATGAGCTTTATTGGTTTATTTCCCCTCCCTTTTTAAAAAATGCTTAAGAATATAATTTTTGTGGTTTTATTACATATGCTAGAATCATCTTATTAGTTCAGGTATATCAAAGCTTGGAAAATTAATACAAAAAGCCTAACTGGACACAATTTTAATTAAAGGGTGCAACAATTTAGTTTATTTTGTAATAATGTTAATGGGTATTTTTTAATAAATTGTTAAACAAAAATAATTAAATAATACATTATTGGTTTTACAGGAAACCCAAACAGAAAACGGTGCAGGTGACCTCGTTCCCTTTGTGGCCTTTTATTATTTACACCTTCTAAAACTACCCTTTTTGTACTTTCAGCTGACTTTCCCAGCTGAGCAGTTCCTGTATTGCTTGGGCCACAGATCCCAAAGTCAGTAGCTGGCTAAGGACACTTAGGACTTGCAGTCCAACATATATCAGGGCATTGGCTAGTTTGGAGACTGTAGTCTTAAAGCATTGGGCTGTTCATTTAGGCTTTGTCGCTCATCTTCATCACCTCTCCCTTCTTCTGTCACCTACAACACAGGTTGTTTACTGACACTTGAAACTTTATTGTGACTCTTTGTCTAGATCAGTAGTCCCTATTTCCTAACCATGAGTAACCCAGGTGTTCTTGGTCTGCAATTCCCAGAAGCCTTCACCACCAGGTTGCAGTCCTGGAACACCTGAGTTACCTAAGGTTGAGAAACACTGTTCTAGCCTGAAAAGACCAATAAAGATCGCTGGCTGTTTCCTAAAGGCAGAGTAGTTGTGTAAACATCTCCCCCACCACGGCTTCCCCACTGCATGTCTGTTCTCCGACTTCTTGTTATGTGGTTGTTCATACAACTGGCCATGCAGAAGGAAACCTGCAGGCATTGAGGAGAGTCATATGCAATTTGTCTATGTTGTTTGTTTGTTTTATAGGACACCTTTCTCCAGATAAGGAGACTCCAGGAAGTTCACAGGATTACTTCCTTTCCCCTCCATTGTTAGGCAACAGAAGACTATTTGTTTAGCAGGGTGGTAATGGAATCCTTTTTGGTATGAAGTCTGCTTTATTTTTAATTCTAGCAATTTCTTCTTTAGGTTATCAATGCTGCTTTAGCCCTGGCAGCCAAGCCCAAAAGCCAGGTGGTGAAAAGCAACATGGAAATGTACAAGAACACGTGGGAGAACCACATACGTGTGCTCACCGAAGCTGTGGATGACATTATAAGCATTGATGACTTTCTTGCTGTATCAGGTGCGCTGCTTTTGATTTCATCTTTTCCATTGAAGACACTTCTCTCCCTCTCTTTCCTTTTTTTTCAATGATTATTCGAGAGATGGCACAATCCCTGAGGAAGCTGTGTTATATCATCCAGCCTCCAGTACCTAGCCAGGTGTGAAATTAGTGTGAGGAACAGTGAATATGAAGACAGAGGAATACAATTGCTGCCAGGCTCAGTCGCCTTTCATGAAAGACAGCAGACTAGGTTCGCTGGCTCCCTCCTGCTTCACCCATCGAGCATAGGCTCTATGCCTTGGAGCATGTTACCCACCAGTGAAAAACCTTCGGTGAAAATGAGTTATATTTCTAGGCACGGAGGCAGGCTTTGAGAGGCTTGCAAGATTAAAAAGCTAATTAGGGGACCCAACTCCTGCTTGGCTTGTAAGAAGGAAGGAAGCAATTATTTATTATTGATTGATTGATTGATTTTAGAGTATTTATACCCTGCCTTTCTCCTTGGAAAAAGGACACAAGGCGGCTTACAGTAATGAGAGATAATATACAGTCCAGGACAATTAAGACATGTTCAAGTATTGAGAACAAGGAATCGAGGGACATCTTGCAGCATTAATAAATAATGTTACATTAAAGCTACAAGGTTATAAGTAGTTATGAACACAAAGTCTATGTGAACCTATAGATTCATATAAAAGACACATAATGGTAGTCCATCATTCAGGGAAAGCTTGCCTGAAGAGAAAGGTCGTTGTCTGTTTCCGGAAGGACAACAGAGATGAGGCAGTCCTGATCTCTGTTTTATAAAAAAGGTAAAGGTCCCCCCCGCACATGCATGCTAGTCGTGTCCGACTCCAGGGGTGGTGCTCATCTCCATATTCAGTCCAAAGAGCCAGTGTTGTGCAAGTCCGTGGCCATGTGGCTGGCATGGCAGCAGGGAAACACTGTTTTTACCTTCCCACTTTTTACGGTGGTAGCTTTTTATATACTTGCATTTTACATGCTTTTGAACCACTGCAGGAGCTGAGGTTAACAGTTTTCAGTGCTCTAGCCAGCCAAGCAACCACACCCCATTATTCAGCCATGATGAGGAGCATCAAAAAGAAACGGGCAGAAGCACATTTCCTCAGGGGTTTCAGAGAACCTGGAAGTATTGCTGTGGAGTGGAGCTGTACTTCCTGGAATCTCAGTAGCCATGCTTTCTGGTGGATTTGGGCAGCTACAGCCCACAAAAGGAACTTCCCCAAGCTCTGAGTGTCTATGCAGACCATTTACATTATAGTCAGCAACAGCAGTAGTCTTGGGTTGATGCAGAACCACTGGCATTCAGAACAAAGGTAGCCAATTAAAAGCAGGTGAACCCATGAGCCCAATGTTGGCTGCCGTCAGAAGTCTAATGCATTACTTTTGGTGAAGTGGTCATCAATTTCTAATTGAGCTAAATTACATTCAAAAGACCCCTTTAGTCACTCTGAAAGCGTGTTTTCTCTACCTGCAGTGAGTGGAATATGCTAGTCCTCTCCTTCCTGTCATCCTCCCGACATGTGAATATAACAGGATGGAGCAGGGAAGTCTAATGTATTTGTAGAGGTTCTCCATCTTACCCAGAATTCCTTTTATATCCTGGCTTTCATAGGAAGCCTGAAAAGATACAGCAGTGTCCTCCTGTTTACACTGTAACATTTGACTGTTGAAATCAGCTACTTGGTACGAGATATGACCAAAATTCCCTTTCAAGTGTGTGGCTGCACAAGCACACATGACTCTGCCCCCCCTCAGTACAGTGTTCCTCCTCTGTACATCCACAATGATAATTTCCATCCATCTTGGTTCTCATTGTGATGGAACTCCATGTGTGTGGTGGGGGACAGATTCATGTGTGAAGCTGCCAGGATTAGGAACACCTGCTTGGTTTTGTTAGACTCAGAGCTTAGGGTAGAATCTTATGCAATGGCTTGGGTTGAATTGTCTATTATTAGGCAGCCAATAACCTTTACTAAGCATTGTAAGCAGTGGTATGCGCTGAAGTGCCTGTTGTTAGGTAGCAAATAACCTTCACAAAGCTAAATTGTGGTTAAATTATTTGAGTCACAGGAAAGTTGCCTAGGTGGACTGTATGCTGCTAGGCGTCCCCATCAGAGACCTTCTCACAGGGACCTATGGCCTTCCAAGTGGACTTGCAGGGCAGTCCAGGGCTCCTTGTGGCAGTCCTCATTGTTTATATTTAAGCAATAGAGTGTAAGTGCCCATTGCTAGGCAACGGGTAACCTTATGTAGCTAAGTTTGTGGGTAACTTATTTGAGTCACGGAGAAGACAGCTAGATGGACTGCATGCTGGGGATGGGCTTCCCAACCAAAGATGCCCATGGCCTCCCCAGTGAAGTTGCAGGTCGATCAGAGGCTCCACTTACTCTGTTGCCATTGTAATGGTCTATACTTAGGCCATGACTGGGGTTTAAGTGTCTGTAGTTAGACAGCTAACCTTTGTGGGTGAATTACTTCAGTCATGGGGGAGTCAGCTAGATTGCATGTATGCTTGGCACAGGTTCCCCCCTCTAAGAACACTTCCATGGAAACTCGTGGCCTTCCAAGTGAAGTTGTAAATCAGGCCCAGGGGCCCTCTCACTGAGTTCCTGTATCTCACAGTGGTCTCACCAAATGCCTCTGAGAGAACACAAGGCTATATCTCTGTCTCCTGATACCACTCCCCTGCATCTGGCCTTTGATGCCCCTTGTTTTTAAGCCTGGAGATCACACATCCCCATTATGGCTTGTAATCTGCAATGGACTTTTCCTCTAGGAATCTATCCCATTCCTTTCTAAAGGCATATGGATCAGATGCCATCACTGCATCCTGTGGCAGGGAGTTTTCCAGATTAACAACATGCTGGGTAAAGAAGTATTTTCCCCTATTGTGACCACTTGTCTTATTTTAGGGCAGGGTGAGAGGTGCTGTTTTAAGTCCTAGCCCTTATAGGTTCAAAGTAGAATCATGATGGCTAGAAACATCTATACCAGTGGACCTCAACCTTGGGTCCCCAGATGTTCTTGGACTGCAACTCCCAGAAGCCTTCATCACTAACTGTGCTGGAAGGTGTTTCTGGGTGTTGCAGTCCAACAACATCTGGGGACCTAAGGTTGAGAACCACTGATCTATACCCTAACCCAATCTAGGCCTCCGGGGTTCTTTGGGCTGCACTCCCAGTTTTCAAACATGCTCAGAGGGGGTGATATGAGACAGTGTGAGCTCCCTAAACACCTCCATTCCTCCATTTTCTTAGCCTTGGTGTCCCTATGGGATTTCCTAAGTCCGTCCCTGCCCCGCTCCCTCCTTGTGGTCTAATGTCTTTCAAGCCTGTTAGGCTTTCCCCAACTGGATATACGTAAGTCTGGTGAGTCTCCCCTATTTGAGGAGAAAACTGCAGGAAGCATGGCCGCAGCTTGGGGCCATCTTGCCGGTGCTTCCCCTTACTCCTCTTGAGTACTGTTTTAAAATGCAAAGTGTCTTCAGTACTCTCAAAGGAAGTCTAAAAGCCACTTGGCTTTAAGTAGTCATGCAGGCTGCCCACTGCTCCCCCCCAATTTTACCAGCCCAGGAAGGATGGACCCTGAGCCTGCTGCCTGGAATTGCAATCTGGTAGTGAGCTCAGTGATAGCTGCAGTACAAAGTTTTGTCCCCAGACCTCAGCCACTGTTACCCTCCTTAATCCATTAATTAGCAGACTGGGGGGCTGAAACACCCGGGAGCCCTGCTGGGGAATTGGGGACCTAAGCCTTTGTTTTGCAGCCTTGGATTTAAATCAGAGACCCCCCATCTGACCAGACAATTAGCTTTAATCGAACCCCCTCCTTAAATCTGTCCATGAGCTGTAATTCAAAGAACCCTCCAGGGTATCCACTTTGGCCTGTAGATTTCCCAAAATTGGCCATTTATCATCCTCTGACCTTGCATCAGGTGGGGAGATTTGTGGGGGGTGGGGGACACCATGTTTCCTCCCAGGAGATGCCTGCCCCTGAACAAGCAGCACCGGAATGGGTGACCGAATCCTTGATTAAATTAGTTGGAGTAGGCCTATAAGTCCATTGAGTCCAGCCCCCTGCTCGTTGGTCTTAATATCTATCAATGTCTAGCCAAATTAATGGCCATATCAACAGAGCCATGAACCTACCAGGAAACTAGCTGTTGAGCAATGATTACCTGAGCTGAGAGCACAAAAGAGTTGCAAATTTGAGCTATAATGTGTTCGTCTTGGTGGGTGACAAGGCACAGAGATTTGGGAAGATCACACCCATATTTCAGTGGTACATTGTTAATTACCAATTTTTGTTTGTTTTTGCTCTCTCTGCTGACATTTGTTGTGGTCATTGTTTTGTTCTTTCTCTCCCCCCACCTCTGGCCTGCAGCCCAAGACTTAAACCCCTGGGCTCCCAAGACTCTGGAAGCCTTGATTCCCGAGACCTAGTGGGAGCCTGCACTTGCTCACTCACGTCCCTGACCCCAGGCCTACTTAGTTCACATTTAAAACACAGAGTAAAATCCAGTTGTTAGTCCCCAGCAGAGCAGATTCCACAGCCAGGTACCTAAACCATGGTGTGGATGTAGATTTCTAGCCAACTTCTTTTGTGAGCTTTGGCATGTTGTGTGTACAGTATGTGGTCTATGGGACCCCAGAACAAATCATCTGAGTTTCCCTTATTCCTTATGAGGAAATCTGCTTTGATATAAGAGTGTTTTGTACAATGTACAAGCATGTTGCCGGAACGGATTATGCTCGTAAACCAAGGTATTACTGTTCTAAGTCTGGTGGATCAGTACTTAAGTGACACAAAAATCGGTGCTATGAAGAATGTTTAAAGTGCCTATGCTTCAGTTCATTTGCCCCCATACTCATAAACTCTTTTATTGTTTCAGCACAATGTTCCATAAACAAGCTGCAAGCAAGGATATTTAATTTCTATTATCCCCAGATGTATGTCCTTTAATCACATATTTACTAATACTAGTTGGAATCTGAATAATGTAAATTATCTTAGCACTTGGGGAAGTAATATTGACTTTTAATAAGCAGCCAGTTTTAACTTGAGTTTCCAGTTTAATTGTTTGGCAAGGAGAGCAAAGGCATAGCTAACTCGGCCTAATCACAAAAACAAATTTATGGCATTTTTCTGTACTAGTGAACTTGCCTCTCCCCCCGCCCCCAAGGAATATTTTGCCAAATCTTGTACATGTGTAAATAATCTTTAGTACAGAACCGACCTAGCATTTCCACCCTACAGATAGGTTTATAAGGCTGGTCACATATTTGACCATTTGTATAGCAGGCATTCTCAACTTTTGTGTGTGTGTCAAGGCCATAAATACAATAAGAAAGAAATACAGTAGTACCTCAACTTCCGAATGCACGCTCTTAAGTCGAACTACTCTTAAATCAGGGAACCTATCTAAAAAATTGGGGGGGGGGGCATGTTAAAAATCAAAACAATGAAAAAACAATTGTAAGTCCAGCAGGCCATATCTAAAATTTGTAAGGTGGCAGTTAAAACAGCAACAGTATTCTGCTCTTAAGTCGGATTGCTCTAAGTCAGGCATGTCCAAACTTTGGCTCTCCAGATGTCTTGGACCACAACTCCCATAGTCCTTTGCCATTGGCAATCTAAGCTTAGAATTCTGGGGTTTTTGGTCTAAAACATCAGGAGGGGTGAAGTTTGGACATGTCTGCTCTAAGTCAAGCTACTCTTAAGTCAGGGTACCACTGTATTGGTTGAATCACGATTGTATAAACCACGTGATGAAGCTTATAAGTTGGTGTGTGAAGAATTGTTTCTAGTCTGTGCTTATCTTCAAATGTTCCAACCCCCTTCTGGAAGGGGCATATTGCCCCCATTGGGAATCGCTGAGCATTACTAGGCAAAATCTGTCAGTGGTGGGGGCTGTTTGTATGTTCCTGTGGGGAGACCCCCAGCATGCCACACACACAACTCTAAACTCTCCCATGGGGAAGAGGTAAAGCACTTCAGGGCATTCGTGTTGGTTCTGTTGAGAATCCATTGGCCTTTGGCTCTCCTACAGCTGTCCAGCTGTTTCCTCAGCTGGTCATTAGAAGAACTGCAGTTCTAGATGTGGGTGCCAGAGTTCATGTCTCCTCTTTCTATCCCCCTTTTCTGTTGTGTCTTGTCTTGAAGCCTGACGGTAGGGAATGGCTTTTTTAAAATAAAAATTCGGTCTCTGGAGCACTGCTAGGACCTTCATGAAAAGCGGGTTGAAATGTGGTAAATAAACAAACAAACTGGTAACCAAAATTAATGTTCAGGCAAGTGATGGGCTGAACCTGGGGCCAATTGAAAGGCATGAAGGACAAACCTGTGAGGGACTGAAGGCTTTGTGTTACTACAGGATGGAGATCCTCCACACTGGAGCTTTCTTAACCTGATGGATCTTAGAGACATTTTGGACACCTCTCTGCCAGCAGGAGGGCTTCAAAGGAAAGATGGAATGCAAGCCATTCTGCAGGTGGTATTGGATTCTACTCCCTACTAATGGTGGCAAGTGTATGGCATCTCAGTTTGCTCACATGGGTGTCTGTATAGTTGTGCACTTGCAAAGCTGGGGAAGGGAAATAATTTCCAGTTCATCTCCTTTAGCCTCTTCAAGCCATCTATCTCATAGGGCCCCGTGAGTTTTCAAAGGGTGTGCACAAGAACATCTATTGGATTTTGGACTGATATTGGATTTGTGGAGATCAATAGGTCATGAAACCACCTTCGTGTGCTCTCATTCTATGAATATTATTTATGGGGGGGGGGAGCTATGGAGCCTAGTTTTATAGTTTCATATCTGTAATTATCTGGTGCTTAGCTGCAACTTGGTGAAAAACAAATAAACGTGTATATAGAGGAAGTGTTCAGCAACAATTGATTGGGGTAGTGGTGGATGGATATGTATGCATCTATACTTATTATCCCCCCAACCCATCCACCTACCCACATTACTATAATTTACACGTTTATACTAGAGTATATTTTGAAGCGCTTCCTGAGTTGAACAAATACACTATATGAAATCCAGTTTTTGAAAGAAAACTCTCAGAGGCCTATACATATTAGTCATGGAAAATGTACTGTAAAATAGGGTTCACTAAAGATGCATTCTGTATCTATTCACTGTATCGATCGTATTATATGGCTTTCTTCAAGGTCTGTGTTCTGCATTTAAAGAGGAGATAACCACTGGCTCCCTGATTTCTCCCATCTTGTGAGTCTGAAGCTGTCTTGGCATCTTTGGAAGAAGTCTAGTATATTTTAAAGTTAATTCTGTTAATTCTGTGGAATGCATAAATTTCCATCATTCTGGCCAGCTGCCTTGATACTCTTTCTTTCTTTCTTTCTTTCTTTCTTTCTTTCTTTCTTTCTTTCTTCTGTTTATTTTCCAACACTTCTCTATTGACCCTGAGTTAATTGGGACTAAATTTAACCACAATTATGTTAATTTCCTTAATACAGCTAGCAGCTGGATTTACGGAAGCAACTACTAGAGAACAGCAACTCGACCATTCTGAGTATACTGTACATATGGGGCTTTATAGCAAACCAACCCCAAATGTATAGAGATACTGGTTTGGCCAGTACGTTCCACCATCCTATAAAAATAAGAAAGCTGGAACTTGAACGGTACTTGGTTTTACCCTTTTAGGTCAGCAGCATGAGCTTTGCTGCGTAGGAACATTGTGTCTTGCTGTGATAAATGAAATTGTGAGTATCAGCAGGAATCCAGATGGTGCCATCAAGAAACAAGCATTGCTGTCCAGAGGCTTCCAGAACACCCACACCTTAAAAAAAAGTCTTGCGGGTGGGGTGGAGGTGGGACTCTAGCCCTTCCCATTCTGTAGAAATCAAGCATGTTCAGGAGCCATGGAATACTGCCCGTCACTTTAGACTAAACAGATGTCGGCAGCATTCTGATTTTTTTTAAATAAGTAAAAGTAGCCATTCAAGTTATATTTGCATTACAAGAAAGAAAACCATTACTGGAAACTGTAACTATAATGGTAATACTAACTACTTTGAGTGGGAAGCTTGCAACTATAACCAATTGCAGTATTTCAGACTAAAATTGAGGGTCATCTTATACTGTACAAGGTCAAGGAAGTAAGCTGAGGAGAGAACCATGTGGTTGCGAAACTGTAATTTTGGGTTGGAAAAGTGAGAGTCTTCTTATACATGGGTATTACAGACAGAAAAAAATATGGTACTTGTTAAAAGCGGCTTGTTGGTCCCTGTCTGTGAAGGTTGTGGGTATTTTTTGGGGTAACTTGTGCATTTTTGGACTTCCTTTGTCTGGTGTATATATGTGGTTAAATCTGGCCATGTTTGGGCCTGTTTGCCTGATCAGACACATCCTTTAAATGGGCCAACATTGCTTCTGACTGGAGGAGACTCATATTAAAGGGTTCATCCGGGCAGATTGTACTTCTTTAGTTAATTAGACAGAGTGCATCATCTCTTGAAGGAGGGCCGTCCATGCTTTTTAGCTGTAGAAAGTGAATCTTTCTTTTGAAATTGGGTCCTTTTTATACAGGCCAACTGAGGGTCAAGAAGGTTGGTTCCTTTATGTTCCAGTACCTGTAGGATCACCACATGCCTAGTTTGCTCTCCCCTCCTCCCCAGAGAAAAGGCAAATAAACACCATGGTACTTGACTTCTTGCTGATTAGATCACTCCTCCACGCCATGCTGTATTTTTCTATTCCATTATGTTGATGGCAAAAATGTCTAAAGACTAGAGCACAACTATCCCAGTTAATGAAGCATCCTTTTTTTTGACAGACTTTCATTTAAAAATGGAACATGGTATCTGATGAAATTATGAATAATTGCATCACTAGGGACCTTTAACTGTTCCAACCAAGTGTTACTTATCTGTTTTCCTTAAGGCTGTTCAAGATTGTTCTTGTCCAGCATCAACTCACAAAAATTGGATCTAACCAGCAGCCACATTCACATTTCCTCCCTGGAAATGAGTCCAGCTATCCATAAAATGCAGAACCTTTGAACAAATTTCAGTTTTATTTTAAATATAACCATAGGATTGAAATTTGAAAAAGGTGGCTTTCCCTACACCCAACAATTCAGGCAATTTTGGGTTTTGTATGCAACACCTGATTTTCATTCCACATGCTATACTTTCAGATGTCTAAGTAAAATGCTAGTTTTCTATTCCTTTAAAACACTGCTTTTGTTCATCAGACATTTCTCTCTCTCTCTCTCTCTCTCTCTCTCTCTCTCTCTCTCCCCTATCGATTTAGAAATGGGAATAAATAAATAAGAGGCATGGTGTTGTTCTGTACTAATAAGTAGATGGAGAAATGTGCATTTAATACTTAGTAATTTAACATCATGGGAAAAGCACAGCATGGAAATAAACATTTTTTCTTAAAGAGTAATTCTTTAAATTAATGACCTAATATGAGCTAATCTTTACCTTCCCTGAACAAACATTCTCATAAGAATCAGCACTGAAATGAAAAGCCTAGTGGCAAAACTTATGATTAACCATGTTCCAAAATGATCCATAGTCCACAGATGCACCCAGGCAGTAGCTTGCTTATCACTACATATCTTTCTACAGGTTTTTATAAGCTCTCTTGATCTCCTGGGTCTAAATGCAAAAGAGACTTTAGAGAACTAAGAATCCCACTGTTGAACCAAATGGCAAAATAGGCTTCCTAGAAGTGTAGGCTGCAATCCTATACTACCTAAGACTAGGTGTGACTGAATTCACTGGGACTTCCTCCTGAGCAGCAGTGTATATAATTTTACAGTAATATCTCGGTTTATGAGTGTAATTCGTTCTATAAAGGTGCTTGTAAACCAAACCATTTTTATATCATAAGAAATAAAGGAAGCTCAGTTGATACATGCTGGGGTCCCATAGACCATATATTGTACACACAAAATGCCAAAACTCACAAAAGAAGTTGGCCAGAAGTCCGCATCCACATCATGGTTTGTGTGCCTGGCTGCGGAATCTGTTCTGCTGGTGACTAACCCCTGATTTTTACTCTGTGTTTTTAATGTGACTATAATAATATGCACTTTGTAGCCCTAAACACACTTGACTAGCTGCCCTATGATTACAAATGGTTTGAAAAATAAGAAATAATATTGAAAACAAATTAAATAAGTATATAAATATAAAGAAATTAAAACCCTAACTTGCACGTTCCTGGCTGGTGCAAGGAACCAATTCCTCTCACCCCCCCCCTCTGCTTTGGAAGCTGCCCGAGATGGAATGTTCCAGACCATCACCCACAATCCAGCGGGGAGGGGGGAGACCATTGGCTCACTTGTGATCATGTGACCTGCTCCAGTTACTTGTTGCTTGTTGATCAAGGCAAAATTTAAAAGAAATGTTTGCTTGTCTTGCAAAGCATTCTTAAACCAAAATATTATTAAACCAAGGTATTACTTGTACTGCACTTTCAAAAAGAGTAATTTTTTAAAATGAAAAAATATGTAAGGACAGGACATGCGTGGTTCTTCTCCAATCTCATGTATATCAGTGTGGTACAGTAGGCATAAGAATAATCATGTGCCATCAAGTCAATTCTGACTTAATGGTGACCCTTTTTAAAGTTATCCGGACAGACTGTATAAATGAATTGCTATAACGTTCCGGTGACACCCCTGGGATTGTGCAGTCTGCCCAAGGCTCTATAGGCTGGCTTAACTTCACACAGTGAGAAGCTGAATTCTCAGTCTCTGGCTCAGCTGCCAGCTATCTAAACGACTGAGCTGTCCAGCTAGTGCTGTATAGGTCTAGGGTGCTGCATTTAATTTTGTAGTAAACAAAAGGCCTGCTATACATCTGAGTATGGTCACAGTCCTACCAGCATTTTCTGCGTAGTTTCCTGGTGACGAACTGCACAGTAAAAGATCGTGTGCTAACCAGGAAGAGAAGTAAATTCTGGTCCCGGCCGACCACGCCCCTGGAACAGCAGTTTCAGCGAAGTTTCCTAAACCACCGCCAGGGGCTGGATTTAGAAACTTCATTCGAAAATGCTTACTTATTTGCTTCTGTAACCATGACAGGACCCTGAAAATACACAGTAAAATCAGTTGTTCCCCTGTATCACCATGGAGGCTTGGAAACTAGAGCCAGAAAGAAGGACAAAAAGCAAAGTAGGCAGGTAGAGACCAAACCAGAATACGAAAATACAATGCAGAAGAGAGGACACTAACTGCACATTAAAAACCACATGATAGCCCGGAAAAAAAAAATATGCAGGCAATTTATATATGAAGAAAACTCTGGAAAGACCGCGGCTTATCTCATTCCCAGCTAAGCTTGACTTTCCATCGTGTTGGACAGGAGTAAGTGAACTCCCATCATGCACCAAGACCTTTTCACGTAGATACGGAAAAATTTCCAGATCAACTAACTTTTTAACAATGAGTGAGAAACTGTCCAGCTTGTGGCCTCCAAAGCAGAGGCCATGGTGATAATTAAATGTCTCCCAGGGGTCTGTTTCCTCACTGCTGAATATATGTATTCTTTTTCCATCACTTCTCAGTACAGCATATGTATTTACAAAAAAACACCCACAAAATAAAACAAAACTCACAGATATTACAAAAGCATCGTAAGGCCCAGTTTTGTGGGTTTTTTTTTTTAAAACAGTGGGACTGGCTCTGTAAAAAATTGTCCTTGAAATATCATGTCACACAGAGAAATCCAGAATGAACAACAATGTTCACAGTTTGAATCTCGTATAGCAAGCAACTGCTAGTAAGGTATTAATAATATGAAGAAAAATGCTACAAATTGGAACCTCAGGATATAAAATGGCCACTCCTGCTAATAATGACATTTATGCCTGAAAATGGAACGTGTACATTTCCTCGATAAACAAGCCTTTCTTTGGACGGTCAGGAAATTAAACTAGGTGAATCATTCGTCTCCCTCTGTAAGATTATTCTTACACACTATTTTAACACAGAATTAATATTAGGTTTAATTTACTTTGTGCGATGCTTATCCACTAGGACAAGCAGCAGCTGTTTCTGCTGTGGAGGTTAATTTTCAAACATAATTTAACCCACTGTCTTGTCAGGGGGGAAAAAATCTTTATTTTTGTATGCCACTTTTGAAGACTCAGAACTGCCCAATACCTGCCTCCAAAACAGCCTAGTAGGGACACAGTAAAGTTTCAAGAAACAATGGTGGAACAAAAATGCATTAAAGTTAGCAGATGTAGACGAAGGCCCAGGTCTTCTTACCTACTTATCCTGTCATAAAACAAAACTTGGCATTATGTTTGGAAGGAAATTGCCATAGGTCAAGAAATTACCATAGACGTGATTCGTTGCTCACGGGGTTGTGCGACTCTGTGCAATTGATAATGTCTCATGTCTGGATACAAGAGGATTTGAACCCTTAGAAACCCTTAGATATGCTACCCACTTCACAGCAGTCTATTGCTCAAATGCTTAGTTAAAAGGGTCTGAAACAGATTATTTTTCTCTGTCTTCAACCAGCCATACTCAGTTATACCTCATTTCCTCCTCAGTCTCTTCCCCTAGTTTTGCTATGCCCCTAACCACTGAATGTGTCCTGCCTTGAGCCCTTATGAGCAGATTTTGATTGGAGTACAAAGCAAAGAAGTTGCAGATCTTTGACTGTTACCATTAAGCAGGATAAGTGAGACATATGATCTGTGCTTCTCCAGCAATTCATTTGCTCTGTATGAATTCAATACTAGAGAAATCTTTGGTATTTCCAGATATTCATTTTCTCTTTGATTATATCTGCTCTATGGAATCTAACAATTGGGAAAAGAAACTGGACTTTACAAGCCCTTAGGGTGGCTAAGAGACTTACGTTCTGAGCTTGGAAGGATACACATCCACCACCCATTGTACAATGGGTTATAACAATTATATTGCAAATTTATAACAGTGGTCTATTAGCAACTACTCGGGTTATTGTATTTACTGCTCTTTTTGTTTGCTTGCTCTTTTGTGTTTTTTCCCTTTTTTGTTAGTTCAATTAATTTTTATTGTTTATGTGAAATCTGCAAAAAAAGAAAATGAAAAATGAAAAAGATGTAAAACAATAAAAATGATGAATATAATGATCTATTGAAGCCATTCATAACTGAGCTATGCTGGGATTATTTTTCATGTCCGTACCTGGGATGTAAGTAGCTATAAGTAACATAATTGTGTGTAACTGGTAGAGAAGAGCAGAAACGGCGAAAACTACCCTTCCCAGCTCTGCCTTCTTTGGTTGTTGCCCGCAAGGGCAGTTACTTCATGTCCTACCTTCTTCCTCGATTATGTTTGTACTGTGACAGCATTGTTTGCAGTCATTTTTGTCCCTGTTCAGTCCCTGTTTCCGTTTACTCACAGTCATGATAACTTGTCTCATGATAAGTGTTACTTCATGGCCTTGTTTCGTGACAAGATCTGCTTTTTTGAAAAAAAAAAAACCCATAAAAATAAAGGGCACACCACACCCCCTGTGCTTTGTCTATTTGAAATGTTGATCCACAGCACTCAAAAGTACAAGAGAAATCGACAGACGTAAGTTCACGAGCAGAAGATTGCCTTCGTTGCGTGACAATTGTTACCTCATGGGACCTTGTCCTGGAACAGGAACAGAAACAAAAGAATTCCCCAGCCCAGGGGCAGGTACGGCTTGTCACGCTCTGTTCCCGCTTCCAGGGGCGTGGTCGAGACAACTTTTTGCTGCCACACTATGGATGTGAGATAAGTTTTTTTTTAAACGGGACGTGAAGTAACCTCTTTAGTGGCATTGTCCAGAGAAGGCAGGGCAGGGAAGCCAGGGCACTGCCTCTGATTGGTCCCCACCAGAAAAAGCATGACTGTGAAAGAATGAACACCTGTTCATCTGAAGGACAAACTGTCAAAAACTGCTGTTTTGGTGATTTCCACCCATCTCTAGTAACACGTTATTCTTCAGATAATGAGTAATAGAACAATTTAAAGTCACAGTAAAAGTAATGTATCAAGTAATATCCTTTTATGTGTAGCAAGTATCTTTTCTAATAATTTTAAAAGAGTATATATAAACATTCTCCAAGGCATACTAACAGGAGTTTTTCAGGGTTTACGTCATGTATTTATCAGTCCTAATTGGCAGAGGAAGCATCCTTTGGTTAAGGGTATAAAACTTACTACTTCATTCAGATAAATCCCCCATTGCTTCTATATATAAACATTTAGAAGAACTAAGATCCAGCCATGAATTTGTGTTGTTTGTGCTTCCCGAGCTAATTGAACAAGAGAATATAATTTCACATGAGAATGTTGTGGTAGCTAGCTGAAGCTCAGAATGCCCTCCATAGGGATTGGGGAAATTCCTTCCCTGAATTGTGCCAAATGTGTGCTTTTCAGCTACTTCTGTCTGCTTTGTCTGCATCAGTACAAGTTAGCACCAAGCACGATATGAAATCAACAATGAAATGGAGACTTTGCATGCAACCTTAACAAAGTGTCCAGCAGATTGTTGAAGAGACTACCTTCTGTTTAATGGGCTAGCTGAACGAAATTATGGATTTTCTGTGATAATTACCCCTGTAGTTATGGGGCAAATGAGTAGGATGTCAAAGGTCTTGCTGTCACTAATGTGTCTCTACCTCACCATATACTTCTTAATTCCTCATTAAAAGAGCTAAGAGTTCCTATTATATTCTTGTGATGTAGTAACAATGCTCTGTGACACATACAATCACAAACTGCTCCTTTGCAGATCAAGCTCTTTTTATTAGGCTGCTTTGAAAGAAAAGAAGAATGCATACTCAATGTCACTCTTTGTTGCTTCTAACGCACCCCTCCTCAAGTTTTCAAGACACTTGTTTTTGGAAGTAAAGACTGAATGGTAGAAACTGGCAGTCCCTACACAGAGAGAAAGACACACTTTCCCATAATCAGCAGGAATACTGCCAGTTATCCTGCAAATTAGGTTGCAGACAAAATCTTTGGGGACTAGAGAAATTAATCACAAAAGGCACAGGAACTGTAACAGATTCCAAATTCAAAGTCCTTGAGGGAAAGGAAGAGGCAGCTTCTCCAGTTACTATTCATCTCAAAGTCAGTTGTATATTGCATTGCCAACAGTACGCCATGAGAAAAGGGAATTCTCTAAGTGTTCAAAACTAGGGGTGCATATTAGGATTTGAAAATATTCAGAATTCACCAAATAATGCCATATTTAGATGGTTCCAAATAGACATGGGCACGACTCGGCAAAATTTCCGTTTCCGTTTCCGTTTTTCATTTCCGTTACATAATGGAAACGGTAACAATAATTAAGCTGTCAGAACTAGAACTCGAACCGAAAAAAGAAAAATTTGGTCGGGTTTTTCGTTTTCTTTTGTGGCATCGCGGCGATCGCGCAATGCAAAGCACAGAAAAAGTTTTTAAAAGTTTTTTTTAAAAAAACCCAGACTCCCAGCCAAAAAAAGCAGGCGAAAATATGCCTGCCTGAGGCTTTGCCACCTACCAGAGGGGTGGTTTCTGGGGGGTCCCCCGGCCTTCCCCCCTCTTCTCCTGTCCAGGGCTGCTTGCACCAGGCTGGGGGGGGGGGTCATCCTTGTAGTCTCGCCATGCCATGCAGTGGGGGGGGGATCCAAAATGGTGACCGCAATTTTTCTTTTGAAATCATGGTCAAAAAACACACCAAATCACCACAGAAACATGTGGAATTTATTTATTTTAAATGCCTGAATTTTAATAGTAGCAGCAGTGGGTTTTTTAATAGCAATAAAACGTCGTATTGATTTTATTTTATTTTATTTTTTATTTTTTTAGACCTGCCCATTTGGGCTGGGCATGGGATGGTACCATGCAAATTTTTTGAACCATTCCACCAATTGCATCGCCAGCTTTTTGTCTGACACTTCTGGATGTCTCGGAGGGCATAAAAAGCCGAGTCACCTTCCAGAAATCGCAGTCGGGTGTATGGATGTGGTTGAGGGAGGAGGGCTGGCTGCTGGTGCTGGTGTGATCCGATCGAGATTGAGGAGGGAGGCTGGAGGCTTTAGGATTTGTTAGGCAGGCAGTGCGGGAATTGAATTTAGAAAATAATTTCTTTGATTTCCTGCAGCTTTGTCTGCTGAAGGGAATAGCAGTTTATTCTTTATTTCTTCTCTGGCAGTTTGTGAGGATTTTTTTCTGATATTGGATAAAGGGGGAGGTTCGACTGGGAGTGGGAGGTGTGGATTTATTTTAAAAATATATTATATACTACCATTTATTTTCTATTTTCCCAACTTCAATTTGCTTGCACACACACACATTTGGGGTGCAAGCCAAGAACAGAACCTCTATCCTAAGTGGTATCCTAACTGTCCACTCGCTCGCCCGCCCGCCAGCGCCACCACCCACCTGCGGCCTGCGCCGCCGCCCGCCCGCTCGCCCACCCGCGCCTCCCCCCTGCAGCTGACTTTTTTTAAAAAAGAGAACAAAATAAAAGAAGACAAAAGACAAAATTATGTGGCACCTTAAAGACTAACTATTATATTTTAATGTAAGTTTTCATGGCCAAAGTAAGAGAGAACACCAGACTCGGCAAACAATACAATGCATGCACATGCTTCAGCCTGCGGCCTCCTCCTTCGGCCTCTTTCATTCTACCCTCTGCTACTCCAAGATTGTGCTCACTCACTCAGCTGCACTGTGCTGTGCTTCACACTGTTAGCACATTTCCCACCCACCACAGGTTACTCCAGTCTTCCTGCCAGTGGTACCCAGGGTATTTCCCTACTCCCCAGTCCTCCCGGTCCTCTGCTTTCCCGATGTGGCTGTTATTTCCTACAGGCATTCCCACTCTTCGGTATGCCTCTTTTTGTTTGGCACCATCTCTGGGAAGGTGTCAGAGGACATAGGGAAATCCTTTAAAGTGTGTGTGTGTGTGTGTGTGTGTGTGTGTGTGAGAGAGAGAGAGAGAGAGAGAGAGAGAGAGAGAGAGAGAGAGAGAGAGAGAGAGA
>JAHTLZ010003518.1:20935150-20946798 GCA_023846285.1 Phrynocephalus versicolor
AGAGAGAGAGAGAGAGAGAGAGAGAGAGAGAGAGAGAGAGAGAGAGATGAACCTTTTAAGAACAGCATGATCCTAAAACAGAAAGGAAATAAGTCAGTTGCGGCAATGTAGCTGCCAAAACCTGCTTAAATCACCAGAAACAAACTGATTTCCATTTGATACATGTGAACGCAGCCGGTGACCGGTTAAAGTACCATGTGATTTGAGAACCTCATTTTAAAACAGTCTGAACAGAATTGATTCAAATTGCCCATGTGACTGCAACCTTGTATGGTCCTCTTTGTTCTCTGCTTGCATCTCCCTTCTAACTGGAATGCACTTCTATATCACCTTTCACTCTCTCCCTTTGGTATCCAACTTCTAGGCTTCCTTTGACTCTGTCTATTCATCTTGGATTCTCTTAAGTGAACCTGCTATTTTCTTTTATTTCACCTTGCCTTCCTCTGTAATACGGCTTGCTCTTGTTTTCTTGGCCTTGAGATTTTCCAGACGAGGGGCAAATGTACATTGCTTTAGCATTTTGATAGAAACTCTCAGAAACCTTTTATATATTTTATCCCATTCTTGACTTACCAAGATATTTGGACTTAGAAGATGCATCTTCTAAGGGATGGGAAATGTTTTTGTTATTAAGCAAACTGCTAATTTGCAGTTCTGAGACAAACACACAGATGGGAGTCAAGCAGTTTTCTAGATTGCTCACTTCTCAAATTTTCTAATGCTGCTGTTGACTCAAAAGGTTTATAACAAAACGTACATAATGGACAAAAGCATCTTATGCAGCTATGCAGGTGTAATTTTATATTATGCCAGTGATAACTACAATAGCACTATATGAAGCAATTCTGTTGACACACTAAGCAACAGTTGCAATGGGAATCACATGACCAGTTGCTTGATCAAATTGCAAAATTCCTTGTTTCTGTGCATAATGCTTGGTACCTTTATGTTGGCTGTAACTTTAACTTATGTGCAAGATTTTTCCCATTATGTGAAGTTGTTTACAAAATGCTTAGATTAGGGGAAATTTCCCACGAAAACAGATGCAAAATTGAATGATAAATTTAAAATTGCAGATTGATACAGAAGTCAGATACAATGAATTTGGACATAATTTAAATCTCACTTCAGTTGCATTTTTTCAAAGTAATCTGCATTTTTAATCACATCTGCATTTTCTTCCCGTATTGTTTTGTACCACATTGCAACACTTTGACTTTACTTCCTATACTGAAATTTATACACTTATAAATGCATTTTTTCTGATATGCATATTTTCCCCATGAACTAAAGCATGTTTATGGAATTCCCATCCTCCACCCCTAGTTGTGCGCATATTAGCCATTTGTAGGTATTCCTTCAATACATGTAAGATACTCATCCTACTTCGTCTCAGGCCTAGCTATTGCTTGTTTGCTGTCATTTTAGCTTGCATTTCCATTTGGTTATAAATGCCAGCTACTGTCATGCCATCAAGTTGCTTTTGACATGCAATGATCCTAATAGGGTTAATCTGATGTGATGTGTTCAATGAGCAGTTTTGCATTGCCATCCCTACCTCTACGAGTTTCCATGACTAAGAGAGGATTGGAACCCAGATCTTCTGAGTCTGAAACCCTGTCCACTACAACACTGGTTGTTGAAACTATCTAGCGTTAACACTTGACATCAACTTGAAAAGTAGCCAAGTAAGTCATATGGGTACACCTTTTGAGGCATGCCTGGTTTAAGTATCCGGTTCCCATCCAATTTCTTGAAGTCCACTGCTTGAAGTTTCCTCTAGCAATTGCTTCTCGTGTTTTCCACAACAGGCACCATCCCAAGTTCTTTCCTCCAGGACCTCCTTGCAACAGCTGCTGTTTTCTTCCTGCTCCTTCCTGCCATCATTCTGGGCAAAAGCGCCTGGTTAGATTCATTGCATGTTGAGACGCCTTCACAAACAACTCTTCTCAGACTCTGTCATTTACTTGGGAGGGGGTTTGCTATGTCTTTCTAAAAAAAATCCCAATTCTCATCAATGTAATCAGAGGTCCACAAAGCAAGGAAGATGGAAATTGTTGTATGGATTGCCATGTTCTATTCCTGCAAATCATTCAAGGCAGAACAAATGAAAGCTGCTGGGTTTATCTAATATCTTGTGTCAGATCATCCATTCATATATGCCAGTGATGGCGAACCTTTTAGAGACCGAGTGCCCAAACTGTGATTCAAAACCCACTAATTTTTTGCAAAGTGCAGATACAGCAATTTAACCTGAATACAGGTGGCTGTGAAGGGGCCATGTCAGGTGCCCACAGAAAGGGCTCTGAGTGCCACCTTTGGCATCTGTGCCATAATTCGCCAAATATGATATATGCCCTTGAGATACTCCAACAGCACCCATAAGGTACTCAGTATCCATGGGTCATGAATGCCTATGAAATGGGTATCTGGATGGTACTGCGTCTTCTGAGCTTCTGCAGTACATATTACACAGCCATATGCATGTTTGGAGGCTGTGATGTAACTTTTCTAATGCACTCACATTAGATGAGGGTGGTCTCCTGTCTTGTACATGCATCCTTTATTAGCTAAGTCAGTTATGAAGTCTAGTAGTACTTATAAATACTGAACCTCTGGCCCAGATCTGACATGGGGGAATAAAACAAACAAAGCCTAAAGGCTGTTTCAAAAGTACAGCAGAGATGGTGGCATCCTGGAGATCTTTCTGCATAACCCTGGTGGTAAACAAAGGTTGGTGCATTAGGAAGCTTCTCACGAAGAGATTGCCCCATTCTCAGGGAGAGTTTCCAGGCAGACTTTTCAGCACTAATATAGACTTAAAGAACTACACTATGCCATAGTTTCATATTCTTATACATACAACTAAGGGAGCTGATCCAAAATGTAGCTGGGCCTGTGGCGAAATGCTGGGAGGAAAGCTCAGGTGCCAAAGAATGTAGAGTGGGTCTCAACAGCAAATCAATATGTACTTTAGGCAAAGCTTGCAAGTTACATTGGGGGCATGGGGGGGGGGAAGGCGGCAATAATTAACCGATCTGTGTGAAACTGGAATATGTTTATTTTATGAGTGCCTTAATAAAGCACATATTTCAGGAGGACTAAGGTTTTCATTCAACAGGCTGTAGCAAGAAAGGTAAATTTTGGAAATATTTACTGTCTATATCATACCACGTATATGTTGCGCAGCAATGGTACACAATAGCAGCTGCCATGTGGAACAGTTGCCTTGCATAACAGCCAAGGTAGTTGAATAGTGCTGCAATGAAAAACAAGTCATTAGTGTAAGTCCTCATGAAGCACAACGCAAGGCAGAAAGAAAACTATCCCTTCTCTCCTCCACCCCATTATAATCTCTTGGTTACTTAAAATCTTCCAGTCAAAATAGTGTTATTCGTGTTAAAAATGTGGATGGGGTGGGCCAGAGAGAGAGAGAGAGAGAGAGACAGAGAGAGAGAGAGAGAAGTCAAGGAGCATTTTACATTAATAATTACATATTCACCCCATCGGTCTGCAACCATTGGAAGAAGAGAAATCTCACAGTTGTAGTCCTATCAATTTTTTTAAAAAAAACAGAGAGTATGTGGGTGAGTAGCTAATGCAACATCTTTCATTTAGCAAGTACATAAAGGCTTGATAACATCAGAGTCTAGTGGGATCTATTTGAAACCAAAGAAGTCTTCGAAATGGCTGCTGTTGGGTTCAGTGGCCGATGGCTGTGTTTTTGTGGATTTCTCTATCTTTCTTTGGGAAGAAAAGAAATACTATCTTGAAACGTTTTTATTTAAATTGAACCCTTGCCTAGTGAGAGCACAGTCTTACAGTCTGGTTTGAAGTATTCCTGAAGCTTTAGTTGGATACTGCCGAGATTCTCAGATTCCATTTTCTTTCAATGGTGTCACATCCATCGGCATTAGCTGAGGTAGTGTTTTATCTCAGTACTAAGGATGACAGATGACAAGCTTGGGAACCAGTGTGGGAGGTGAAGGGTTATAGAACCAAAATGGAAGAACAGGAAGCAGCAGCAGCAGCAGCAGAGAGAAACAGACCCATTAGTTTGTCTCTGTATCTATAGAAAATGAAAAAAGGAATCTATTTAATGGTGCGTTTTGACAAATATTTGAGCAATATTAATATAACAAGGTGACATAACTTCTACAGATGATAAGGCAAGTTCCCTCCAACAATGCTGAAGTGGAAATGATGAAAGCAAGGTGGAAAAAGTCATCTCAGCACTGGGAAAGCATTCTTAGGTTTCTAAAAGAAGAAGAATAAAAGTTGTGCAGGATCTGTATAACAGTTGGCATCATCTGTTGGCTCCCCACCAGTGCAACAGGAATGATGTCATTGGCAGCAGCAGATTGCAACTAATTAAAGAGTTCCTTTTTTCATATTTGGGATGTATATAGTGCCACTGCTGATGACATTGTTCCTGCTGTGCTGTGGGAAGTTTGCAAGAGGATACTGGCCAATGTGTTTATATAACACAATTCAACCCATTCTTTTGAACCAAATAGGTTTTTTAGAACACCTGATACTTCCCATAATACTTCCCTTCACCCAATGTTTTCAGACTCTAGCTACTTCCCCAACTGTCAGCTTTCCTATTCCCCATCCCCAGAGCAGAGTTGACAATAGAAAAATGTACCACTCCTGAGCTGTGTTTCTACATTCAGAAAGAATAATTTCTGAATGATTAATTTCAGATTAATAGAGTTAAACGTCTGTACCGACTGCATTTCAACTATCTCTCCTTCTCTGCCTTCACACCATTTGACCTCTTTTTAAAAGATCAGTTCTTCTGAGACATGCAGCCATGTGTCGATGGATATAAAAACTAGGAATGTGACAAATACGTATCCTTTAAAAAAAAACATGCTGGCAATTTTGTGACATTTTTGGTCCTGCAGGGAGTCCATCCTAGACTTCCACAGCAACTGTGAGATTTCCCAGAGTAGCACTGAGGAGAAATGTTAAATAGAGTTGTCATTTATTTTCTTTTTTTGCCCTTTTCATTTACTGGAAGGTATCAGTAGGAAGGCCAATCTCTCCTCCAATGTTAACCAAAGCAAAATGCTGCCAAGAGAATGTCTGAGCAGCAGGTATCCCCACTTTTCCCCATTCTCAGTCTCCAAGCCAGATTACTTGGTCATGTTCTGGGGGGGGGGAGTTAATGTCTCCTGCCCTGAAGCTGTTTACAATTGCCGTGGTGTCCAAGCCAACTCAAGCCAAAAGAATGCTTGCTGAGTAGAAGTTCATTCTCAAAGACTCGGTATCAAAAAGAGGGGGGTTGTCAAAGCTCTGCAGAGGTTTTTGCTGTCAAAGGAAGAAATGGGAAGCTGTCACTACTAGTAGCCTTAATGTTCCCCTGCAAAAGGAGAACAAAACAAAATCCAGGAAAGTGAATGTTTGGGGAAGAGATCCAGAAAGAGAGGATCCCTTTCTGGATTTCAAAATGCAGAAAAAGAGGAGTGTTTGGAGCAAGCACACGGCGAGCACACGGCTGAGGGGGTGGAGCTTCTAGCAGCTTCCTGTGCCTACACTAATTGAGAGGATGGAGATTTAGCTTTAAATAAGGGATGCCAGCAGCTTCCAAGTTCTTTTCTTGCCAAGCAGCAGAAAGAGAGGAGTGTTTGGACCAAGCATAAAGCTGAGGGGGTGGAGCTTCTAACAACTTCCTGTGCCTGCATAATTGAGGGGGTGGAGCTTTAGGTTTAAATAAGTGCTGCCAGAAGCACACTCCTGATGTGCATGAAAACTATTAAAAACATTCTATCATCAGCTACTTTGAGCCAAATTCCAGGGGTACTTGCAGTTGGAGTAGAGCTGCTTTAGAGATTTCATATAAATAAACGTCAAAGGAAGAAAATATTCTTATTAGATAGAAAGGTAGTAAAAGTGTAATTTCCCCCAAGCCCCAGGCTCCAGCTCATTGGTGGGTCATACCCATCCCCGCCACTTCACTGGACTGCTCAAAGACTTTTAAAAAAGAGTTCGAGCAGCCCATGGAAGCGGTGGTGGTCGATCTGATCCACCACCGCCACTTGCCCGAGCTGCTCAAGCAGCAGCTGCGCCATGCAGCGGTAGGCCTCACCGCCTCCAGAGCCCTGGTAGCGGCTATGCCAGGTGGCAGTGGACCACACCGTCACTGCCTTCAGAGCTTCCCGACCCGGACATTGTGTAAGAGACACTGGTGGGTTGGGGGAATGAAAAATGAATGCAACAAAACGGAAATTTCTGTTTCGTTTCATTTCATTTTTCCTAGAGGGGGCTGTTCGTTATTCATTCCATTACCTAATGAAACAGATAACAAATAACAAAATGATTTTTTCCCGTTTTGTGACCATCTCTATTGTTGATGAGTATCTTGTGCATATCATTAAGTCTACTGCATTGGTAATCAAGTGGGTGTAACCATTTTCTTCCTCAGTATCACTGGATTCATCCTTGGTAAATCAAAGTTCATGGCTGTCATTTAGGTCTGTTGCTAAGTGTTGAACCTTGTTGTGAATTCAGTGAGACAACCAGGGAACATAAGTTTCAGGTTAAGTGTTTGGCTTTATCCAGGTAGGGATGGAAAGAACTGAAGACTTGGTGGAACTTCTGAAATGACTCTCATTTTTTTAAAAATTAAGCAGATGTAATTCATACATCAAAACCAAAGCTTTGCAACTTTTTCGCTCTGTGGTGTTGGTTTGGGAGGAGAGGCTACACAATCATTTGAGTGGTTGCACACACATATACAAAAATGCAAAAGTACCTGGGTGTATCTGTATGTACACTCACATGCACCCTGCTCCACATATTGATGTACAGCAATTTTCATTCTAATGTCTGTCTCCAGCAGCTTCCAGCCACTTGTAAACAGACAAGGGATCGTTTCTATAGAGAAAACTAACAGGCAGGGGGAAAGAATCTATGCTGTACCTAGCCTTAAGAAAACTATTTTATAATCCATTCTTATGTAGAATGTTGACATAAAGTGGTTCCGCAGTTGCATTTAGACATGTGCATTAGAAAGTGTGGATCTATATCATTCATGCTCATCGGGGTTATTAAATTTACAAGACAGGAGATTTCCTTTCTCTGTTTCCACCTATAATGACTTAGATAGTGCAAATTAAAGAAATGTTTGTGTGATTCTGTGTATCTTTTCCCCGATTATAATACTGTTCTTTAAAAAGTACTTTTTGGTAAGGGTTTCCATGCTGTAGTCATAACAACGAGCAAGTCTGTTTATTATTTAACAGCACAGCTCTGACGCTGACCATTTAGCAGCTGTTGATATGCAGTCCGTAATGACGGTTTACTTTGAATCCAAGCTGCTTTCCATCTTGCAATAGTCTAATATTTGCAAATAAATATATAAATAAATGAAAAAATGGAAATGCCTAAGCCCCCACATTTGACAGGAGATGTGTAGGAAGTAAGATGAGATATGCCTGAATGAGGAACTATATCCTGTCTGTGGTGTTGAAGAAATGATGTGACTGTAGAGAGAATCCCAAGTGTACAAAAAGGGAATGGATCCCCCCCCCCAAAAAAAATGTTTCTGTTAATCAGATGGTGCTGTGCAAAGGGAGAGTGGATGATTCAGCATTCACCTTGATATTATTGCCAACAGTGAAATGGCTGATGGCTCAGATTGACAGCCCATTTTAGGAAAATGATACTTACTCACTCACTTATATCCAAGTGAAATTATTTTCCAATGCAGGCAGAGTTAAAGGCTGCAATGAAGGCAGGCCAGCTAATCCTCTTTTGGGGAGTGCAGCTGAGTGTGCCTTATAATTAAGGTGCACAGCAGAAAGGTTTTTCAATCACACTGGAAAATCACTGGGCACGGGAACCGAGGCACCGGCACTTGTCACAGAACATAGATGATGATGAGGAACCTGAGCAGCTCATCCCATCAAAAAAGTTCTTAACATACGGGAAAGTGCTGGGAGAACAGCAACAGACAGGAGACAAATAATGATGAGATTGCAGTTGGAGGCAACTCGGAAGGCATTCGCTGCAGATATAAAAAGGATCTGCTGCACAGATGGTGAAAAGCAGTTTTGGAGGTTCATTTGCACCCAGTGGGAAAACGTAGGAGTTAAGGCGTGACTCTAATGATGAAGCAAATGAATCAGAATCTCTCTTGACATAAATTGGTGATGCTTCCACAGAACTGTCAAAACGAAACCAGCAGAGCCTTTGGCCTGGGAACTTGAAAGGCGCATGGTAGGGTAGGTGGAATTTTCAAATGCCATTAAGAGATCCGGATCAGCACATCAAAAAGTGAGGAGGACTTCTCTGTAAAGCACGGAACCTGGGAACAGAAGTAACACCCTGTACAGAAAGCTTCAACGTGCTTAACAGGATACAGAGATGGTGCAGAAAGAACAGGGTTTGCTAGAGGAAGTCATCTGAGTGGCCTACAGGTGTTTTACTTTAAAAACCTTCTGCTTCCTGTCGGAACTCCTCTCTTTTACTTTTCATTGCCAATTAAGACCACTCAGCTTTCTCATCCTCTCTAACGTCAAGGAAGGTGGCGGCGGGGGGGGGGGGAAGATGTAGATTTGCTAGAACTGATTTTTGCTTTAAAACAGAGCGCACAACATAGCTGTCCTTTTATAAACATACAAAAGTAGTACAGTACACCTGTACCGTGCTACTTGCTAGGAAAGGGTAGACAACCATTCATTTTGTGCTGTAGGGTAAGACTGTGCCTCCAACTAGAGATGGGACTCATTGATTGGTACAAATGAGAAGTGACATGGCAGAGGCACCTTCATTTGTTCCTCTCTGTTCTGCATCCTGAAGGAAAGCTATTATTATTAGAGATGGGCACGACTCAAAAAAAAAGGTGTTTCGTTTGTCGTTTGGTCGTTTAGGGGTCCATTTCAGTTCGTTTCTGTTTTCGTGAGTTTTTTTGCAAAAAAATTCATTTTCATTTCGTTACGTAATGAAATGAAAAAACGAAAACGAAAACGAAAACAAAAAATTGCTGTTTCGTTACCATTTAGCACAATTCAATGTATTTGCCGTAACGAAAACGAAGCGGTCGACAAAATTTTTCGTGTTTTGGGTCATTTCGTTTCACTTTGGAGTCAAAATTCGGTTTTCGGTTCGTTACGTACAGAAACGAAAAAACGAAAATGAAAAATCGCTCATTTCATGCCCATCTCTAATTATTATAATAACATAATGAGAGGAACACAAATCTTCCATCTGCATTTTCCTAATTTGTCGCCCTTATTCATTCGAGCTATGTGAAATCACCTCACAATCCTTGACATTCCAAACAAAGGCCTTGTCCCGCTCTTCTCCCTCTATCTCCTTGCCTGAGTTGTTGCTTTGTACCATCCTAGAGAGGGCACAAAGCACTTTCTGCCCATCTCTAGCCTTCATCGTGGGCTGCTTTGCTCAGCTAGCTCCTCATTCTCCTATTGCCTGGCCATTCCTTGTACTGCTCCCATCTCTAAAGGGGGGGGTGAGAGACAGCAGGACGTGAAACAGACGCTCCCTTTGTGCTGAATGAAAGCAGGGCACAGAAGACAGAAGAGGCAGCCCTCCCAAGAAGACAACAAAAGCAGAAGCAAATGTTTCTGCCATGCATGTATCTAGCCCCTACTACATGTTACAGATAGAGATAAGCACAAAATGCCAAAATGGTGTTTCATTTCGTTTTTTGTATCTTTCCCCCTTTTCGTTTCACTTATTATGATTTTCTTAAAAAAACTCATTTTGTATTTCATTTTGTTTCATTTTCCACTATTTTTTTTAAAAAAGTTTTTACGCTGTTGGGGCTGGGCCAACCGGTTGGCAGGTGTTTTTTTTCCTGTTTGTTTTTTACTCCCACTGACCAGCTGGCACATGGGGAGGGTGGTCGGCATTTTCTTTATTTCTCCTGCTGACCAGCTGGCGTGCAGGGAGGCCACTCAGCAGTTTATTTTTATTATTTTTTCCACTGACCAGCTGGCACGCAGCCCTGCATGCCAGCTGAACGGCACTCGTCAAAATAAATAATAAAAAAACAAAAAACGGAATAGAACAAAATGAAAATTTCCATTTCATTTCATTTTTTAAAAAGGGCACTTCATTTTTCGTTTCATTAGGAAATGAAATGAAAAACAAAAAAAAAACAAAAAAAATGGTTTTGTACCCATCTCTAGTTACATACTAGAAGAGCCTTGGCACCAGAATTGGAAATTTATTGCATGCTAACAATGTGTGATCATCATGGCAGGAACTTGTTTATTTCCCATCATTTGCAAGTCAGGTTGCTTTCCTTTGTAGTTGATCTTCAGATTAAAAGCTTGTTCTTTCATTCTGCGTCAGATTTCTGCAACCTTAGAGTGGCCTCCATCATATACATGAAGCCCTGGGATGGTTTCACTCTAACGAGAAAACATGTCTAATGTATATATAGTTTGGTTCTGCACACAGGACTAACAATCAGGAAATATTATTTCCTTCCTGGAAGATTAGAGGAATTGAATGAAAGAAGCATTTCAGTTGAGAGCTCAAAATTGAGACCAGCTTGACTAGTGATGGAGTGATTGGCCATTTAGTTAACGTGTATTGACTGAGCTTAAAAATGCAGTTTAGCTAAGGTTAGATTGGAGGGTGGCAACAAATTACTAAACTATGTTGATGATAATTGTAATTTGAGTTAGGCTGCAGTTACACAACTGGGAAAATAAAGTGTGAACTTCTGTGAATCACACTACAGCAGGACCCCCATATCTGTGGTATTGCTATCCAAAGTTTCATTTATCTGATATTAAACATGTTAAAATAAAAAAATCCTAGAAATACATATTTTCACAACATAGGTTGTTGTCATACTATATCGCAAGGTCTCCGGCTCTTGCTAATAGCTAGTTCTGGTAAGACATGGCTTTTCCTGGATATCCCCCCCCCAATTCTATGTATAGTGTGTTCACTATTATCCACAGTTTTTGGCACCCACAGTGGGTTTGGAAGCTATCCCCTCAAGATACTGTGGTCAAACTTTATTTCAATTAGGGTTTCTGCAGATGAAATTCCTGTAGCTGTCCAGACAACAAACCATTTGTGGGAGCCAGTATGTGTGCAGGCAGTTTGCACAGAACTCTCAACAGCGAAGATGGCTCGGACAAGGTGCAAACAAGGTGATAATTGGCCATTCCATCACCCCTCTCTCTCTCAAAAAAAAGGCTTGATTTAAATCATGATTATCTACATAAAGACTCATTTTTTCCTGGAGTTGCTTTAATCTTAATATTTGCAAGTTCAACCTGATGAAGGTTTCATTTTTAGAATACTAAGTTTTCAGATTAGTTTTACAGTTATATCAGAAAATTACTGATTTGGTGGTTATATACCATTAGAAATACATAGACAGATAATTATGAAATTATTGCAAGGTGAACTGTGTCCAGTTTAATAGGTTAATCATTCACATTTGGATAACTGTTCTGTTGTACTTTATTGAAAGGAGAAAAATAATCATTACCTTAAAAATAACAATTTAAATAGCTTTATGTAACCAAAACAATATGATATGATATATATGATATATATAAGATATAATATGATATGATATGATATACATGATATACAGTGGACCCTTGTATAACAAACAGCTTGTATAACATAAAATTTGTACAACATAAAAA
>JAHTLZ010003518.1:20947298-21006343 GCA_023846285.1 Phrynocephalus versicolor
CGTTCCTCCTAGGATTGGGGTCTGCCAGGATTTCTGGAGCATGTGCGACAGATTTACTTATTTATTTATTGCATTTTTATCCCTCCCATCTGGCTCAAAGGCCACCCTGGGCAGCTAACAATCAATTAAACATAAATTAGTAAAGCAGAACACAACACAATCCCAGACTAAAATTAAATTAAACAATACAAATGAACCCTCCTGTCTTCAAAATAGACCTCAGCCTCAATCAGCATCATTAAAATAGCTTTATACATCAAACACATCAATATTACTGTTGCAGGGCGATCAGTCAAGGGTAGATATCTGTTATTTTACGTTGGCTCCTGATAGGCCTGTTAAAGAGTCTAGATTGTAATGGTCTTTTAAACGTTTCCAAAGAGGCGGGCAGTCTAAACTCGGACGGTAGTTCCTTCCAAAATATTGGACTGATGAAATCTCAGATAGCATTCATAGCATGATAGAATGACTGAGCTGGGAGAGGTTCTAAGGCCATTGAATCCAACCCAGCTGCTCAATGCAGGAATCCAAATTCTTTGGCATACTGCATAGTATGCTAGAATGCCACTAGCAGGGAGGGCTGGGGAATAATTGCTACATATTTGATAGCTTGAAATCCCTGGAATGGTCTCTCTAAGTCAGATTCAGCTTGATGGCACATTATTATAATATTATTATTATCACACAAAGAACCTATCCATACCAATAGTCAATTTGGAACATATTGCACCATATAATGATGTACTGAGAAAAGCCTCATTTGGAGGTTTGACTCAGAGATCAGAAAAATATCATTTTTGTAATGCAATTCCTGCAACCCCACAGCCAGCATGGCTGAAGGAAGTGACAACTCCTGTATATCAGAAATAGCAGTACACTTGAGACGTCTACCCATTCAGAAGTCATTTATTTTCTATAACCTTCTGAAATATCGATTAACATTACAGTATCTGCCTTTTTTTTTCAAGAAGCATAATTTGGTCACATTGAAGGATCTCAGATTGACATCCTCCTGAACTCTGTTATCTTGCGGCGCTGAAGAATCTTTGACCTCCCAACCTTTTGGTCTGCAACTCCTACTGTAACTGGCTCAGCCATCTGGAGGCTCATTGTTATAGCCTGAGCCATGTGGATGGGCAACATATCTTCACCCATCCCTGATAAACTGTTCTGTTGTCAGTCCAGGAAAGAGGGATTGTTGGTTTCCAATAGCATATTATCATTCATTAAGAACTAGGAACCGCCATTTTCTCTCATTCCTAGTGCCTGCATTTTGAAGCTTTTTGACATGGCTTTCTTATATATAATAGGAAAGGGCCCTTAAGGCAGAAGAGGGCAAGTGACCTGCGACCCTTCATATATTGTCGAGCAGCAATTCTCACAAGACTTTGTGATTAGCGTATTGTTTTCTACTATTCTGACCTGTATGCTGCCCCAAATAGTGGCTTTGCTGCTAATTGGGTGGGACAAACAAACAAACAGAAGAAGGTGGACTAGCAATATCCAGAGGATCACTAGTTTAAGCTCTTGTTTTAAAGATGCAGTCACACTTTCAGCTCATACCTTTGTTATGTTCCAAGTCCAAGTCTTAGTTGTCCTACCGAATAGCTTTCTTTTTCAAAAGGAGACCTGGGGCTTGGATACGTGAGTTATTTTCCAAAAGCTCCTGTCCAGCGAGGCCAATATTATAGGCATTCGGAGAGCCATAATTTGCCAAATAACTTGGCAAACTTGGAACAGACCAATTGTCATCCAAGAGGATGTTCTCTATTGGTTGGTCAAGGATTCATTTCTTCTGACTGCTTGACAAACTATCTGGTCTCCTGCTTTCGACTGGGTTTCTGGGTGTCACCTTCCCCTTCAGCCTCCTATATTACTGTATTCAGAAAGATACTGTGAACAATTCAAGTATAACCTCCTACTCAGTTATAACCTCCTCTGTCCACATTTTGCCATTATGAAATCAATTCTTCTTCTTCGTGATCTTCTGTGATTGCACACATTGGGTAAACATGCGTATGCGCAGTAACTTCTCGGAACCTTCCAGAGATGAAAAGTTGAATAAGGACCTCTCCTCCCTACATAAGCCTGGCTCTTGCTTTTTTAAGAGCAAGACAAGAAATAAAAATAAAAATAAGAAATAAAAGTAAGAAAAAACTCACAAGTAAGAACAGCTGAGGCATAAGTAGTACTAAGCGGCAGAAAAGAAGGAACTGAGGTAAGAAGGTGTGGAGCTGGGCTTATATAGGGAGGGGAGGTCCTTATACAACTTTTCATCTCTGGAGGGTTCTGAGAAGTTACTGCATGTGCACACATTAACCCAATGTGCAGCGGTGTAGCAAGGTTTTGGGGTGCCTGGGGACAAAGTTGTTTTTGCGCCTCTCTGGCCCTTCCCAACCCCATCGCATCCACCCAGCAAGGGGGGCCAATCCTGCAGATGTGGGGTGGGTGTGGGCCGTGCGGGTGGGCATGTATGTGTGTGCACACGTGCGTTAACACGCACACGCTTTACCTCTCCTGCTGTGGTGACAAAGAGTTGGAGGAGGAGGAGGAGGAGGAGGAGGAGGAGGAGAAGGGCACCACAGCCACCACACTGACACACCTTCCCTCCTCCTTGCATTGCTGCTCACCTGGCGTGGGGCTGTGGGAGGGCACAGGGCTTCCTCCTCCTCCCCCCTTCAGGCACCCCAGATTTTTGTGCTCGGGGCAGATGTACCCTTATGTCCCCCCCCCCGATACGCCCCTGCCAATGTGTGGAGTGACAGAATGACCACTCAAAGTACCAGAGTTACAGGTAAGTAACCTCTTTTTTTTGCCTACACTAGAGGATAACTTGAAAACATGAATTGATAGTGCCCTTGTTTGCATAATTAGTTGCACTTGACACCACTAAAGCCTACCTTTCATTCAGTTATAGACATGGGCACAGAGTGCCGAAATTGTTGTTTCCATTTTTGGTTATCGTTTCCATTACGTAACAGAAACGGTAACAATAATTACGCCGCTCCAGCTCGAACCTGACCCGAAAAAAGAAAAATTGGGTCGGGTTTTTCGTTGTCGTTAATGGAATCATGGTGATCGTGCTATGCCATTGCCAAGCAGCACAGAAAAAAAGTTTTAAAATGTTAAAAAAATAAAACTGACTCCCGGCCAAAAAAGCAGGCGAATATATGCCTGCCTGAGGACACCTACCAGAGGGGTGGTTTCTGGGGGGGGGTCCCCGGCCTCCCCCCTCTCCTATCCTGGGCTGCCTGCACTAGGCTGAGGGGGGGTCATCCTCGTCGTCTGTCTCACATGCCATGCGGTGGGGGGGGATCCAAAATGGCGACTGCATTTTTTCTTTTGAAATCGTGGTCTAAAAACACACCAAATCACCACAAAGACATGTGAAATTTATTTATTTTAAATGTCTGGTTTTTAATAGTAGCAGCAGTGGGTTTTTTTATAGCAATAAAACATCGCATTGATTTTATTTATTTATTATTATTTTATTTTATTTTTAGACCTGCTCATTTGGGCTGGGCATGGGATGGGACTGACACTTCTGGATGTGCCAGAGGGCATAAAAAGCCAAGGCACCTTCCAGAAGTCGCAGTCGGGTCTTGGATGTGGACTAGGGTAGAGGGCTGTGTCTCTGGCTGCTGCTGGCTGATTGGAGGGAGGCTGGAGGCTTTAGATTTAAGTTAGGCAGGCAGGGAGGGAATTGAATTTAGAAAATAATTTCTTTGATTCTCTGCAGCTTTGTCTGCTAAAGGGAATAGCAGTTTATTCTTTTTTTTCCCCTCTGGCAGTTTGTGAGGATTTTTTTTTTCTGATATTGGGAAAGGAGGGAGGTTTGACTGGGAGGAGGTGTGGATTTATTTTAAAAATATATTACATTGGGACGTCAAATTGCGCTAAATCGCAGTGGAAACGACAAACAACAAACAAAATGACGAAACAACAATTTTTTGAAAAATTTCGTGACAAACGGAAACGACCCGAAACGGACCCGTTCCGACAAACGAAAACTCGAAACGTCATTTTTTCTGGTCGTGCCCATGTCTATTCAGTTAATATTTAACTTAATGTAGACCAAACATACTAGAAACACACTCACAACTTGAATGGCTGGCTGGAGAGAATTTAAATTATTTTACTCTAGAGATTTTAACTCAGTCAAGCAGAGCTGAGAACACAGGAGGAACCAAAGAGACAGACACTTGCCATGAGGGACTGAGGCAAGGAGCTTTAGAAAATGGAGGAAAGCTGATGGTATCTGTAGAACAGGCTGTTATTAAATTACCTGTGACAAATAGGAGTACGTGGGTGGCCAGGGAGATTAAAAAGGAAAAAAACAACATGGGGGAGAATTGCACCTACATAGAAGAAGTGCAAACAGGGTCCTGGCAGTACAGTCTTATCCATATCTGCTCGGAAGTACACCACCATGTAGTCTCACATACAAAAATATCCTTGTTCCCTAAATAATAAACAAGCTGGGAATTTGCAAACTCCTGGAAGTTACATGCTATGGCCAATGAATTCTTGGCTAAACGGTATTCTTGGCAAGTCCTTATGAATGTATTCTACGGTAACATTTATACCCTGCCTTCAGTAAGGCCAAGGCAGTGCACTTGGTACTCTTTCTTCCCACTTATTTTTTTATTTTTTTATATTAGGGTAATTTTTATCCCACATTTCTCACCAGATCCTGCCCATCACACATGGACTATTACGGCAGGCAGAATCTCAGGTTGTGGGCTCACAAGATTTCTAAAGGAGATTAGGTGATGGAGTCAGCTAAGAGCACCTGGTGAATTTCGTGAAATGACAGGTACTGCAAAATGGGTTTCCCCAGTCCTATTAACTCTAGGACAGTGATGGCGAACCTTTTAGAGACCGAGTGCCCAACTGCAATTCAAAACCCACTAATTTCTTTTTTTGCAAAGTGCCAATACAGTAATTTAACCTCTATACAGGTGGCTATGAAGGGGCGATGTTGGGTGCCCACAGAAAGGGCTCCGAGTGCCACCTTTGGCACCCGTGTCATAGGTTCGCCATCACTGGTCTAGGATAAGGATTGTGGGGAATGCAGTGCAACATCATCTGGAGAGCCCCAAGATGCCCACTCTTGGAGGTGTATAGGGCCTAACACAGCTGAAAGGCAGTTGAAAGCAGTGCACTCAGGATCTTTCTGTATGGGTAGCTGAACTCAAAAAAGCCATGGGAGTCATGAGAGTCCTAACCCATTGCTTTCTGAAGGATAGTTTAGTTCTTTCTGGTAGAAATCTGTAGATATTCACTGTGTGCTTTTGGGAATCCAAGTTCTAAGTTCCAAGAAACCTTCAATGGCAGAAAATAAATTAGGAACAAAAGTGTCAAACTGTGGAATAAAAGACTAAAGATAAATAAATGAAGAGATGAAAGGGAACAGATTAGTGGTGGCCATCCTTAGTCCTGGTGGTCTCATTATTGGTATATAACTCTGGAAATCTAAATCATACCATAAGACTCATGGGATTTCTCACCTAACAAAAACAAAATCCCACAGCATTACTCTTGGGTTTCTGCCCCTACTTATGAAAATGCAGAGTACTTAATGGGTCACGCTTACATTCAAGCATACTACCGTCTGTAAGAAATGGCTTTCCCTTGTGTTCCTGATCTGAAAGAGAAGAAGATCTGTACTACCTTAGATATTTTAAAGATATCCTCGTGATCTGAGAGAGAAGAGCTGGCGGTGTTGTGAGCTGGGTGCCATGGCAACTGGTCAGTACAGTTCTAAAACCAGTTTAGAATGCCCTCAACCAGCAGATGAACGTGGTCTTTTGTTACTGGTACAGACACACAGGCCCAACATTGGCTTGAGCTCTTGAACAGAAGATGAAGGTCACCACCTCGTTCCTCTGGCTACTTGACCCAACGTGACAGTATTGCCTTATTCCTCTCACCTGAGCTGCTATGACTGATATAGAGTTGAATCAATTCTGTTAATTGCTGATTTCACAAATCCCTATGATTCAGTAAATTTACTCTAATTCATACTCCCAGTTCAGTTTAGCCAGTCAAGAGAAGACACAGTGGGAGCAGATCTTGAGTGGATCTCATTTCCAGTTGTACAGGCCTTTTAACATGCTGGATGGCAGAATGGTTGTGCATATGTGAACTAAGGCTTAATCTCTAAATGAATTGGCCTTTATTTTTAAGCTGTCACCACCACCCCATCACCTTGTGTACTGAACTTAGTATTCAAAAGTTTTTAGGAGCTATTTACCCTGCAGTGAGTTTTCAAATGTGTTTAAATTTGCTTTTGCTTTTTTTGTGTGGAAAATACAATGGAGTGTGTTCCAAAGAAACTCAACATTGTCGGTCTGACTCCTTGGGCAAGTAGAAAACACATTAAAATACCCTACAATGCCTTGTGCAAAGCTGCCGCTCCAGATTTCTCTTTCTCTCAAATTCCTCTCTCCCTAATTACCAGTAATATTGTTATCTTTAAACTAAACTTCATACCCAGTTCTCTTATGTTTGCAAAGTCATTCATTAAATGGTGGACTACTGGATGCTCATGAGGGCTAGATATATGAAATGAGGCTTACATATCCCAAAAGGTGTTGTGTTGTGCTGTTTACACTTGCTCTGTTTCGGCCAGGCTGTCCATGTCCCATACTTGACAAATAGTGTAAAATTGGCATGGTACCTAGAGATTTCTAGTTTAGCACTGTACAATTTGACTGCTGGTAACAAGCAAAACACCACCTCCCCACCCCCTGGAAGAGATGCATCCCTGGCTTCCATTTAGTAGAATTAATTTGGAGTCTATAAGTAGTGTATAATCTTGTTAATCCTAGATATTTACCACAAATTGCTTTGTGAAAGAAGTAGATGTAAAATATAACCTAAATACAATAGTTTTGGTTTCTAGCTTGGCCATATTTTATTCTAGTCCCTTTTGATCTCTCTCCATTGTTTAAATATAAACATAGATTATAGAATGGTTTTAATAACATATTTGTGTAACCTTTTATGTGCTTTGATTTTATCACTCTACAAGGGGGCATTGGCCCAAAATCCTGTCGCTTGGTGTGGTAAATCACATTAAATTAGGCCTGCTGAATCAATGAGGATTAAGTGAGTGAAATCCTTTATTGATTCAGTGGGTCTCCTCTGGTGCTGTTTACTGCATTGAGCAACAGAATTTGGCCGCTGTTGAATACATGAAATGTATATTCATTCTACCTTCTTTCCCTCTCGTGTTCATTAAAAAAAAGGAACACAAAGCCTAATGGATAGTTAGACTGCACATAGCAGGAATTCCCAGGTTGCTTTCTTTTTAAACAGAAGCTATGCTGGAGGGAGGCAATGAAGACTTTAGACTAGATCCTTCACCAGGTGAGCAAGGTATGGGAGTGTCAGTAAGTGTGAGTCCGTGGCCCAGAACTGCCACAATTCTGCCTGGGGAATTCTTGGAGAATTGTGGGAGTTGGAGTACAAAAAAATCAAATGGCATCTGTTCTTGATCATCTCCAAGCGCAGGGCATGCAACAATGGGTTCACATTCAAGGACGGGCACTATCCCACATCTGGAAAACGCGCCTTTTGTTGAAAAAGGCACCTTTGCCCATCCCGCGATCACGTGACCAAAGGAGCATTTCCATGGTACCCACGTCTGTGGAAGCAAAATATATCCCCATTGCCGGAAGTGCTTTTTACAGTTAAAAAAAAAATAGGGGGCAAAGGAAGAGGAGAGGCAGCACGGGACAATGGAAATGGCCAGGAGTAAGAGGGGTGTGCGGCAACAATGTGTTAAGCAGCTGACTCAAGCCCTCGGGGAGGGGAGTTACCATGGCTTCTTTCCTTGTGCCAAGGCAGCTTCCCGTTTGCAGCAATGGGGCAGTGGTCCAGGGTTGAAAAAGATCGGGCAGAGATAACAGCCCCGCCGCTCGGGCGGCATAGGAGTTCCAGCAGCAGCAAGCAGCGAGGAAGCAGCAATCATCCCTGACTTGCCAGGTTTATAATTGAAGCTATGCAATGGTGGCCCAGAGGAAATTGAGGCTGAGATAACCACTGCAGTGCTGCGTGGCGAGATTCAAAACAGGGTGAATGGCAGCCGGCAAGGACTCCCGGAGTTCCGGCAGCACACACAAGAGTAGGCAGACAGACAGGGTAGACCGATATATGTTTTTTTTAACACAGAGACACAGACACACACACACACACACACACACACACACACACAAACACAAACACACACACACACACAGAGCAGTGCTTGAAAACCACTAAAAAGGGGATAAAAAGCAGCTCTTTGGGTCCCCACCATCCTAAGACTCTGTTTAAAAGGTGCATTAGGAAGCGCCACAAAAAGAGAGAACCCCCAGTGATGGTTCAGGAAACCACATTTGGGATGCGCTTCAGCCCCCCCCTGAGATTCCCCCCCCCAAAATGCCGGATGATTGTGGGGGCACAATTTTTAGAGTCAGCTTTTGTTGAAGTAAAAGGCAGCTTTTAGTGGCCGTGGGATAGGGCTCAAAGTCGAGTTTCAGCTGAATATCCGGCAAAACCTCCTGACTATTTAGAGCAGTATGACAATGGAACCAAGGACCTTGAGAGGTGGTGAGTGCTCCAACAGTACATTCAAGAGAAATTCAGACAACCACCCGGAAGATGTCCTTTGATTTATGTTCCTACCTTGGGGGGGGACTTGATGACCTTTGTAGGCCCCTTCCAGTGTCGTGATTCTATGATTCTACGTCCCTAGATATATAAAAACTAGGGTGGACTTGTGCAGGAAGGATGATGAATTCAGTCGCTAGTTAGTAATTGAAGTGGATCTCTTCATCAGAGATGGGCACGAAACAAAAAAAAATTGTTCTGTTATTCGTTATTTGGTTCATTATGTAACAAAACGAATAACAAAAATTGTGATGAAATTGGAATGAACTGAACAGAACCACGAAAATTAGGTTTGTTACATTTCATTTTTGTTAATGGTGACGCGCAATGAAATGAGCTGTTTTTAAATGTTAAAAAACATCCTGAATATCCGTAAAAACCCAGCAATAATCATTTATTCTGCCTGATAATACCTACCAGGGGGGTTGGGGTCCTTAAAACGTGCATTTATATCTTTTCTCAGATCGCTGTATTTTTTTCCTTTAAGGGGAGTTAGGGGACATCGACCCAAAATGGCTCCCAGATGCTTACTATTGATTTCTTGGGTATTAAAATGCCCTGGACATTGGTAAAAATGCAGTGATAATTATTTGAAATTATTACCTACCAGGGGGTTGTGGTCCTTAAAACGTTTGTTCTTGTCTTTCTCCCATCGCGATGTATTTCTTATTTTCCCTTTAAGGATGACACAAAATGGAATCCATCCACAAGATGGATGCAAGCCATGTGATGGGATCATGTAAATTCTTGGACAATTTCAACCAATAGCATGCCCAGGTTGCAGACTGGATAGGTGTGGCAGCCACAGGGGGCATAAAAAGCTTTGGTAGCCCCCGTCATCCTTGCAGTCTGCGGTGGGGGTTAGGGTGGGATTGCTGTCTCTGTGACTCGTTAATTTAGGCCAGCCAGGCAGGTGTGTGTCTCTGTGTTCCTGCTGGCTGCAGCCTGTCTCTTAGGGGAGAGAAAGAAGAGATTTCTCTTGCAGCCTCCCTGTGTGCGTGCGTACCTCTCGGTGAGTACCCTCCCCTGCCCCGCAGTGCAGTCACTCTGGCTGTCTTACGCCCTGGGCAATGCCCAGCGCTGCCTTTGCAGGCTCCCTGAGTACCTAGTCTATACTGTGTCTCTGCCAGCATCATTTTTTTAGTGTTTTCCCTCTGCTTTAAGTCGCACAAAAAGTGGGTAAAAACAAAAAACAAAAAACAAAAAAAAGAAACATTTTTTTTTCAAAGAATTCATGAAAAATGAAAATGAACTGAAACGGACCCGCAATGAAAAACGAAAAACCGAAATGTCATTTTTTCAATTCATGCCCATCTCTACTCTTCACTTCCCTGTAGAGTGCTGCCAAATTTCAAGGTGCCCCTGAGGTCTCAGGGAATTGCTACACTCTAACAAATCTCCAGCAAGGGGAGCAAATCTCGGGGGAAATTGTACCGAGAAGGCAAAAGCCTGATTTTTGATGGGTGAGATGGCCTCTGCTCTTCTTGTTACCAATTCAAGGCTTGAACTAAGAGTCAGTGATTCAGTACAAATGTGTTTTCTTGCACATTGTGCCTGAGCAACACTGACATGCTGGAACACCAGCAAAGGAAGAGAAAAAAGATGAGGGCATGCATTTGAGCTGGATAGGTCAGGTCCATTTGCCTGGGCAACCGAGCCATAACATTGGTTTGAGGTCTAAAATATTATTTAGATATTTGTTCAGCATATCCCACAGCTTTTGGCATCATTTTTTATTCATAAATTCCTGTTCCATTCCTGCTTTTACTTAGTCCCAAACAGGAACTGTAACATAACATAACATAACATAACATAACATAACATATAACATAGAATCAGATCAAATCACTCTCTGCCTGATAGCAACACACAAAACCCTTAACCTCTTGGAACACAGTTTGAGAGCTAAGACTACCAGTGTGTGGGCTGTGTATGTATTCTTTCCTGGTTCCAGTGGCAAGCCAGGGCTTGGGGAGATTTTTTTTTTAATTAAGACCATAGCTGAGTGAGAAGTTTAAACTTTCTTTTCCCGCACGATGTAGTGCTAATGACTATTGCCCTTGTCCCCGTGTCTGGTATTTGATGTATTAAAAGACTACTAATCACATTGTTAACGTCAATGTAGTTAAGCTCCAAGAATATCTGTTACTTAGAAGAACAGCAAGAAGGAGGATCATGAACCTGTGTTTGGCTTAAAATTAAATAATGTGAGGGAATATTTAACTTGTGCCTTAAGTTCTGCTATATAAGGTTTCTAATAGTTTCAGAAGGAGCAATTAAAAGTGATACATGGCTGAGCCTTATGAGTCATCGACTGAGTTTCTCAAGATGATGGTGCTCACTGGAGCTGGGATGTGCTGGATGGGTGCCCTTTGGTAATGCAGTAGCTGCTGCATTGTACGGAAGGTTATAATTTATATGGGCTGAAAAGCATAGCTTTTCCTGTAATTGGAAATGTTCTCTGAAGGCATTCCATGGGCAGTCTTCAACTGACCATAATTTATGAAAGTAAAACAACAATGAAAATCAGTTTCAATTTATCTCCCCTTTATTGTGCTAGCAACCTTGTGATAATAATTAATTTGGTACAGAATTGACAGGGTAATCAAATGGAGGCATGCAATGTGGGGTTTCTGTTTTTACTTTTTGCAGCATTGGTTGAAATCCGGCTGCTCACCGTGGCAAGTCACCCTAAAGAGGTCCACTGAATCGGAGGGTCATTTGTGCATCCAACCCGCCATATATTCTTTTGATTCAAATGAACATATGCTAGTGCAACTCGTGATGCCAAGAAGGAGGTTTTCAATCAATAAATCACTACGTGGATTTTTTTATCATCATAGTTTTGAGGGAAGAGCTGACAAATGTTGGCCATCCTGAAGTACTCTGACTCCACTTTGACAATAAGATTCAGCCTGCATTCTGAAAACTTGGGGGTTCTCAGAAGATTAATAATCCTTGAACATATTAGCATGAGTAGTATACAGCTTGCTGACTGTTCGCAAGCTGAGTGCCATGAATGAGTTGGCCTAAACTCATTTTGGATTAGTCTGGACTTGATGCAAATAACTTTCAAATATTTCTGAAATATTTTAGTCTTTTTTCTTTCTTCCTAAAACATTGTTTGGGCTCTGAAGCATATTTTCTCATTCATTAGCATAAACCTTTACAGTCTCCCAAGGATACCTCTGTATGTCCCCCTGCCATTGAAAGCATCCGGTTTCTTTGTCTTTCAAATAGATGCAATTGGAGAAGGAGTGGCTGTTAGGGCTGGAAAGATACTCAACACCCCATTCTCACCAGTCTAGGCCAGTGGTGGCGAACCTTCGGCACTCCAGATGTTTTGGACTACAACTCCCACAATCCTTTATCATTGTCAACAGAGGCTTGGAATTCTGGGAGTTGTGGTCCAAGACATCTGGAGTGCTGAAGGTTCACCACCACTGGTCTAGGCAGTCTCTGTTTAAGCTTTTGAGGAATGGGAATATGAACATTTATCTTTAGAAATTCTAACCACTATTCCTAGCAATAACGATGAGGATATTTTAGGCCTTGCCCTATTAGCTGCAACCATTTAATTTTTAAAAGTAGTTTGATTTGATCTGGAGAAACATAAGGTGGTGTTCCTTCTCCATCACCTTGGCCCTTTGAGAATAACTCTTCAGAGGACGTGTCAATGGTAGTTTCCCCTGTAGGTAGCCGCAGCTGCCATTGCTGCAGGTTGTCCCCACTGCTGGAAAGGTAAGGAATACAATGTCGATGCACAGAGGTGGTGAACATGGGGAACATGCTTGGAAATGAGATTTCTGTGTTCTTTCCCAGATTCAAGATTGTTTTGGTTCACTGAGATCAGCGACCTTAAACATCCTCTATAATTGATTAGATTTGGTCTTGCACTTTCAGCACAGTGCACAGTGGGGGCAATGGGAATATTACTTTGAACTCCAGGTTTCCCACATGTGCCTGTTGGTGGTAGTAAAGGAGCAACTAGATCAGTTGTTCTCAACCTGTGGGTCCCCAGATGTTCCTGGACTGCAATTCCCAGAACTCTTGGCCAGCTCAGATAGTGATGAAGACTTCTGGGAGTTGCAGCCCAGAAACATTTGGGGACCCACAGGTTGAGAACCACTGGTCTACATACTCCATAAAAATCTACAGAGGGGATTGGAAGACCCTCCTGAGCAGTGAACCTGGTGGCTCAGAAGTTGAGCATGGAATCTTACCTCCATTCCCTTTTATCACAGGGAGCACCTACTGAATCAAAGAACCTTCTGTGAGCCCTTCCTTTTTCTGGAAGAATAAGTCAGGATGCAAACCATTGAGAATTCGAATGTGATAAGGATTGTAATTCAAACTGTGTTCTCCCCACCCTGAATTAGCATGGGTTGATTGGTGTGTGTGTGTGTCATAATCACTATTTCTAATACTTAGAAAATAATATATTTCTGCTATAATTACGAACAAATGCATCTTAAATAGACTTAATATATGCCTTAAAGCTTCAGATATTCAAATTCTGTATACTGTCTTGTTACTGGGATTTTGTTTATCAGTTTAAAGTTTATCAGATTTTTGTTAATATTGTATCTTTTTGTAGCTTGTACTGTTACATTTATTTTGAAAAACAAAGTTAACTGAATCTTAGTTCAAACTGTAGACTGCAGGCGCCCTGCCTGTGAAGGCTCCATTTACACCATGCTAGTTTTTCAGTATTTACCACCGTGTGATCCTCTTACCTTTTCTTTGACGGTGGATACAAACACAGTTAAGTGAACTAGTAAAGGCACTGTGATGACCAAAATGTTTGAGAAGAGATGTTACTGTACTTCACAGAGGATCAGGTTTAGGTTTCAAATGGTTTACATTCAAGAGGATGGTCTCCTAAAAACATTTAGGTCGTTCTAAGCAACTTACCCAGACAGTAGCCAACAAGATGGCTGAAATCGACTCCTTGTCTTTATTTTTCAGTGCAATTACTTTTCTACCAATAGACCAAAGGTGTGACTGACATTCTTCTTTCTATATACTGTAAAACCAGCTATCAGATGAGTGTGCCATGTGGTGCTAATTCTAGTTTTACTTTTAGTTCAGCACTACAGAAGGATGGCAGAAGAAAGTAATCAAGTCCTTTGTTTGAATATTATAGTGTGAATCTGCCTTGTTGGTAGCAGTTATAAAAGATTTTTACTCCAGTGCTGTTAATCCAGAAACACCTGTCTGACTACAGAACTATACTGTTATGATACAGCATCCAGCACTTTCTGAAAATGATTATGTACTTTAAAAAGTCTTCAGAATAGGAGTGTATAGAAATAATTGCTCTTTTTTCCTGAGGAAAATGCATTAGGCCAAGATAATAAAAATATATAACACTGACATTTAAAAATCAAGCTGTTCATCTCCATCTCCAACCTTATGATCTTTGGGTAAAGACACCCTACCAAAATTTCACTTGGTAAATACTGGCAAATTTCCTTACTTTCCTTACTAAAGAACGACAGTACAGATGCATATGCTTTTGAACTGTTGTACTGTTGTGTTTGTTCCGCTCCTGGCTCCTGTTATTGACTACTTCTCTTACTACTAAGAGTAAGCCTTACTTCTGTTTATTGCCCCATAAAGCTTCTGTTTCATTGATCTCTCTCTCTCTCTCTGTGTGTGTGTGTGTGTGTGTGTGTGTGTGTATGTGTGTGTGTGAGAGAGAATGAATATAAACCCAAGTCAAATGTGAGAAAATGACAGAAAGTAAGAATTACCCTAGATAACATCAGTGCTCAGTGGTTTAGAACAGTAAGTAGAGTAAGCCTGTTCAATGGATGGCATTTATGGAGGAGTTGACTCCTCACATTTCCTCTGATTGAATGGCTGTCCTCTATGGTAATTTGCTAGGGTAAGCTACAGAATTTCAGCCATTATATACCTTATTGTCGAAGCTGATTGCTTTAACTTAATTAAATACTACTGCTGAACCAATGTGGTAAATAAGTACAGTGGTACCTTGCATAAAGGAATTAATTTGTTCCAAATGAAATTCTGTTAAGCAAATTTTCCCTAATGCAAATTTCCCATAGGAATTCATTGAAAACAGAATAATCCATAATCACAACCATTTTTATGTTGTACAGATTCGCCCCATAGGCGATTCTGTTAAGCAAATTTCCCGTCTCTGAAATGTTTTATGTTGTACAGATTTTATGTTATACAAACCATTTGTTATACAAGGGTTCACTGTATAAAAAAGTGCAGCAGCAATCTTGTGCTGGCAGAGCACGTCAACATTTCATAAGGCATTTCTGAATCTGGAAGCAGCTCAAACAAAAAAATGATAACTTTTAAACTGGGCTTCAGAGAGGTACCACATTTCAACAGTTCGGCAGTACAGGCAGTAGTCCAACGAGTGAAGGGCAGGCAGGCATTTCAGGACCAATAATTGAAATGGGAGAAATCCCACCAAACATAAATAAGACAAAAAGCAAAAGGTAGGATAATTTGAAATATGAAATGTATAAGAAATCTCTAAGTTTTATCGACCTTTCCTTTGAATCATGGATTCTTTAGTATTGTATTGTAAATCCACAATACAATACAATGGAAAAATGGAAAAAAAGGTGTGCTGTTATTATGCTGCTGCATGAAGTATTTTTGTAAACAATTTAATTATGCAGGCTACATATTGCCTCTCCCACCAAGCTGGATACTCATTTTGCTCAGAAGGATAGAAGGCTGAGTGAACCTCCAGCAAGCTACTTGTAATTGAACCTGGGTTCTAAGCAGAGTTTTGGCTGCAGCTCAGGAGTTTAACTGCTGCACCATAAATCTCCTATGAAAGCAAGGGTACCTTTCATGTTTCCTCCCTCCCTTGGCTAAGCCTAAAAGTCCCACCCCTAATTAAAACCATTTTTAAATGGCTTCAAGTTCTGTTGGGCAGATTGAAACAAGTAACTCTTAAGCACAGATTTTTAATAGCTTTGCAAACTAAATATACATATAAAGCCAGTTGCAGTCATATGTGGAGGGTTTTTCTTTTGTGTGGGTTTTGGTAATTCTTTTTGGATATAATTTTCTTTGTGCTTTGGAGCCTTGAAAGAGAATGGCCACACGCCCACGTGATGGTGACCTTTCTGGAAGTGCTGTTAAAGATTCACAGTAAGGAAGCACATCTCCTCTTGGCAATCAATCAGCCACCCATAGAACACCAGCCATATACAAAATGTCTCCACCGATTATTTCTTGCATTTCCCTCTCGCCCCAACTCTACTTGGATATCACAGTTTGATTTAAATGAGACCGCTGTCTGGATGAAAATGGAGTGAATGTCACCACAAACATTACATGGCGAGATTAAATTCTCCAATAAAAAGAATATTTTATTTATTTATTTTATTCTTGTATTTATATCCCGCTTATCTACTACATGTAGTACTCTAAGCGGCTAACAAAGCAATATAAACCAAACAACGACAATAAAGTACATCAAAATAAGACAAAGTCATCATGAAATAATAAGACAACATAACATGTAAGATCCTCCAACATCCCAGCATGCGGAGAAACAATCCTAACAAGGTTAAAAATTGGAAATACAGGCAGACTGATTTAAAACAATAGCGATGGCGGGCGGGGAAAAAAAAAAAAAAAAAAAAAACCTAACTGGAATCGCCAAAGGCCTCTCGGAACAGAAAAGTTTTTAAAGCTTTCCGAAAGGCCTGCAGGGACTCTGCAGAGCGCACTTCGCTGGGGATGGCATTCCATAGAGAAGGGGCTGCCACTGAGAAGGCCCGGTTTCGAGTGATCGTCTTCCGGGCCTCTCGTGGAGTGGCAACCCGCAGCGAGTGCGCTCGCACCTGCCGAACAGGACGGGCCGAGATGGATCGCTGGACGATACGCTCTGTCAGGTAGTCCGGACCCAAGCCATGGAGGGTTTTATAAACTAAAACCAAGACCTTGAATCTAATCCGGGCTGCAACGGGCAACCAGTGCAGGCGGGCCAGAACTGGGGTGATGCGGTCATAACGACGCGCACCAACCACCAGTCTGGCCGCTGCATTCTGGACCCGCTGCAGACGCCGGAGAAGAGTCAAGGGCAGCCCCATGTAGAGCGCGTTGCAGTAGTCCAGCCTCGAGATCACCAGTGCCTGGACCACTGTTCTCAGAGAGTCAACATCCAGGTATGGGCGGATCTGGGCGATCTGACGAAGATGGTAATAAGCGGCCCTGGTCACCGACGCCACCTGCGCCTCCATGGTCAGCGCCGGGTCCAGGACCACGCCCAGATTCCGCGCCCTCTCCACTGGCCGGAGGGAAACCCCCCCCAGACAGGGAAAAGGGCCACCATACCCAGATGGTGAGCTCCCAAAGAACATGACCTCCGTCTTCTCGGGGTTGAGCTTAAGCCTGTTCGCCCCGGTCCAAGTCAGGACGGCGTCCAGGCACTCATCAAGGATCCTCACAGCTTCCACTGCAGAGGTGGAAAAGGAGAGATAGAGCTGCGTATCATCAGCGTACTGATGACAGCAAACTCCAAATCTCCTAATGACCCCAGCCAGCGGCCTTACGTAGATGTTAAACAGCAAAGGGGACAGCGACGACCCCTGTGGAACCCCACAAGGGAGAATCCAAGGAGCCGACAGCTCCCCCCCATGCTGAACGTACTGTGGACGGCCCTCCAGGAAGGATCGGAGCCAACTGCGAGCAGAGCCTCCGATCCCGACCTCAGAGAGCCGATCCAACAGGATACCGTGGTCGACGGTATCAAAGGCCGCTGACAAATCCAGGAGAACCAACAGGGTAGAGCAACCCCTGTCGGCCGCCCGGATTAGGTCATCTTGCAGCGCGACCAAAGCTGTTTCGGTCCCCCGACGAGGCCTGAACCCGGACTGGCAAGGATCGAGGCACTGCCGATCCTCCAGGTACGACTGCAGCCGGACCGCCGCCACCCTCTCGACCACCTTACCCATGAATGGGACGTTAGCTATGGGACGATAGTTGGCTAAATCGTCCGGACAAAGGCCTGGTTTTTTAAGAATGGGCTTTACCACCGTCTCCTTCAGACGAGAGGGAAAAACCCCCTCGCTGAAGGAGGCGGTGGCGATGACCGAGGCCCATTCGGCCATAGTCCCACTGGCAGCTTTTATAAGCCAGGCAGGGCAGGGGTCGAAAGGAGTGGATGCCGGCCGGCAGCAAGCCATAGCCTTAGAGGCCTCGACAGCAGAAACAGGCCCAAGCGCATCCAACCGAGGCGACGAAGGCGGACCAGCCACCGGGGATGCCGGGACAGTGCTACTGCAACCGGAGTTGAAGCCGGCCCGGATGGCCTCAATCTTAGAACAAAAAAAGGCTGCAAAATTCTCACTACTGAAATCAGTAGGAGGAGGCCTGGCCAGACTAGGATTGGCGAGGTCCCGAACCACCCGGAAGAGCTCCGCCTGGCGGTTCGAGGCCTCACCAATTCTCAGGGAATTCTCAGAAAAAGGAAATGTTCTCATTTTGGAGGACAAAATGAGTTGAATAGTACTGAGTTTCTGTCACAAGAATTATTTTATATGTAACTGTCATTTTGTTGGATTTTATTCATGAAATGTGACATGTGGTAGCTGCCCCATACTTAATTGATTCAAAGCAGCTAACCACACTGCAGGTCCCCAACAATGTTACAGGTAGACCTCTTTTGTGGTTATTTAACTCCTTTACCTCAACACAAGAATTGGGAGCCGTGTGGCCCTTTCCCCAGCTTAGTATATGCAATGTTGTAGAAGCCAAGTCCTTTGTGGGTACAAGGCAACGCCTAGCGAGGACTCCTATAAAAGCAACGAGTGTTCAGAAGCCTCCATAGAACTCCATGTAAGTCTGGGTTCCAGCTCAAATGAAGGTCTGCCTAAAGCTGCAGGAACTGAGGTGATTCCAGTGGTGGCATTTGTGTTCTACATTAGTGGCTTTTGCCCCTAGGGGCACACAGAAGTAATCTAGGTAGCAGATGTAATTTCATAGCCATTCAAACTACCAAGGAAATCATGCTAGAAGGACGACTACTATATGTTGTTAATCTTGCATGAGATGTACTTCCAATGTCCAGTTGCAGAGCGTGTTAGGCTAATGATGTCACCAGCTATCTTGATTTTTCATAAATGGAAATTTTCAGACACCCTCCCTCATTGAAGACTATTGGGATCCCTTTTGTCATGGTGAATCTGGTGGATGTTGTGGGAACCAGGGGTAGGGGAGAGCCCTTTAATGCTCAAAAACTGCATTCATTGGTGAAATGGAAAGGTTTTCCTTGTGCCATAACCTCCAATGGCACCCCCTCAATGGATATCCCAAGGGTCCTCCAAGGAGACGTGGAATTTTTAATTTATGAAAAAACACTGCTTATGACATCATAGCCTTAAGTTTTCTTAATGGGATGTCATCCTGTATGACTATTGCACACTGTTTGTCTTTAATGACATCACAAGAAAGTGTTGTTCTCAGCCTTGGCCTGGAGACCTCAGTGAATGGCGTGAAACCTTGGTAGCTTTTGGCTTCACTGTAGGCCTTTCAAAAGAGATTTTGTCTTATTTCAGTCCTTCTGCTGCTTCCATGTCCTTCTTAACAAATTTTTAATCCATTCTCTAAAGCACAAATGAAACAAAACATCGGAATATATTTTGTTTTATTTCTCAGAAATAGAAAGATCAAACAGATACTATACATTTTTGTTTTGTTTGCAAAACCCATTTCTTGACTAAGAGGCACATTTTCCTAACTCCCTGCTGGTGAATTTGTATGGGATCCCACAATGGGACCAGGGTATATTAGCCTCTGCCCAGGCATCCACCCTGCAATAAATCAAAGTCAGCTGATCTATGTGAGAGCCTGGAGACTGTCAAAGCTCCATAAGTATGTCTATTTGACTTCCCAGCCTTTCTAGGTTTACTGTGAGCCTAGACCAAAAATATTACTAAGGCACCTTCTGTATCATTAAAAGCATTTATTGAGGCTATTGGAGGTTACACAAAATATTGCTCTTATCTAAAAAATGACAAAGCTGATTTCTACACTAACTTTCATGAGGCCAGAGGCGAAGGCCTTCCTCTAATTTCCTATAATACATTTTCTAAGTTTGTCTTGTCTTCATGTTCCGAAAGAATCTTCTCACTGTCTCCCCCTCTGCTCATTCCAGACTGTCCATTAGCATAGGAAACATTAGTCACATGGTATTGATAGACCAATCAGATTCTTCTTGCTTCTTCAATGAACCCTGTTTACATCTCCAGCAAGCTCATGTTTACACATACAACAGATAAGCACATAGCTACTGAAATGAAACTGCACTTTAATATTCAGTGTTTACATTTGGCCTAACTAACAGGTTGCCTACTTCTAATCCCGTTACAGAACTTAACAGCAAATACCCAGGGCATTAATGAAGTCACCCTATTTATTCTAAGATACAGCTCAGTAGCACCCAAACAGTGGTGTATAATTGCTATGGGATAAGCTATGGGTCTCTTGGATACTGCAGGGAAATGACATAGATACAGGGATACCATCCCTATTGTGAGTTTATTTCACTCTCCTGGAGTCTCAGTCTGGAAAGAGTGGAGGCAAAACAATGCACCAACACACTTCTAAGTGTTTTTAATTCATATTCTGTCTTCTATCCAGGGAGATATCAAGGAACAGAATACGGAGCCAAGACACAGAGGATGGATTCAACCTCAGGCCACACCTTAAATTCCTGAACTGAGGTGGGGCCTAGGGTAGTACATCAAACCTAGACACAGGAGCAGGTGGACCAACCAAGCCCTTCTCCTGTTGAGCCTGGGCAAGTCCCTTGCCCTGTATTAGTGCGATACCTGGCCAGCATTGCCCCAGCCAACCTAGACTGGGGAGAAATCATTGAACCTGTCTCCCTCCTGATCCTCATGAAATGAGGTTGGTCATCACTGGAGGCTGCCTCAGAAGGCCATCCATGCCTGTGTGCCTGAATCACACAATTTGCGGCACCCATTCAGGGGACTTAATTGCCAAAAGGTGCCCCGTGGGACTCAACACAACAGCCCCTTTCCCACACTACCTGCCAGATTCTGACCTATTTAGACACGACACCATCCCTGATCTGAGAAAGAGAATGGGATAGGCAAAATCACCCAGGCCCCTAATGTTCGTCTTATAATGGGCCCCTAGACCACTAGTCAAGGAACTATTCCTATACAGCCACCCAAAGGTGGCCAGATATTACTTTGGCTCACAAGGCAGGTGAACGGGCAACTCTGATCCACACTATAAAAGCCAACTTCCCTGTTTCAACACACATGACACTACAATAATGCAACCGTGTCACCACTGCCCCACCCTCTCCACAGTGTAGGTGGAGAAAGCACCCCTCCCTTTCAACAGTGTCACAGCAGGCATTCAGAGGTGGCATTTTACATAGACTGTCTGTACATAAATGATAGGGAAGCCCAATCTTCCACTATCTGAATAAACAAGACATTTATTGAGTGTATTTGACTGTTTGACTTTCTTACGTATACCTGAATGCATCCTTATTTTCCATACATTGATCTCATCTAAATCTAGGTCAGCCATGCTGGCTGGAGCTGATGGCAACTGTGGTAGCCCAATATCTAGAAAGCATGATGTTGGGGAAGGCTGGTTTCACACTGTTTACAATTTTGAATTCTAACCTACAGGCTGTAAAAGAAGTTTCCTGCCCTTTGGACCCATGCTGTTTTTGCTAATATGACTTCTGGTACTATGAGTGTGTCTAGTGGGGTTGTGTACTAAACACATATAATATGCTTCTAAATTGAGTTTCGGATGAAAAGCACAAAAGAGGAAATAGAAGGAAGTGAAGATATGTAGGGATATCAGAGTTTACACGATTAATATATAATTGGTCAAGTTAGCTGATTATTTGTTGGATAAGAAGGGCAGGCTATGCATCATAAGTGGGGTTTAGCCGTATGGAGTAGGAACATAAACCCATGCTTTTCTTATGGATGATGAATTACAAGATTATTCTTCTCCCCAAGACATACAGTACAGTAATACTTTGGTTTATGAGCATAATTTGTTCAGGAAACATGCTTGTAAACCAAAACAATCCTATATCAAAGCAAATTTCCCCATAAGAAATCATGGAAACTCAGAATATTTGTTCTGGGGTCCCACTGATTATCCATACTGTTTGCACAAAGTGCCAAAACTCACAAAAGAAGCTGGCTAGAAGTCCACGTCCACTCCATGGTTTACGTATGTGGCTGTGGAATCTGCTGTCCTTGAGAATAACAAGTGGACTTGACACTATGTTTTTAATGTGACAATAATAAAGGGCAATTTTTAGCCATATACACTAGCTGCTTCGTGACTAGAAATGGTTTGAAAGAATAAGAAAGAATATTGAAAACAAATTAAATAAAATATAAATATAAAGAGAAATAAAACCTTAACCTGTACTTCCCTTTGATAACATTCCTGGGCTGGTTCTCCTCCCTCTGCTTTGGAGGCTGCCTGAGATGGAGTGTTCCAGGCAATCAGCCACAGTCCAGCGGGGTGGGTGGGTGGAGAGCCACCATTGGCTCACTTGTGATCATGTGACCTGCTCCAGTGCTTGCATATCAAAACAATGCTTGTTGATCAAGGCAAAATTTAGAAGGAATATTTGTTTTTCTTGCCAAATACTCTTAAGCTAAGTTACTCTTAAACTGTAGTATTATCTGTACTATGGATTAGAGTTCATGTCAATGTCATAGACATTGAGAACAATGACACTGTGGCTTTCAAGCAAAGGTTCTCCCCTGATCCTAATGTTCCCAATGGATGATTCCCTGGGTCAAAAGGGAGCCTGGGGAAGTTTTAGAATTTGGGGTTGGGGTTGGGATAGTGGTCTCTGTTGTGGACGTAAAGTGACTACTAGTGGTGCTTGGTCATGTTCTCTTTTGGGAAGTCTTGTGCAATAGATTGATTCTGGATTTTTGTCTTTCCCTGTTAATTTGTTCTTTCAAATATTGGATGGGTAGTACAGTTTCAGAAATCCATTTGGTTGCTCCATGAGCCTGAAGTCACTAGCTTGGGGGTCTGAGCAGATGCAATTGTATCTGAGGGCTTCACTGTCAATGATAGATTTAGTGATATGTTCAGAATGAAAGCTGGAGGGATACCAGTAGGTGTATTGATCAGTGGATTTCTGATACATTGTAGTGCTAAGATATCCATGCCATTAATTCACAGTGGTATCAAGAAAATGCACACGTTGTGTAGAGGGATCCAGGCTAAAGTTGATATTAGGAAGGAAGTAATTGAAATCCTTGTTGAATTTCTCTCAGGCTTCCTTTCTGTGGGTCCAGATTTTAAAAATGTACTGTTTTACCTCTACTTACGAGTGGCTCTACTTACGAACAATTTGACTTAAGAGCGGAAAACCAATGGCATTTTAACTGCTGCCTTGCAAATTTTAGATGTGGTCTGCTCTACTTACATTTTTATGTTTTTCGATTTATTTATTTTACTTTTTAAAACATTTTAAAACAGGGCTGCTCTACTTACTGGTTGTTTGACTTAATGAGCATGCATTTGGAACGGATTAAACTCACAACTCATTTTGCCCCCTCCCTTCTCCCCGGGGGGGGGTTACAACGAGAAAGTGTTGTTCCAAGTCAGCCATAAATATATGGGCATATTGTAGAGCCATGTACGTGTCTATGGTGGTTCCATTAATGTGGAAGGAGGTTTTATTGTCAAAAGTGGCACAGCTATGTGAGAGTATAAAATTGTAGACAGTAATGACTCTGTGTGATTGGTCCCTATTTTGAATGGTGCCTCTGACAGCCTGTACATGAATTTACAGCGACATTTTCCCTAATGTTTTGTAACTTCTTTTGATATTTGACTTTTGGATCTGTTGTCAGGAGCTGGTAAAATTTAGAGTTGAATAACTATTTCTCAGCTTCCTGTATCTCGTCCAATGTATCCATGGCAACCACAGCATCACCCTTATCTGCTTCTTTGATGGAGATGTTGGGATTGTTTTGAGCTGTGCAGAGCATCCCACTTTGTCTGGCTAACCTTGTATGTTAAGGTGTTGCTGCTCCCATCCCACAGTTCCAGAACTGATCAGCATCTCACCAGGCCCATTTACTTGATTTTTCCAACTCCTTAGCTAATCTCTAAATCACAAAACTTCTTTGCTTCTTCCTTTTGTCTGAGATCATGTGGGCAGGGCAGAGAAGCTTGAGCTGTTAGCAGGAGATGGAGATCAGCTGCAGGAAGTTAGCATGCTTCGCCTGGCATTGGCCTGGTAAGTGGCTGATTGAGCCAGGGGAGGTGAGGGAGGGGGATAAACCAGCTTGTGCCCATCTGTAGACATGATGTAAAATACAATCTCAGCCAGATTAAGTGGGCTATTCTAATCAGCCTCAAAGAGAGTCCCAGCATCGGCAACAAAGAGGCAGATTAAGGTGAAGATGTGGTGGTCAAGACTGTGGAAATATCCCTTGAGTCATTGTGGTGCATCAAGCTATTATGTGGAATATGAAAATTCTTTCTTTCTTTCTTTCTTTCTTTCTTTCTTTCTTTCTTTCTTTCTTTCTTTCTTTCTTTCTTTCTTTCTTTCTTTCTTTCTTTCTGAGGTTTTCATCAATTTAAGTAGAGGCATAGCAAGGGTTTGGAGTGCTTGGGGACAAAGTCCGTTTCTGTGCCCCTCCTACCCCCCAACCGCATTGCACTCACCCAGCAGGGAGATCGATCCTGCATGTGGGGGATGTGTTTGTGTGTGGGCATGTGCGGGCATGCCAGCTTGTGTGTGTGTGTGTGTGTGTGTGTGTGTGTGTGTGTGTGTGTGTGTGCACGAGCGCAGTACACCTCTCCTGCAGTGAACCGGGAGCAAGGTGAGGAAGAGGAGGAGGGCACCATGACCACCGCACTCTTCGCCTTCCTGCCTGCCTGCTTCGTCACTCTCCTGATGCATGGGAGCAGACGCAGCATCCGGGGCCCCGTTGCCAAGCCTTAGCCGGGGGAAGGAGGACTGCTGACGGGAGGGCACATGGCTTCCTCCTCCTGCTCCCCTCCAGGCGTCTCCAGATTGCTGCGCACATAGGGAAAATGCACCCTTCCGTCCCCGTCCCCCCCACCCCCCGATATGCCCTTGAATTTAAGACAGTCTATGTGGATGAGAGCAAAGAGTTCAGCAAGTATGTATTGTAGATCTGGATAGGACCTGTTCGGTGAATGTACTTTACAAAGGATGGGTTTGCCAAATCCTCAGCTTGAGAGGTTTCCAATTAAAAGAGTTGGCCCCCTTATCTTCCCTAAAAACACAACCTTCATGGCTATTGTGTTTGTTGCCATTTGCCAGCATGACTAAGAGGTATGATCTGTTCTAGATACACTTAATGGACATGCGTGGAGGCCCTGTGAGAACTCCATCGTCTTAAACTGACTTGGACCACTTTGGCCACAATCCAATCATGTTCATGTTCTAATGGAAGAAATCTTGTCATCTTGTTCAGCAAGAGACTACTTCCCTCCCCACATAGTATCTGCACCAAGGCTTTCTCCCTTTCCCACATCTATATTCTCAGTTCTTCACAAAAGTCAAAACTGTTCTGTAGTTCTCTGGAATAGATATTTATATAGTCAATGCAGGAATACAAGGCAAAGGATATTTGCCAAGTGGTTGTTCAAATTCCTCTTGAATGCCTGTGGTGATAGAGCACTCACCACCTCCTGGGGTAAATGGTTCCATTGTCCTATTGTTCTATCAGTCAGTATGTTTTTCTTGATATTCCGCCAATATCTGGCTTTGGGTGAGGACACACAGGCTGCATACAGGGTGGGATCCACATTTTTGTGAACCCGTCTTCCATCAGTGCAAATTTCCAGTTGGAAACAAACCCTTGAACTCCCATGCTATTATAAAACTCCTCAGTAGTAGATGTAGTCCAAGAATTATAAGTCAGAACAATAATTCATGCCATGTTGATGAATGCTATGATTTAGCACTCTTTCTTTCTTATGTTCTTTCTCTTGGAATTATTATTAAAATGTAATAGAAGAAAATACTGATGAGGTAAGTAAAATGTTGATCTGGATGGGTTGCTTTTTCCATTACAGCTGATTCATACTGGATTAGAATGGAGCACTGCCAACTGACTTACATTTTTATTGACTCCCTCTGTGTCTCTAGATTAATCAACTAATAGATGTTTTCCATTTTCAGCTGGCCTTGTTGTACAAGCCAAACTGACTTAGAACCTAAAACAAAGGCAATGAAATGAGGACTGATGATGACAATTCAGAATTATAATATTCCATCTTAATAAAGACAAGGAGAGGCAAAAGAGAAGAAGCAGCAAAAAAAAATATCAGGATACAAAAATTAGAACAGATGTAAATCTGCTTCTGCTCTCTCTCTGGAAACTTAAAAGCAAGAAAATGTCCTTCCAGGCAATAATAAAAAAAATTGCTCCAGAAAGTTGGATTAGATGCTATGGCCAAAGGTTTGATACTAGAAGAATAGACAAATGAGCCAGCTGATCCCTCATTATTTTTGTTCACATCTTGCATCTCAAACTATATACTAAGCAACAGCAGCAGCCTTAAATACATGCTGGCTTTTTCAAAGAATTTCACAACAAGTACATGTCCTATGGTGTGTTTTAATTCATTGTTCTTCAGGTACTGTATTTTACTTTCCAAGTTTCCACACTGTAATTTAGGTTTGGTTTGCTGTTTGGTTTCCTACTTCCAGATTATTTGCATTCTGAAGTCTAGTGGTCCAGTTTGTGTCATAAAGCAAAAGTGTTCTGCTTATACTCCATGGAGAGCATTATCTCACTTGATCCTACTACTCTTATTATAAAATAATTACTTTAATCCTCCCTTGCAGCTCTGCATGTACAATAGGTATGACATCATCATCAGTGCCAAACCTCCATGCAGTAAAGGATTCCTTTGTGATCTGGGGCTATATATGGTTGATCACATGGTATATGAGTCGTATGCACCCCCAGATCACCTTTAATCAAGGGTGGTTTGCCGCTAGTGATGACGTCATCCCATGGTGACAGGATTTCAACCAATGCATTGTGAAAATGAATGGTCTGGGGATGAACTTCACCTTGTGGAGGATTTAGAGTAGAAAGGGGGTTAAATAAACCTCTCCTCACTTGTGTTTCAGTTTCTAGTTCACCCCACCCCAAATATAGTTAATTAATTACATGTTGTCAAGTCAGAACAGACTTACAGGGATCCTAAAAGGACTTTGAAAGTAAGGGAGATGTTTAAGGAGTGGGTGATGGTTTTTTCCTATTTCCATTCTCACCATGAGTTTCCATGGCTAAATGGCAAAAATCAAAGAAAAACAAAACAAAACAAAACAAAGGACACAAAAGTTGGAATTTAAACCCTGGGCTCCAAAACTCCTATGCTGACCCTCTATCCAGTACACCTCTCCTCTCTCTCTCTCTCTCTCTCTGTCTGTCTCTCTGTCTCTCTCTCTGTGTTGCATTGTTACAGTCGTAACTGACTCTTTGAGCCTTTTCACACGACCCCTAAGATCCGCTGCCCCCTTAAATTCGGACCAGAGATCTTGGGGGTTCGTTGCTGTTCCTGCATCCCCACTCCTCTGCACTTCCTTGCTCCTGTCTGTGAGGGGAGGGAGGAAAAAAAGGGACAAAAGAATAAAGGCTTACCTCCCGGTGCCGGTGGAAGCTGCTCCGAGCCGTCACTTCCTGATTCCTTCTCTTAAAGGGGCGGGAGGCAACAACAAAAAGAAGCCAGGAGAGCCCGGCACATCCGCATCAAGGAATTTTCACCTCCCAAGAGCAGATACCTGAAAAGTGCGCTGGGTCCCGCTTAGGTGGGCGGGGTCGCACTTAATTTCCTGTAAACTCCGGAGCTGGTGGGGAAACATTTTTAAGCTCCAGAGCTGGGAGCCATTTGCCCCAGAGTTTAGGGGTCGTGTATAAACACCCTTCATGACCCACATGTCTATGGAGTTTTCTTGGCAGGAATACTGCAGTGGTTTTGCCAGTTCCTACTCCAGGCACCTATAGCACCTGGTATTCCCTGGCAGTCGCCCATCCAAGTACTAACCAGGGCTGACCCTGCTGAGGTTCCAAAATCAGATGAGATTGGATGTGCTTGGGGCATCTAGGCAGCTCTAGTACACAACATTAGGCACCGCCATATCCAAACAAAGAAAGAGGTCATATGGTGAAAAGTAATTTGGCATAAGTAATGTGGTGTAAGTGTAGGTCTGTTGTTTGAAGTGTTTTGTGAATTGCAGAAGTGCCCGTCTTTGCCTCCTACCCAGCAATAGAGATGGGCACGACTTAGCAGTATTCCCGTTTCCGTTTCCGTTACTCGTTTCCGTTACTCAATGGAAACGGTAACAGGAATTACTCCACCAGAACTCAAACTCGAACCGACGAACGAATAATTTGGTCTGATTTGTCGTGGTCGTTCCTGGTATCGCGCGATCGCGCGATGCCAAGCGGCACAGAAAAAAAGTTTTTAAAAGTTATAAAAACCCCCCGATTCCCGGCCCTAAAAGCAGGCGAAAACTGTCTGAGGGCACCTACCAGGCCAGAAGGGTGATTTATTTGGGGGGGGGGGTTCCCCGCCCCCCTCTCCTTGGCTATTGCTACTGTTTCGCTGCTGGTACCAGGCGGGGGGGGCATCGTCTCGTCTGCCTTTGCCATGCGGTGTGCGGGTGGGGGGATCCAAAATGGCAACCGCAATTTTTTTTTTTGAAATCATGGCCCAAAACCCCACCAAAGCACCACAGAAACATGCGAAAATTAGCTATTTTAAATGCTTGAATTTTTACAGTAGCAGCAGTGGGTTTTTCTTGCAAAAAAAAAGTCTCCGTTGATTTTATTTTATTTTATTTTATTTTATTTTTTTACACCTGCACATTTGCAATGATGGGCTCGCCCATGGTAGTGGACCATGCAAATTTTCCACCAATCGCATGGCCACTTGGCCAGGTTGACCACAGAGACTTCTGGGATGTGCCAATCGGGCATAAACAGCCCACTAATCGTAGCCCAAACCCGAACCATAAGCCTAAGCCTAACCCATACACCAGTACACTGTCCTTCTAAGTGGGTCAGAGAGGCACCCAGAGGTGCACCCCAATACTCACCCTAACCTCACCCGTAACTAGCCTAACCCTAGCCCTTGCGCTAACCCATCTTAACCCTAAGCCAGATCTACTACATTGCACTACACGCAAGTACGTTTCCCTTCTTAGTGAGACGCAGCGGGTGCAAAGAGTCTGCCAGTTCGTCACTTGTGGCTCTGGCTGACTCCTGCAGCTGCCTCCAGGAGCCCGCTACCCCCCAAACCAGTACTAACGACAATGAAAAAAACAAAAAAACGAACCGACTAATTTTTGCGAATTTTCACGAAAAACGGAAACGAGCCGATACGGGCTGCCTCCGACACCCAACAACTCGAAAACGTCATTTTCCCTAGTCGTGCCGATCTCTACCCAGCAAAGACACAGAGGATAAATGTCACTGCTGTGCAAGGAGACCTTGCATTTGTGTCAGGGCTTGGGAGTGCAGATGTAAAACAGTTGCGAGAGACTATTTCCACAAAATCTGTGTCTTCACCTGAGCAATTATGCAGGCACAGCAGATGGCCATTATCCTTCGACAATATTTTATTGGCAACTCTGAAATGAGTAGCACTTAGCAATGCATAATCTGATGTGATGTTCGCTCTGTTATTCACATTGTACAAGGAGGAAAAACATTGCAGAGATATCTGCACACTCATATAATGCTAATGGAGCAAAAGGGGAGAGACCTAAAATTTAAGTGTTCATTTATTTGTTTCAAAGTGAATTCTGTGATCATAAAAAGGTGCTGAATTGACGGGGGCCCTCTAGCTATTGATGGAAACGTTGCAACAACATTGTCGCAACACATGGAAAACTTTTCCCCTACTTTCCAGACTTTGCTTGAAATGACCTTGAGAAAAGCAGCTTGCTTCCCATTCTTTGCTCTTTCTCTGTGATTTTCAGAAAGAGTGGCACACATGGTTTACACAGCAGTTTGGCAGCTTAAAGGAACATATTGTGCTTTGCCTGTGTGCTGCTAAAATAATCTGGAATAAGGGGAACTGTCTGTCTGTCTGTCTGTCTGTCTGTCTAGAGGTGTTGTCCTTACCTTCTACATGTTAATGACATGGTGTTTTCAAAGACAAAAAGAGTCTGCAACCCTAACTCATGACCACAAATGTGACTGAATGCAGAAGCATCCAAACTGAGACGTTTATCTTTTTAGAGCTAAGCACTCAAATATATTGGAAGGACAAGTTTGTGAGTTTGGGTTTCTCATGTGAACAAATCTTCAGTAATTGAACACTGTGGACATCCACATACTATTGATAAACATGGACCTTCTTGTAATTCGGAGCTGCTGGTTGCACAGATTGTCCTCCTCAGGGGTCCACAGCTACTCCCCCTTTTTTCTCTTCACTTTGTATATTGTCTGATTTTCACTCAGATAACATCTATCTTCTGGCTCTGGAAGAAGTTGCTGATTGTGGTCACCACAAATAGGTGTAAAAGTGAAAAGAAAATCTTACACATCAGTGATGAAAAACAATGGAAAATAAAAAGAGTGTGCCAATTATACGTACAGTATATGGCACACTCTTTTTATTGTGTAAGATTTTCTTCATCACTGATGTGTAAGATTATAAGATTCTCTGAATGGATTGAAATGTTGAGGGTGCAAAAGAAAGAAAGCTTAGCATTAGAGATGGGCACGACTCAAAAAAATAATTTTTCGTTTGTCATTTGTCATTTAGGGGTCCATTTCGGTTCGTTTTCGTTTTGGGTTTTTTTTTGCACATTTTTTGTTTTTGTTTTCATTATGAAATGAAATGAAAAAACAAAAACAAAAACAAATTTTTTTCGTTTCGTTAGCATTCTTTTCAATGCAATGTGTCTGCCGTAATGGAAACAAAAAACACAGCAAAATTTTTCGTTTCGTTTCCGTTGTCGTTTGCTTCTGAAAAATTTTTCGTTTTCGTTTTTGTTACGAAACGAAATGAAAAAATGAAAACGAAAACGAAAATTTTGCTGAGTCGTGCCCATCTCTACTTAGCATACAGCTGCCCAGAGGCTGTAGACTAAGAAAGAAACTGGTGGAGAAAATATTCACCCAACCTGCTTCAGCTTTTTCTCCTACTTAAGGAAAGCCTTGTGGCTCAAGGTGATGCTGCAGGGTACTGCATTTTAGGCTGTGGTCACACCAGTGTTCTCTGCGTATATAAATTTCATGCATATTTTTGGGGGGTGGTCACGTGGTTTTTAATGTGCAGTTAGTGTCCTCTCTTCTGTGTCTTATTTTCGTATTCTGGTTCCATCTCTACCTGTCTACTTTGCTTTTCCCCCTTCTTTCCGGCTCTACTTTCCAAGCCTCCATGGTGTTTAAGCTGTCAAAAAAGGGGAACAACTGATTTTACTGCATATTTTCTGTGTCCTGTCGTGGTTACAGAAGCAAATAAGTAAGCATTTTCAAGCAAAGTTTCTAAATCCAGCCCCTGGTGATGATTATTGAAACTTTGCTGAATCTGCTGTTCCAGGGGTGTGGTCGGCTGGGACCTGAATTTACTTCTCTTCGTGGTTAGGATGCGATCTTTTTATGCGCAGTTAACCAAAGGGAAACTACGGAGGAAACGCAGGTATGACCGCAGCCTTAGTTAACTAAAATTAGTCAGTCATTTTAAAACACAAAACAATCCCATGATGCACACCACAACCTTTTTTTTTTCATGTCAGGTTTCATCTATCTGCCTTTCAGTCTTGGACCCATGGCAGAGACAGAGAGGCCAACATCTCTTCTCTCTTCTCTTATGAAAACACTATTATTAAAACATTACAGCATGGAGTTAAAGCTGCTGTGCTGGCCACTGGGGCCTGGATTTTTTCACACGAGGCTTCCTTCCTTTTTGAGATCTAGATTGCTTCACCAAAAAGTATTTTCTTTCTTGATATGTTGGCCTGCAGCTGTTATTGGCACATACCACATGGCCCAGTGAGATTTGTGGTTCAAAGGGAGCAGAGATCATCAGATGGAGCTCTGGCCCATTCTTTTCCAGCTCAGATCTTTGCCCTTTCATCACATCTTTGTTAATTCTTCCTGATATACTGTAGCTTCTGTCTCTCTCAGCTCTCTCTATAAATCACATATATATTCAATGTTATGTGTTGTAGTTCACATGCATTTCAAGGATAAATAGGAAATATACGTATGCATGGACCAACTTACTTTAATAATAATAATGCATGCCATTAAGTCGATTCCAACTTATGGTGACCCTTTCCAGGGTTTTCTAGGTAGAGGATACATAAACAGAAATGGTTTACCATTCCTTTCTTCTAGAGGCTGTGTAGCTTTCCCAAGGCGACACAGGCTGGATCTGCTTAAAAGAAAATATTTTTTCACCCAGTGTGTTGTTAGTCTGTGGAACTCCCTTCCACAGGATGTGGTGATGACATCTGGCCTGGATGCCCTCAAAAGGGAATTGGACAGATTACTGGAGGAAAAGCCCATCACATGTTACAAACCATGATAATCTCCAGTCTTGAAACCAGGGTACTTCAAGGGCCAGGTGCAGGGGAGTGGTATCAGGAGACAGAGATGTAGTCTTGTGTGCTCCCGGACGCATCTGGTGGGGCCACTGTGAGATACAGGAAGCTGGACCAGATGGGCCTTTGGCCTGATCCAGCATGGCTCTTCTTATGTTCTATGTTCTTATTATTCTTATGAGAAGCACAATGGGGAATCAAACTCTCAACCTCTAGCTCTACAGCCAGATACCTAAACCCTGAGATATAATGCTTATATATTTGTACTCTGCCTAGATGCCCTAAGCACATCTGATCTTGCCTGATTTCAGAAGCTAAGCAGGGTCGGCCCTGGTTAGTACTTGGATGGGAGACCTCCAAGGAATACCAGGTGCTGTAGGCACCTGGAGTAGGAACTGGCAAACCACTCCAGTATTCCTGCCAAGAAAACTCCATGGATATGGAGTCACGAAGAGTCGGTCACGACTGTAACGACACAACACACACACATTTGTACTCTGGCTCTTCATTTCCAATCTTGTTCTTTTATCTGCATTACTGACCCTCTCAGGAAACTACGTGAGCCCCAGTATCCGCAGGTATTGACATCACATGGGAATGCCAAGGTCCCATGAAATACCAATATTTTTAAAACTCTTAAAATATGTAAAGGCCCGGTGTTCGTAGGAGCAACCAATCCAGCAGCTACTTTCTCCTTTCCCCAGATATCTCTGGATCTTCACATCAAGGACAAGGATCCAGAGACTTTGGGGTGGTGGTGGTGAAAGAGATGTTTCTAGAAGTAGTTATCTATTGGTCCAAGAAAGGACAGACTCCCTTGCTCATAAGCCTGTGGATAGGGGAGCAAGACCATAGTAGCAGTGCTGACACACTTCACTGTGCTTTACTTTTCCATTTGAAGATTGGTAGGGAATGAAGACATCTTGGGGTACTTGAGGCTTGGGGCCTCAGTATCTGGAAGAGAGGATCTCCCAAAGGTCACAACTGACCCGGCCCACTAGGGCATCACTGGCACTCTCGTTATGGGTGGCCATCCCCAGGGAAGCCCGTTTCCACTCATAATTGGGCATTCTCGGTGCCTGGCCTGGCTTTGTAGAATAAGCTGCCAAAAGAGATTCAGCAAACGGAGTCCCTACCATCTTTTTAAAAAGCCTTGAAAACCTGGCTGTTCAAAGATGCATTTTGTGATAGGTAGTTGTTTATTGTTGCTGTTCCCCCCCCCGTGCCTATTGCCGGGCCTTAAGTTGTTTTTGCATTGTTATTGTTACATTGTTTTTATTATTTTTCTTTATGTTCTGATATTGGTTTTAATTGTTGTGTATCTATTTATTTGGCCTTTGTTAAATGCCCAGGGTTCCCGAGGAAAATTTGGAGCAGCCTAAAAGTGCAAAAATATAAATCAATCAATCCATTTTTCATATTCTATAACTCATGGATTGACATAGTACACCCCCCTCAGGAATGTGCATTATGTGAATGGCTAACATATCTGCAATTGAAAAACATGGGCAACAATGTATTTCAGGCATGGGGAATATGTATATAAAATATGTATACAGTGGTACCTTGGTTTATGAGCATAATTCATTCCGGAAACATGCTCATAAACCAAAATACTTGCATATCAAAGCAAATTTCCCCATAGGAAATAATGGAAACTCAAATGATTTGTTCTGGCATCCCACTTTCCATTGTTTCCTATTGGGGCATTTGCTTTGATATATGGGAACCAGTGGACGCAGCAGCCTGGACCCAGTGGCTCGGACCCCTGGTGAGGACCAGTGGCTGCCACTGAGCACATCTGGGCCTGCACCTAGGGTCAGAAGCCACCACTGGCCAGCACCAGGCCCGCACCCTGGCCCTGAGGCCACGTCCGGACAACACTGGGCTCATCGCAGATCCACCAAGCACACTGAGGCCCAGAGGCTACTTCCAGTCACATCTGGGTGCTATCCCAAGATGGCGGAAGTGGCAGACAGGAGGAGGAGGAGGAAGAGGAGGAAGAGGTAAGCCAGGCCTTAATTGCACAACGAGCACCTCCAGTGCTCATTTTGCAAGACTTTGATTGTTTTGCAAAACACTTGTAAACAAAGGTGCTCGTAAACTGAGGTGCCACTGTATTAAGAAAGGTATCTGAGGAAATGCACGTAGGAAGAAAATGTACATGATACATGCATATACATTCTTATGCTAAAAGTAACAACATAAAGTCCTGCAGTAGACGCAATGGGCTGGAAGGTGGTATCAAGAAAAATGGAACAGAATCCAGGCTGAGTTTTTTCATATCTTAAAAGCCTATGCTCAGCATAGACTTCATAAAGGCTGGGCTAGGCAGCTGCAGCAACCATCTTCTCTTTCGTTTCCTTGAGGGAGTCTGCTTTCCCAAAGGATATTATATTGCCAGTTAGGGCACAAACAGAAGGGGGGATTCAAAATGGAGGTAGACAGTGGCTGAATTCAACAGCTACTTGGCATTACAGTTTTGCAGTGAGCCAAATCTAAAAACGAAGAGACAATTGGGCTTGACCTGGCACCACCGCCACCCCAGCTCTTGGGAGAACCATGCTCCAGACAGCCCTGGAGGGTGCCATGCCCAGACTCTAGAGTTTGTGGATGTTGTAAGAATTATTTATTTATTTATTTATTTATTTATTTATTTATTTATTGGATTTTTATACCACCCATCTGGCAATGAGGCCACTCTGGGTGATTAAATACAATACAATACAATGCAATGCAATGCAATACAATACAAAAATCAACAACATATAACTCCTACAATAAAATAAAATCAACAGAAAAATAGGTAAATATAATGAAAATATAATGAAAACAACATAAAATGACATATAAATTCCATAAAACTGTAATATTATTGGCAGGCAAATCAGCTAAAACATATTTAGTGGATGGACACTATATTTATGTTAAGTTTGAGGAAATGCCTGCTTTAAAAAACAGATTTTCAATAGTTTTTTAAAAAACAGCCAAAGAGGGGGCCAGGCAGATGTCTGGTGGAAGCTTATTCCACAGGTGAGGGGCAATGGCAGAGAAAGCGGAACCAAACTGGGAGCCAGTGCAGGGTGGCCAGTGTTGGGGATATACGGTCATATTTTCTAGTCCCAGTCAGCAATCTGGCTGCTGTATTCTGGATCAGCTGGAGTCTCCACATCAGCCTCAAGGGCAGCCCCACATAGAGAGCTTTGCAATAGTCCAGTAGTCTTGAGACTACCAATACATGGACCAGCATGGTGAGAGCTTCCGTGTCCAGATAGGGGCACAGCTGACCAATCCACCACAGATGGTAATGGGCAGAATGGACCACCAATGCTACCTGAGATTCCATGGATAGTACCAGGTCCAAGAGAACATCCAAGCTGCGCATCTCATTCTCTGTGGAGAAAGTCATGACCCCAAATGAGAGGGAATTTCTCAGTCCGCTAACAGTAGGAGCCCCCACCTACAAGTTTTCCATCTTGTCCAGGTTCAACCTCAATCTGTTTGCCCTCACCCATGCCAGAACAGCATCCAGGCAGCGCTGAAAGAATGGAACAGCATCCACTGTCGAAGATGGAAACAAAAGATAGAGTTAGGTGTCATCAACATACTGATGACATGAAGCTCCAAAACTCCTGATGACCCTTCCCAGTGGCCTCATATAGGTAATAAATAAAATTGGCAAGATGATTGACCCCTATGGAACCCCACATTTGGGGGTCCATGGGGTGGACTGCATCTCACCAATCTCAACTCTCTGGGGATGGTCCTCCAAGAAGGATGTGGGGATACCCAATTCAGAGAGTATCCCTAGGAGGATACTGTGGTTGACTGTATCAAAGGCCAATAAGAGATCGAGTACAGACAGAGAAGTATTCAGAACTCCTATGTAAATTCTAAAGAAGTACTGTGGTATCACCACGAGCAATTCTAACTTTAATTTAATTATGCTGTTGCTTTGTGGAATATTTATTTATTTATTTATTTATAGATTTTTATACCGCCCATCTTCCCAAGGGAACTCCGGGCAGTTAATAACAACAATGAAAACAAATGTCAGATACACTTGTTTTATGACTTTATCTGAAATTTCTTATTGTTTTTTCCCAGGTTAGGGCAAAGGGTTTTAAATCTCTAAGTAGGTACTGTACTGTAATAGTGCATGTCTCTTAATCTGAACAGCTATTATCTGTTCAGCAGCTAAAGGGCGCTCCCTTAGACATGACAATTTCTTTAATAAGCATCAATTTTAGGAAAGTATTCTTTGCTCCCATTTTAGTCAGCCTATAAGAAGTTTAAAAAAACAAAACAGCTTTGTTTCATTTTCTGGAAGATGGGTAACAGTACCTTCACAATAACATTGTATAAAACCAACATGGCCCTATCTCTAGTTCTATAGCACTATCCAGTGCGACAGCATTGATTTTGATGTATCTGCTCTGAGAGACATTACATTTAGTAATAGTAATCTTAGAACTGCACAGCCTGAAGTAACCTTATGGATCATTATGTCCAGCCTCCGTCAATGAGGAACAGCAGGGAATCAAACTCACAACCTCCAGCTTCTCAGCCTGCAACCTAGCCTATGAGCAGTTCTTCCTTGCCTTCTTATGAAAGAGAGATGAGGGACTTCATTAAGGTCTCAGGAAGCACACACAGGAAGCCAAGATGATCCGGTTCATTGTTAAAAAGTCCAGGAAAGCAAATGCCACCACCTTACCTTGATCGGCTTTATTGCTTTCTGCATCTGTTCCTTTATTGCATTGTTCATTGCTTTATTTTTGTGCAAAAATTGAAATGTGAAAGAATGTAAGCATTCATGCAGTAAAATCTTGGGCAGCATTTACAGGACATTTCCCCCTGCACATATGACATATTTGGGGATTTACACTCCTACCTTAAAAAGCAACCAGCACACGAGGTTAAGTTGAAGAGGGGTATACTCAGATTCAGATCTTCATTCATCTTTAAATCACACTTGGGAGGTCTGGGACTGGTCACTTTGCTGTCAGAATAAAACAGGGGAAGGTAGGATGAGATACACATGTATTAAAATGGAGGAAGAGAGATAGGAAACTTCAAAAAACTTGCCAAAATAGCAAGGGGGAAAAGTTAAATGAGAAAGAATAAGCAATGTGCAGCTCTTCCAGTGATCTTGATCATTATATGTAGAGAGCCATAAAAATGGCATCATACATTCCGTCTGTGTTTAAGGATCAGCCTGCACTCATCTTGGAAATGTTTACTTGACTCTGAATGGGCTGGTTTAATTAATTTCATTTAGCAATGGAGACAAAATTATATAGCATATCATTAGAGGTTGGAAAACTATTGTTAAAATAAATTCATTCTTCTTAGTTGTTGCAATTTATGACAAGTAGGTCATTGTTGTTCTTTATTTACAGTGTCGGGGGAATTGCTCAAAACCTTATTTGTTTGGGAGGGATGAATTGACAAGAGGGTAACATAAAACTAGAAATGTTCCCGTCTCGTGCATTAAAATGTCTTTACAGGTAATTAAAAGAAAATATAACATGGTACACCACAAGTACCCTACTTGTTATGTTACTTTTGACATGCAACTTCATTACAGACTTGTGAACTTATCTAGTTACAGGGTGTGGCATACCTTGTAACTCATTACTATGAAGCTAACCAAGTCAGAGCTCAGAAAGGTTGATGTTTGGAACTATGGCTCTCAGAACTGTCCAACCATCACTGGCAAGTGGTGATGCTGGCTGAAGTTCCTAGAGATTGTAATCTAAAAGGTAACTTTTCCAAACACTGATATAAACTGAGCCTCTTGGCCCCTGTAACCTTGATCTGCTCTTTTTCTTTCCCATAGAAAGTCATATTCTTGAAGATGTAAACAAGTGCATCATTGCACTAAGAGCCCAGGATGCTGATGGTTTAGATCGTGCAGCCGGTGCCATCCGAGGGCGTGCAGCAAGAGTGGCCCATGTGGTTTCTGGGGAGATGGACAATTACGAGACTGGAGCTTACACTGAAGGAGTGATGGGAAATGTGCAGTATCTCACCAATGGCGGTATGTGTACTTGTCTGGGTTTGAACTTGCATTGAGCTTCTGCAGAGGAAATCCAAACATTGTGACGGGTTCTCAAAAAGTAAAAGTATAAATTTCCTGATAGCAACCAATTGTCCTTTATCTAATGAAAGAACGACATTTTTTTCTTGTATGATGCAGATATTCCTGGTCCATTTGACACCACTCAGGCATGTTTTCTTTGCGTAGATGTAAGTGATGGGAGTTAATCGTTCTGTTAAAAACAATCCTCTGGAGATTTGATTTATGAATTTAGAGAGTATTTTTAGACAAGGGTTACTGGTTGTTGCTAGCCAGAACACTGACATCTGAGGATTGAGACAAAAGGATGTCTCTTGAGCCCTCCTACCTACGTGTAGTAGCACACAGAATAAGGATGCCAGAGGGAGGGTATAGAAATGATGGCATTGATATGGGGACTTTGACTGGGATGGGTGAGCATTTTGTTTGTACTGAAGCCTGTCTATGGTGCTGAACTAGGCTTGCTACTTCTGTTTTCTAGCAGGCTTGTCTTCAGTGGTTAATGGCAGGCCCCTCCACACAGGGAATCTTGGTGCCCATCAGAGTTGTTCCCAATACTGATAATTAGTTAATTTTCACTGAGAATTTCCTTAAAGTCATGTGTTTCTTCATGCATGCTATGAAACACATGAGGGGGCCTGCCTGCCTACCTGACTATCTGTCTGTCTCTATCTGAAGTTCAAATGCAAGAGAAAGTAAAGGCTACAAATTTGATCACTCCATTGTCACTTAGCTTGCAGCCCTAACATTTTTATTATTTTTGAGTATTTTTACCCCACCTTTCTCCTTGGAAAAGGAGCCAAGGTGGCTTCCATTAAGGAGAGACAATATACAGTCCATTACACTTAAAGACATACCGTATTTTTCGCTGTATAAGACGCACATGCCCAGAAGACTCACCTAGTTTTTAGCAGAAGCAAAAACAAGAAAAAATGTTTTGCCTAAGGTTTCATGGCGGGGGAATTCTGGCTGCAAAAGGGGAGGGCAGGGGATTGGTGGAGGAGACCTCTTTGCAAATGAGGGGATTTCTGATCAGAGAATCCTGGCCGCAGAAGAGAAGGCGTGGGGAGAGGCTCTCTGGAGGGAGCCTCGTTGCAAAGGAGGTGATTGGGACTGTGGAATCCAGGGTGCAGCAGGAGATGGGAGAGGCTCCATGGAAGCCTCTTTGCAAATGAGGTGATTAGGACTGGGGAATCCGAGGTGCTGCCTTGAGCAGACCCCAGATCTTTATGACTCCAATTACGTGTGAAGAAGAGGGGTGGTGGGATACACCTTAATTTACTGCCGTAGCCACCTTAGATAGTGTTTGTGGTATGCTTTGAACATATGAAATAATTATGCATTTCAAAACACAGGAAGCTGGAGTGTTTGTCTACGTAGCCCATTATTGACTGCTTCCTAGTCCTTTAAAAAAGAGATTCAGGGTTTGAATATAGGGCACATTGCATACAAAGCAAATTCTCTTTCATTAATTCAGGGGATGTCCATCAAAAGCCAAACATGAGAATTATTTGTGTTCTGTTAAGACCTGCCTCTAGAGTCAGAGCCTTGGCCTTATTATTTTACCCAGTGTTTGTCAGTGAGGCTCCCGTCTTTACCACCACACAAAGGAGGTACTATAATAACCAAGGAGCTAATGGAGACACTCAATTAATGGTTTTCTTCCCTTTAGAAAATGGTAATCGACTAATTAGAATATGCCATTTCATTTTTACTCTTAAACACATCCTATGTCTATCATTAAATATTTTTAGCAACAATGTTTTAAGCAATTTTGTCAGTATCAGATTCTGGTCCAAAGAATTTGATGAAAAGGATTTCACAGTAACAAAGCTTTAAAATACCAATTTCTTCACTCTTTCCTTCTCTTTCTCTCTCTCTTTTTCCTTCTCTTTGAGAAGAAACCTGTGAAATATTGTTTGTGACACAACACACTTTTTTGATTACCTCTCCAATGAAGCAACTGGCAATGATGAAAAACAAAAAACACCACTCTGCCATTTATGTAGAACTGCAGTCCTTTCTCATTGCAACTTGGTTCAAACTCACCGTGAATTTGCACTGATGGCTGTTTCATTTCATTGCTGTGACAGTAATGTACCTTTGCCTTAATCCACATATAAAAAGACAGGGCCAAATAACACCTATGGGCTGTTAAATTTGAGGACACTTTCATCACTGGTGTTTTACGCACATCCGAATACAACATCTTTAAATTATTCAACTAAAATATATTTTAAAAGCATTGTTTGATGTAACTTGTCTTTAACAGTTGGATTGCGCATAGTGAAGAAACCTAGAATTCTAAAGAAATATTTTGCCCCATAGCCCCTTCAGGGGAGGGATGGAAGGTTGACTAAAACTGAACTGCAGCTAACTACAAAGAGCAAGGCCTACACTGAGATGCTGTGTGTGTTTCTACTTATCACCTCTTCAGAAGATGGCAAAGCTGAGAACAGGAAGAAAGGGGCAAGAGAAATTCAACTGATGTGATTTGTATGGTGTCCGTCCTCATGGAAACCTAACACTGCTAACAGCCTCTGCAAAAAAAAGTTTAGAAACAGATTTCTAAAAGTACAAATATCTAATAAAATATAATGCAAACAAGAAAAAGAACAGAATGCTTGATGACACCCTAGGAGCATCCAATGAAAAGAAATACTGTATGTTTTTGGTTGATACCTCAGTGATCAGGGGAGTGGGAGCCACAGGCCATCACAGCACTGAGCACACAAGAGGGTTGAAGCATTTACTCTCTTTATTATTATTATTATTATTAGATTTTCACAGTCCACCAAAGCAAAGTGTTAGAACCAGGTGCAAAACAGTGGCTCATGAAGGCAAAGAAAAGCTGTAGAGTGAGCAGATGTTTTTCAGTTTTAGGGCTGGCGTAAGCACACAGATAATTTCAGAATGGCCTAATTTAGATAGTGGCACAGGGCACCTTATTTTTTGTGACTATTGCTAACATTACTAAACCACTGGGGAGTTTGAAATTCCCGCAGATTGCCTGGAGAATTCTGTCTTTCCCCCGCCACCCCTTGAGGAAAGCTTACAATATATGGGTCTTGATTACCTAAAAATGAAATAAAAAATACAACCAGGCAAGCAAGAAAGGTACATGCTGGAGACACATGAAAAATATGACATGAGGTAACATTTTTGTCTGCACTCTGTGGTAAAGAGTAAGGACACAGATGGTGGGTCACGAGAGCCAGAGCCGTCGTTTCTTAACAACGCAGTCTGCAGCACAATTTGTGTGTGCCTGTGTCTGTGTCTGTATGAGAGTGAGCATACTGTATATGCATTACGATCTTTTTACTGACTTGCCATGAAAGTAAACTACATGCAGGAAACTGTTTTTTCTTGTCTTAGGTGGTTACTTCACATCCTTCCTCGAGCCGAGGTGAACTTGCCTCCGTGTTGAAAACGGTTTTCAACACGGATCAAGAAGTGCATTAAAAAGATTCCCGAGATCCAGGACGGGAATCTCTCACCCTGCTTGGAGCGCAGTTCAGGGGGCATGGTCGGGGTGAACTCGGATTGACCCCACAAGGACATGAGGTTACGTTCCTTCAAACTGGTCTCCAGTGGGGCCGCGAACTGCAGCGAGAGGGGTGTGAAGTATCAGCCTTAAATAGAAGATCCCTGCACCACATTCCTTTTTGTTAACATGTAATCCAGATGAGGGTTAAATAACATGCTGCAGCACCCAAGGATTCACTCCCAAGATGTTTGCCGGTTTAGAGCCTTTTTGTGCATGTACCAGTTCCTTTAATGATGCTTGAGTTTCTGATGAATGGATAGCAAACTCTAAGTACCAAGAAGAAATTGAAATGAACTGGGAAACAACTGACTTTTTAAAATAAGTGATTGTTCTATGATGTCAAAGGACGTGTAGGCATCCACTGGTGGTAAATTCGAAAGTGCAGTGCACATCAGAAGGTACCTGACCGCATACAGACAGCTGCATGATAATTTACTACTCTGGACAGCCTTGGCTTTCCTGAGACTGAAGAAGGTTGCCTAGCCTATAACTTCTGGTCAATTTAAGAACTCATATACCACCTCCCAGATCTCATAGAACTGACTGATGAGTCTCAAGAGTCCTCCATCTCTTTAAAGATGCTTTAAAGATGAGTAATTTGAGTGCTCACCAAATTACTACTTGATCTTACTCTGAAGAACTCAGTGAAATTGTGACCAATCTAACTTATCGAATTAGTCAGCCACGAATGCTAATATTTAACTTTTGTTTCGGGCCTCAGTGTTAAGTAGGCAATATCAAAAACATGTCTTTTTAAACTCAGAAAACCTGGCCTGTAGAGATGGGCATGAAACAATTTTTTTGTTTCATTTTTCATTTTTCGTTTTGTTTCAGACCGAAATGAAGAACAAACTAATTTTAAAAGAAAAATTAAACAAAATAAACTGAAAATTTTCAGTTTGTTCTTATTCATTTTTCATTCCCCCAATGCTCCCAATTGCAAGGGGGCGGGAGGCACAGGATGTTTTACAATTGCAGGCAAAAATCAAAGAAAAACAAAAGAAAAGACACAAAACGTGTGGCACCTTAAAGACTAACTTTCATATTTTAATGTCACGTTTTGTGGACACGTCCACTTCTTCAGACATATAGCAATAGAAACCCTGCACCATCCCCCCTAACACACCCAATTGTATGTGTGTGGGGGGGAGGCATTGGGTTTTTAAACTGTTTTGAGCCACCGAAGCAAGCAGCAGCTGCGGCCATCCTTGTTTGCTTCAGTGGCTCAAAGAAAGTTTAAAAACCATGCACTATTCCCCCCAATATGCCCAGTTGGGGGGGGGGGGAGCCAAGAGACAGTGTAGTGTTTTAAGAAAATATGAAAAACAAAGTGGAACGAAAAATGAAATGATTTTTAAAGTAAAAATTCATTTAAAACAAAACAAAATGAAGAAAAACGAACCAAAATACCATTTTTTCCCCATTTCATGCCACCTCTACTGGCCAGTCATGGGGATAATAATGTCCCTAAAAAAAAGTGGAAAAACAAACTTTTTTTTTAAAGGAAATGGGGGAGCACTGCCCCATTTAAAGAGGACAAGAGGGCTGTCATATACATTTTCCTTCTCTACTAGGGAACAAAGGAAAGGTGCTCTTTTTCAGAACAAGCAGGTGAATGAACAAGCTTTCCCCTCTCTCATGATGTTAGAACCAGAATCATCTATTGAAAATCAGTGACAGGAGATTCAGGATGGATAGAAAAAGTACCTTCTTTTGCAGAAAACATTAGCAAATCATGTAATTTGTGATTGCTACCACAGACATACCTTGCACTCCTGTATTAGCACATTCTGTTAAAAAAACAACACATTAGATATTGCATAAGAATCAACCTTAATATATTTGCTGGTAAGTATTTTGTGCCACAACCCCACAGGTGGCTTCCTCATTCCAGGTGAACCTGCTACTGGTGAATGCGCCAATACTAAAATCTAGCATTATATTATTTGTGTTGTAAGCCCCATTGAACTCAGTGAGGCTTATACTGGGCAAACAGCCATAGGATTGTACCGTACGCTCCCTGTACCACCCCCACCCCCACCCCCGGCCTGGAGAAATCTCTGACTCTCATCCTGAGTCACATTAGACCAGAGAAGAGTAATTAAATTGCATTTAGAAAATATAATTCTGATAAGGCGTAGCAGAAAATGCCCTGCTCGTGCGTGAACTCTTGGGAGTTCAACAGTTCTCTACATGCCACTACCAGCTACATGGCATTTCCCTTCTCTGGTAATGACAATTGTTTCATAGCAGTCCAAAGATTATTCAGGCAAAGGGCACAATGGAAAAAGAAGAACATCTCCATTCAGCTGTAGAAATTCAGCATTATCTGCCACTTCAGGGCCATTTTTAGGGTTATCAGAATTTTACAGCAGTTAAAGATAAGTGAACAGTTTATTATAAGAGCAATTTCCTTGTTTAGGTCACAAGTAGCAGGTAATTATTCTTAAAAAATGTGTAGGATATTTCAAGAAGTTTGTAGAATACAAACTGCTTAGGGTACAGTAGGCAATGTATGGTCCTCAGTCTGATCTCATTAGGCCCTTGACATAGTTTCCATTTCCAATGCTACATGCAGGTGCTCAGTTCAAGGCCTCTGCAAGAGTAATTTGCTGTTGCCCCAGAAGCTCTCTAAATCAGTGGCTTCCAATCTTGGCTCCCTAGGTTTTCTTGGACTGCAACTCCCAGAAGTCTTCATATTCTCTGGCCCAGCACTAGCCTGAGTCGCACCCACTATTGGTGTGTGTGTGTGTGTGTGTGTGTGTGTGTGTGTGTGTGTGTGTGTGTGTGTGTGTGTGTGTGCTCTTCGTGACCCCATGTCCATGGAGTTTTCTTGGCAGGAATACTGGAGTGGTTTGCCAGTTCCTACTCCAGGTGCCTACATGTAGCCGCCAACAAATTGCTCCAAGAGGAATGGAGAAAAAATGTGGGGGGAGGAGAGAAGTGTGGTGGAGTCACACCACCCTTTTGTATGGCATTTTAAAACCAAAAATCATATATGGATTTACTTGCCCAAATCTGTTATAGGTATGTAAATGTTATCTCGCCTGATTTCGGAAGCTAAGTGGGGCGGCCCTGGTTAGTGCTTGGATGGGAGACCACCAGGGAATACCAGGTGCAGCAGGCGCCTGGAGTAGGAACTGGCAAACCACTCCAGTATTCCTGCCAAGAAAACTCCATGGCCATGGAGTCACGAAGAGTCGGTCACGACTGTAACAACACAACATAGACACACAAATGTTATCTCTTTTTGCTAAGGTCATGACTAATACAAATAAATAAATGATGAAAATGGCATTGTGGTGCCCCCAGATTTGCTACTGCTATGTGGTGGCAGCGGCTGAACAAGAGGGTGCATTTCAAGCAGGTATCAAGGAATATAGCTCCACTTTAAAACAAGCAGTGAACTTCTTGCATGTGTTGTTTTTAAAGGGAAAGTTTTTTTTTAATATTACTAGCCTCCTAGCACCTTTGGCAACAATGAATGTGGCTGAAAAAGCCAGCCTTGGAGAAACAACACAATAATTTCCGGGTGTCTGTTTGAGTCCATTTTGGCATGAATGTATTCAAGGTGATGAACAATTAAACTTTTAAAAGACATACTTTTCTAGATGTACTCAATATGTGGAGAAATATTCTCGTACAAGAGAATCATTTCACACGCTAGCAAGGTTATGGTCAAAATTCTACAAGGGTGGCTGCAACAGTATGTGGACAGAGAACTCCCAAAAGTGCAAGCTGAATTTTGAAGGGGTAGAGGAACTAGATCTCAAATTGCCAACATGTGCTGGATTATAGAGAAAGCTAGACAGTTCCAGAGAAACATCTACTTCTGCTTCATTGACTATGCCCAAGCCTTTGATTGTGTGGACCACAACAAACTATGGCAAGTTCTTAAAGAAATGGTAGTGCCTGACCACCTTATCTGTCTCCTAAGAAATCTATTTGTGGGACAAGCAGCAATAGTCACAACTGGATATGGAACAACTGACTGGTTTAAATTCGGAAAGGACTATGACAAAGCTGTATACTGTCACCTTGCCTATTTAACTTATATGCAGAATATATCATGTGAAAGGCAGGAGAAGATTGCTGGAAGAAATATCAACAACCTCAGATATGCAGATGATACTACTCTGATAGCAGAAAGTGAGGAGAAATTAAAGAACCTCTTAATGATGGTGAAAGAGGAGCGTGAAAAAATGGTCTGAAGCTCAACATCAAAAAAACTAAGATCATGGCCACCGGTCCCATCACCTACTGGCAGATAGAAGGGGAAGAAATGGAGGCAATGACAGAGTTTATTTTCTTGGGCTCCTTGATCACTGCAGATGGCAACTGCAGCAATGAAATTAAAAGACGCCTGCTTCTTGGGAGGAAAGCGATGACAAAACTAGGCAGCATCTTAAAGAACAAAAACATCACTTTGCCAACAAAAATCTGAATAATCAAAGCTATGGTTTTTCCATTACTGATGTATGGAAGTGAGAGCTGGACTATAAAGAAGCCTGATCACCACAGAGTTGACACTTTTGAGCTGTGGTGATGGAGGAGAGTCTTGAGAGTTCCCTTCACTGCAAGGAGATCATACCTATCCATCCTGAAAGAAGTCAACCCCAAATGTTCACAGGAAGGACAGATTTTGAAGCTGAGGCTCCAGTACTTTGGCCACCTCATGAGGAGAGAGGAGTCCTTGGAAAAGTCCCTGATGCTGGGAAAGATTGAAGGCAAAAGAAAAAGAGGACAGCAGAGAATGAGATGGTTGGATGTTCTTATCGATGCAACCAACATGAATTTGACCAAACTCTGGGAGGCAGTGGAGGATAGGAAGGCCTGGCAAGCTCTGGTCCATGGGGTCACAAAGAGATGGACATGATTGAACAACTGAACAACAACATACAAGGGAAATACATGCATGTATAAACAGGTTCACTAGTGACAGCAACAATACAACATCTCGGTGTAAGAACCATTCCAATAAACAAATTAAAAGGAAGAAAACAACTCAGTAAACCTACACTCTGAAAAGCAATACAGTAATGCCTTGGTTTAAGAGTAACTTGGTTAAATTTTGCTTTGATCAACAAGCAATGTCTTGATTTACAAGCAACTGGAGCAGGTCACATGATCACGTGAGGCAATGGTGGCTCCCCCACTGGGTTGTGGGTGATTGTCTGGAACGTTCCATCTCAGACAGCCTCAAAAGCAGAGGGAGGAGAGAAGGAGGGAGGTTCTCCTTGCACCAGCCAGCAACATTTTTAAAGAGGAATGCAAGTTAGGGGTTTATTTTTCTTTAATTTTTTCCTTTAATTTGTTTTCAACATCCTTTTTTATTTTTCAAACCATTTCTAATTATAGGGCAGCTAGTCAAGTGTGTATAAGGCTACAAATTGCATTTTATTATTGTCACATTAAAAACACAGAGTAAAATCCTGTTAGTCCCAACTACAGCAAATTCCACAGCCAGATACCTAAACCATGGTACAGACGTGGACTTCTAGCCAAATTCTTTTGTGGGTTTTGGCATTTTGTGTGCACAATATGTGGTCTATGGTGCCCCCAGAATGTTATTTGAATCTCCATTATTTCTTATGGGGAAATTTGCATTGATATAAGAATGTTTTGGGTCACAAGCATGTTTCTAGAATAAATTATGCTCATAAACCAAGGTATTACTGCATTTTCTTATTGACAATTTTTTTTCTCATTTATCACATTGTATCGTTTATTGTGGCCTCTCTTTTTGCCTTATTATTGATTCTGGCAGTTTAGTTTCTTTTCTTTTTTATTGCCATGGCTTACCAGACCTTCTTCTGGTAGACTCCATGACCTGCAGCTTGCCCAAGGCTGCACAGGCTGTCTCATCTTTTGAAAGGCTCAGTTGGGAATCAAATTCCCAACCCGGGCTTTGCAGCTAGTGTTCAAATTGACAGATATCCAGCCAGTGTTGCTTATATACCTTTGTGAAAAATAGTGCTGTGACCTCAAACATGTCCAGAATCCAATATGCAATCCAAATCCTTTCCCTCCCATTGTAGCATCAACAGTTGGGTCAAGCTGCAGAATGAGCTGCACTCTTCTAGAACACATAGAGATAATATTCACCAATATTTTGGGCCAGGTGATGTCTGTGTGTGCATCAACATGTAGTTGGCATTCAACAGGTAGTCGACCTACAGTCGACAATGCAGCAGTGGGGGGGGGACATCTTGTGAGCAAAGTGGCTTCATCCAGAGAAAATGGCCACCTTGAACTGGCAGCACAAACATGGTTGAATAAATAGGGTTTAATCTTGCTTAAATGGGACCTTCAGAGCCCTCTGTGGATAGGTAAATCATGTCCACTTGTTTTTTGTCCCAAAGCAGTTTTATTCTAAAATATCAAGTTCCTCCTCTCTCTCTTTTAAAATGAGGAAATGGGTGGGTTCTTTTTCTTGCCAAAAGAGAATTCTTATTTGTCCCAAAGTAAATTATTTTATTTCTCCACACTGGATGAATGGCAGCTTAACACCTGTTGCTGAAGTGACATCTGCTGAAAGGAAAGTGCTTCGTATGGTGTTAGATTTGTAGTTGACACATGCAAGCCAGCAGTTGGCGGTGTGAAAAATCAGGCAATAAACATCCACAGGTGAGCCAGTCTGAAGAAGCTAAGGGCTGCTTTTTCAGTATTTATGTCAATGGATTCTTATCTAATGATAATGGATGACACTGGTAAATGTTTACTTATAATCATTCACATTCTGGTGTGACACTGGACAATGGTTGTGTTCTGTACAGAAAGCTCATACTGGCTGTGTCTCTTTAGATGTGTAAAAATGCCAGCTGACTAGGAGCAATCTTCTTGCTTATATTTGTAGGATCAACATCCAAAGTTTCAGCAGAATGATTGATTTTGCAGGAAAAGCTTACTTAATAGTCTTTGAATTGCAGACCATCCACCGCATTGATCTTGAGAGTCACAAATTTGCTGTAAAATATCTCTCCCCATTACACTTGAAGAAAAGCTTGGCTGAACGTGGATTAGAAATGATGTCTCCTCAGAGGCAGAGAGGAGGTTTCACCTGCAGGGCAGAGGAGTGATTTAATAGGTTTATAGATAAAACCAAAGTCCTGTATATATTTTCAAACCACTGGGCTTGAATAGGAAAATATTTTCTCTATATTTTAGTTTTTGGATTTTTCAGTCTTGCCACCCAAACCTGTTGGTGTTTCCTTTTGTGGACATCAGAGAGTATTTCTGATATGTGTTTGGCTGCAGTCTAAATCTATACGCACGCTCCTGGTGAATACACCCCATTGAACTTAATGGGGTTTATATCTGAGTAGATATAGAATTGTGTTGTATGAACATTTGTTATTTTTTTCTAATGTTGAGAACTACTAATGCTTTAAGGCTAATAAGGCTGGGGAAAACACCATGACAACAAATGGGGTTCAATTGCCTGTCTTAATCAAGCATGCCTGCCTCTTCAGATTTTATTGTGAATACACACAAATTATTTCCTTCAATTCTGTACACCTTGTGTCCTTCGTGCCTCTTGTATGTTCTGTGTACATGTCTGGAAGTTGAATCATGGCAAGTGGACTTCTTTTCTGGAGAGAGTGAAACATTTCGCTGCTCATTCAAACAGCTTCGTCCATCTGACTGAGAAACTGTTTGGATGAGCAGTGAAACATTTCAATCTCTCAAGAAAAGAAGTCCAGTTGCCATGACTCAGCTTCCAGATAAACTCACCTGGATGACTGAGAATCTTCACAGACATTATTCAGTGTATATCTGAATATACAGGCAAGCATTTAGAATATACAATAGACCTCTCCAAGGGTCCTCCTCTTCTCCAATGGCAACACAGTATTTGTATTTGTACAGTAATGATGGCTTATTGTTTGGTTGTTTGGTTAATTTTAGGCCATCTTTCTCATCCAAGGCAGTTTATCTAAATAATTCCAGGGGCTGTAGTTTAAGGGTGTGGTGAAATTGTCCACCAAGCTACATGTGAGATCTTTAGTTTTCCATACATGATGCACAAACTGTGTCTGCCCCAATTTCCTATCATAGCCAGTTGCTTTGGGACATCAAATGAGCAGAAAAAGACTGCCTGTTTTGCTGATTATAACCATTAGAGATGGGCATGAATAAAAAAAATGGCATTTCATTTGTCATTTGTCGTTTGGAGGATCCGTTTTGGTTCGTTTCAATTTTTCGTGAATTTTTTGCAAAAAATTCATTTTCGTTTTCGTTCATTTCATTACCATTTTGTTACCAATTATTTCATTTTTTGTGATTTTTAAAGGATTTTAAGCAATTCACGCATATTGCAGTAACGGAAATGAAACACACGACAAAATTTCCGGTGTTTCTGTTCAATTCGTTTGTCGTTTCGTTACATAACAAAACAAAAAAAAACGGAAACGAAAAATTGTTCGTTTCGTGCCTATCTCTAATAACCATATTTTATCTAATAGGGATGAAGAGAAGCACTTGACTTGTCTGCTTCTGAGGCTGATGCAACTTGACTGCCTTTCTGCATCTTGACTGTTGAGGGGTGCCGTCTGCTGTTCCATCTAAAGCAGCAACATGTCTTTTCTTCAATGCTTTATATAGTAGCAAAATGCCTCTCTCAAATATGATGACGGCGTGTTGAGATCTACAAACTACAGTACATCTAAGGTGAATTGATTAGAGATGCTGATAACTTGTGATCAGACAATACAAAAATGTGGCCTTGGGAACACATATGGCTCCAAGGCAGTTTTGGGGGGACCCTCCAATCTTTCATCTTGCTCTTAATCCCCAAAACGTGAACTGCAGCTCCTGGAACCCTCCAGAAGTTTCGATTCAACTTTTAAAAGTCACAGGTTACGGTACTTCCATATCATTTAACAGGTCCCAAGCACCAACACCCAGTTTCATTTTTGTGTTTGGTAGCAGTCTGTGCCATTCCTGAAGCATTCCAAGGTCATCCACTTGACTCCTAGATACATGAAAATTGTTCTTTCTTGTTATAGTAAGTCTGCAACCAAGGGCTCCATCATAGTTCTAAATCATTGGAGGAAGGGCTGCTGTGCTTATGTGTGAGTGTTCTCAGCTGTAGTATCTCAGTTATGGAACGTTCTTTCCTTACTGCAGGCATGCCCAAACTTCGGCCTTCAATATGTTTTGGTCCATAACTCCCACAGTCCTTTGCCATTGGCAGTCTAAGCTTAGAATTCTGGGAGGTGTGGCCCAAAACATCAGGAGGGCCAAAGTTTGGACATGCCTGCCTTAGGGCTTTACTGGCACCAACACTAACCTCCTTCTGGCCATTTACCAAGCCTTGTGGGGATTAAGGACCACTGCTTTAATATGCTGTGCAGGATTCTATACTGTTTAGGCATGGGCGTTTTGTATCAGAAGTAGTCCAGTTCCGAAACGAAATGTGGGAGCCCAGCTGGTATTCAGAACTGAACCAACCTGCTGGAACAAATTCAGCCAATCACTTAACTTGCTCTGGTCTTGCACGGGGCTAAACTCCAATGAGGAAGAAGCCTCTGACATCATCTTTCCTTCTCCCTGGCGCTGGCCAATTAGACAGGGAGGCGGGATGATGCATTTTCTTGCACAGCTCCTGATTTTTAAATGCTTTTAAGTTGTTTTAAGTATTGAATTAGTTTATGCTTTATACTTTTCATTTTTGGGCTCTGCCCTGAGCTCTCAGGATATAGGGTAGAATATAGGTATCCTAACTATATCCATCCATTCATCCATAACTGTGTGCCCTGGGGTCAAGTCTGACACATAGCAAGCTTTGACAATTTTCTGGGTAGAAAATACTCAAAAGTATTTGAGTACTTTCTTCTGGAGGTATACTGGGACATGTGCATCCTGCTCAAGGTCATATAAACTGTACAGTGGGGAACTGAACTAGCCTCTGGTTCAGCAGCCAAAAACCTAACTCACAACTATCAAGCTAGCTACACGCATTCACGTACATAAGTACAATGTACACTGAGGAATTCATCTCTTAGCCTCTCACTGTTAGAAACCAACTGAGAAACAAAACATCCCTCTAATCTCCTCAGAGTCTGATTTCTCTGAGGGAGATTTTCCCTCAGATAAAAATGAGGATAAAAATAGTGCTATTCCCCATCCTGTCCTTTACCCAACCAAATTATCCCTTTTAAAATTGTTTTTAAAATACAAATAGGAAAGGGGAGATAGTTCTTCTTTGAACATGATTGCAATCATATTTTTGAGATCCAGCCAGGCCATAATTTTATCTTGTAGTTCTTTCTTCTCATATTTTCACAAAAGTGCACATCTATCAAATTTCTATTTCCAGAGGCAATCACACACTCCGTCATTTTACTGCATTTTATATTATGCAGGAAAGGTCAATCTTACTTCATTCATTTAAAAATTATTGGAGTATCAGTGGGTGAAGATTCACTTCCTAAAACCTGAAAATCATTGTGCAGACACTAAGGCTGCTATTTCATCTGGGGAAGATCCTGATCTTCCGAGGATCCGGCTTTTCCTTTTCCTCCCATCACATGACTGAAGATGCGGGGTAGCAGTTCCCACAGCTAAGGATTGAAAAAAAGGGGCTAGCTTAGCAGTGTGTGTGTGTGGGGGATAAAAATAAAAAAGAAAACAGTGCCAGACCAGCCAGAGGACCAGCTGACTGGTGCTAGGGGAGGGGGGAAGTTAAAAAAACCAGCACTGATTGGTCAGCTGGCTGGCACTAGAAGGATGTCTGTGTGGGGGGATTAAAAAAAATTAAAAAGCACCAGACCAGCCAGAGGACCAGCTGACTTGCACTAGGGGTGGGGGGAAGTTTAAAAAAAACCCAGTGCCAACGGGCCCCAGGAACAGCGAGTCGGCGCTATGAGAAAAAAGAAAAGAAAAGAAAACCTGGATCATCTATGCAGTCCCATGATGTCTGCCTCTTTAAAAGGTGGATTTTTAAGTGAGGCAAAAAAATTCCCTACCTCTTTGGTAGGTCTTGGAAACCTCGCTTAAGGGGGCGTTACCGTTTTCTTTCTCCCAAAAGCCCAGTGGCTGTGGGGACATTTTTGGACATGGTTAATCTACAAATTTAATCTGCATTTAAAGGGACATGGGATAGAGCCCTTAGTTGTGCAGACACTATACCAAAATCAAGGTGGTATGTTATTTGTTTTATTTTTCATTTAATTGGATGCATAGCCTTATCCATCTAGAGATCAGAAGATGCCCTAAAGCTGGACCGAAAAGGTCCATCTTTGGCATTTATTTGGCTGGAGTACATTTCTCCTGTGTTGTGTGATTAATGGAAAATCAGTTGCACTGGAGCTCTCCACAAGCATTCCAAATTGCAATCACACATCATCTTCCCATTTTCTCATTGGCAGCAGCTTTGCAGTCAATGGCTACTGCTTGTACCAATTCTGCCCTTCCTCATCATTACAACCTGCTTGTCTCCCAAGCAGACAGCTGTGCCTGTTGTAGTGATGTAAATACTTCACTGCCTCAATTTCAGTGAAAACAAGGGGTGTGTGAGCTTCGCATCTCACTTATGTGAGATTCCTCTTTATAGATCTTGGGGGGGGGTGGAATTCTCACTGAGTTTTTTTTCAATTTTTGCATAGCTCTTCCACAGAAAATGAAAACTCATACACTATTCAAGTCTTCTTTTGTAAATGAGGTGGTGTCCTATCAAAAACCACCCATCCAACTGCAATGCAGTGATTCGTGCAATATGCATGTTATTGTTCTACTGTTTCCTACACAGAAAAATTGCTCTGTCTTGTGAATAATACATGTTAAATTTAGGCAAATTGGGTGGGGTGGGGATTTGCACTCTGTCCTGTGCAGGATTTGCATCTACTTTATACAAGTTAGTGAACAGCATCTTTGAAAGTTCCACTGAAATTTATTTTCACACAGATGTGTGCATTTTTTGTAGACTGCCCCTCTCTTGCTCATCAGTCATGTGGATTTCTGCATCGTCAGATGTGTTTTCTGTTTAGAAAATCAGAGGGAAAGCAGAAAGTAATGAGACACTGCATCTCACTCTGAGGTGCAGTTCTGAGAAGTCTTGTTGGGGAGCTCCACATAAAGTCTTGGCATAGCAAGGCAGAGAAATTCACTGAGAACAACCCCCCCCCCAGAAAAAAGAAAAATTGTCTCATATGTATCTAATCTACTCTGCAATCATCACACCTGTCACCACTGTCTGGAGCAAAGCAAGAGGCTGAACATGCATATTGTTGCCTACAGCTGAGCTCCCTTAGCGGCATTATGTAAAATGAAGAGGCATGAACATCACAGTTTTGGGGTATAACTAGGCCACAACTTTATTTAATACAGTGAACAGTACTCTGGCTAGGCCATTGGGTCGGATCCCACACATCAAAGGAGTACCCATACCTTTGATGTCCCGGCTGCTAGGTACACCCCAGGGTGTCCACCCCATCGGTGCTCTGTGCCTCCACTCCCATTACATGATTCAGGGGGTGTCCACCCCCATCGGAGACCAAGTCATAAATCATTGCCACCAGACCATAAATCATTGTCACCCACTCATCAATCAGAGTCAAATGGTCGTAAATCATCCTCCTGGGGGGCACCTCCCCCCCTCTCATTTTACTGTGACCATATCCGGTTTAATTTTTTTGCCTTAGAGCCTGGATCCATCCCAATGGCTATAAAATTGCCAAACCTCTCAGTTGTGACAAACATACTATCATTAATCCTAATACTGTATCTACGATACAGTTACAGAACCAACATATAATAACAAGGGGAGGGTGAGCTGGGCTGCTCGGTGACCAGGAGGGAAAAGAGGGGGTTGTCCTCCTCAGACCCTCTTTTAAAAACCCCTGGGACAGCCCCTTGTAGTTTGCTGTGCACCAATGGGGCTGCCCCCTCCTGGCACCCATTGCCGTGTCCGGGCATCTCCCCCCTCCTTCCCCTTGGACCCTTGGACCACCCCTGCTTCCCACATGTATGGGGGGTGGTCGCCATCATGCCTTTGTTCCCGGTCGCCCATTCCGGCAACAATCTTCAGGCCGATAAGTCCGGCCCTCTCCTTTGTTATGGTGAAGAGAACCAGACTTCTGTCAGAAAGAAGACCACTCTCTAGTTTGTGTGCCATTGAAGGGTGCCTCCTAGTCATGTTAAAAACTGAACCCAAACCAGCTCCAGATATCACAAGATACCAAACAGATGGACCAGGTGAATGGTGGTGGTTAGAGTGGTAGCCAAGTTAATCTTTTCCAGCAACAAGGTCAGAGAGAGGGAGTGGCATTCTTAGGACTGAAAAAAACTTGATCTCTGTGTCAATTCTGATACAGTGGACCCTCGTATAATAAATGGTTTGTATAACATAAAATCTGCACAACATAAAAAATCCAGAGAGAGGGGAAATTTGCTTAATAGACTCGCCTATGGGGCGAATCCGTACAACATAAAACTTGTCGCAATTAGGGATTACTCTGTTTTCAATGCATTCCTATAGGAAATTTGCATAAAGGAAAATGTGCTTAACAGAATTTCATTTGGAACAAATTAATTCCTTTATACAAGGTACCGCTGTATATCAGTTTCGGGGTGGGGGGTAGTATCCAGCTGAGGGGAAGCAAACACTGTATATTTATATGTTACCAGAGTGCATACTTCTGAGTAAAGCTGCTCTCCTGCTCATTTCTGAAATAAAGCCAGTTAGGTGATCAACAAAATAATCTGCCTCCCTCTTTTGCAACTGTACTTACCCATAATAATTTAAATCAACTCAACTTGAGTCATTGATGACTGGACAACAGTGTAATAGTAGCAGTTTTAGAGACATAAACTGACGGATGCATAGAATAAGACTTTGGGGGGAAAGAAAACAGAATCTTATGTTTACAGGGAAAGATTAATTTAAGAACCATAAGAACTCCTCTAGAGCCACATAGGCGTACAGAAATGCAACTTCTTCTTCAATGATTTCCCTGATGAGAAGCTTTGAAATGCACTGAGAACCACTTACTCACTTGTTACACCTAATTGCCTTTGCCTGTTGCTTTTTCTGCCAAGAGAGGAAAATTGCCTTCATTAAAAAAATAAAAATAAATGGGACAGGGAAAATTAATAATGACTAAAATGGGGTCAGGGGAGTGGAGCTTAATGGACTGAGTTAACTTGCATGCTTCGCAACAGGAGGAGAGAGTAAGAAAGGCTGATTCATAGCAAGGCTGATCTTAGTCTGTTGACCAAGTGTAAGCTTCCTAGTGACTTGTGTAGGATAAAAGCTAGAGTAAGTCACCATCCATTAATTGTACCTTGTCAGTGAAAGGCTACTGGGGATTGCTCTCCTCCATAAACAAAACAGTGGTGGCCACATTGTTGCAGCTCGGCTGTGGTTGGGTCAGAACCTCTGAAATAAGAAATCCTCTTTACTTTTGACATCTGTTCCATATTGAGTAGAAGCAGACTATTTATGAGCCGGTTTCCAAATCATATTTGTCTGTTTTCTGTAAACGCTTTAAAGATTGCTGTCCATAAGTTGTGGGACTCAATATTTCCAGATTAATTTCACTGTACAGTCAACCCTCGTATAACAAACAGTTTGTATAACATAAAATCTGTACACCATAAAAAATTCCGGAGAGAGGGGAAATTTGCTTAACATAATCGCCTATGGGGAGAATCCGTACAACATAAAAATGGGATCACTCCGTTTTCAATGCATTCCTATGGGAAATTTGTATAAAGGAAAATTTGCTTAACATAATTTCATTTGGAACGAATTAATTCCTTTATACAAGGTACCACTGTATTTCTTTTACATCACCTTGTGAAAGACATACCGAATATACCACTTGACACACATGGTGCTCTGTACTGGGATGTGGTTTGTCTGATATGAGACTATTAGAAAAAAAAACATGAATGCATTTTGATTTGTTCACGCAAGCTTCAGGGTTTTTTATGTTTTGAGTTCTCTACCAATAGATGTATGCTTGCTTACTTAAGCCAATGGAGAAAAAGAATTAAAAATGCCTCCCTGTGCATGCAATGTGGACAGAAATGTGGACATTAGGAAAAGTATGTCCCTTAGCCAGAAATGTTGTGAGAGTGATAATATATTATGTGGATATTATGATTACAGATGGCTTAAATCTTTTTAGTTGATATTATTGTGTCTCCCTCCCCTTATTTCCCTCTACTGAGTTAAAGAGTATTTACTGCCCTTCAGGGGGAAATAAAAGTCTCCACATGGCAGTGAGACAATTTACTTTAGCATCATACAAATAACACAGAAGAAGGTAAGGCAAGAATCATTGTACAATCTGGCTATATTAAATCAAGAAGGGAGGTTCTCTTGTAAATAAACAAGGGTATACCAGAGGCAGAAAATGTTCAGAAAAGGACATCTATGGCCGTTACTTCACGAGCTGCTCGCTTCGTGGCAAGCCATCATTTCTGTGCGAACCGATCGCTTCAGTCCGCACGCTCCTCCTTTTTGGCTGCGACGTCACCCCGACCACGCCCCCTTTACCGTGCTCCAACCGGGGTGAGTGATTCCCCTGCCATGGGCCGGGAATCTTTTCGCTTCGCATCTCGCTTCGCTCCCAACGTCACGTGTGGTCTCGGTTTTTGGCTTTTATTTCAAGTTTTTTTAAAAAAATATTCAAACAGGGATATCGATGCATCGCTATATTGTTTCATCGCTTTGCGCTGTTAGTTCCTCGCTTGAGTAGCGGCGGTGGCGGCGGCGGCGGCAGCGGGAGCAGGAGGAGCCGCTGCCGCCTCGCCCGGCCAGAGCAGGGCACCCGGGGCAGGCAGCGTGCAAGCGGCGGAGGGTGGGCGGCTGTGCCATGCGGGGCTCCCCCCGAGTAGCGGCGGCGGCAGCGGCGGGGGGCTGCCAATGATGCCATGAAACAAAACACAGGATCGTACAGTAACCACGCTCTGTCGTGAATGACAGCCAAGCATTGATGCATCGATACGCCAAGTAATTTTTTTTTAAAAAATAAAAGGAGAGTGGAACCGGACGTTGCAAATCAGCTTTCTAATGCAAAGGGAGCACGTGAGGTAGTAATCGATTCGGTCCCAAAAATGCCCCGCGTGAGTACAGAGAAACGGGGGTGGGAGCGAAGGGAGACCACTTTGAACACTTTACTTGAGGAGGCAAGAAGATGTCTAAAAGTCAGTGATGAAAGATACATAAAATTATGAGCGGAGCCAAGTGGAAAAATAATGACTTTTCTTCTTAGTGATAATCAGGATTGCAATAGCTTCACAAAAGAGAAGCTACATTTTCACATAACTCAGCAGTTTACAGAGCTCAGTGCTGCAAAAACAGAAATCCTATTGCTTAGCATAGTAAGTTGCCACTAAATTAGTGTTATCAACGCCTTCAAATGGGCCTACGCTCATTGTGACTTAACTGTTGCAACTTGAGGAGGCCCATTTGAATCAGTGGAATGTATGTAGGTGTTAACTCCCCCACTGTTTTGATGGGCTTACTCGGGTAGCTACAGGATTTCAGCCAAACTGTGCTAATGATCACAAGCCTGGATAGATGTACATGGAGGACAGAAAAAGGGAGGTGTGGGTGGGTTCTGAGTGGTGAGTTGTGTCCAAATCATTGGGGGTGGGGGATGAGTGAAGTTTGAATCAAGTCACCAGTGCAACGTAAGTCCAACTTGACAGCATGTCCTATGACAGTGGTGGCGAACCTTCAGCACTCCAGATGTTTTGGACCACAACTCCCAGAATCCCAAGCCTAGATTGCCAATGGCAAAGGACTGTGGGAGTTGTGGTTCAAAACATCTGGAGTACAGATGGTTTGCCACCACTGTCCTATGACTTGAGTCCCCATTCCTGAACTCTTCAGAACATTGTAGAGCTCAGCATGTTTTGGTGGCACCTACCCTCCCTTGCACCATTGGGCAGGCTCAGAAAATGTGGCTCCTACTATCTTTTTCACTCACAGCAGCATTTCAAACACTCTGTCAGTGGAGATTTTTCTCCTGTCTTCACACTCCTGCTGAATGCTCATTCCACTGCGCTGCATTCTTCCTTCTTCTCAACTTACACCCCTCCCCCTTTTTCTATTCAGTCAACTCGGGAATGTTTTGGTTTTCTTTTCACATGTCACCTTTGGGTCTTTCAGCTTCAGATGCTTTGTTTAGGAAAGCTTAGAAAGATGCTTT
>JAHTLZ010003518.1:21009702-21026627 GCA_023846285.1 Phrynocephalus versicolor
TTTTTTTATTCATACATATTGTCCAATATTTCTGAGAACTGTTTATTTTCTTCATTGCCAATGTAAAAGTGAAGAACTTCAGCTAACAGCAGCCAGAGTGGAGTAGTTTTGAAGTGAAAGGGAAATGTTATACCCCCGAAAACTATACTTCTTATATTTTTATTAATTCAAGAAGAGCATTGAAACTCTGCAACTGCAAGACTGCAGTAGATATCTGTAAGATATCATTCAAAGATATCTGTAAGATATCTACAAAAGAAAGTGCTCTTTCAAAGAAGCAAAAAATTGCAGATGAGCAATGTGTCTTTAATGACAAATTGACTACTTCTTTGTTTTAAACAAGGATAAAGCAGCTTTCTTGATATGTCCTGAAACTATTTCAGTATTAAAGGAGTACAATGTTAAAAGGCACTTTGAATCCTGTCACAAGACCTACTCAATATATCAAGGAGAGGTGAGAGTGAACAAGATAAATTCTCTTCAAAATCAATGTCTCTGCAGCAAAATAGCTTTAGAAAAACACATTGAGAACCTGTCAGCTGTGAGACCCAGCTATCATGTTGCTGTGAGACCCAACTAAACATATTGCAGAGAGTGGTAGGCCATTCACTAATGGTGGATTTGTTTTAAAAGTGCATAGTTAAAGAAGTGGAGGAAATGTGCACTGCTAAGGTATCATGCGTAAGTTGTGTCAGTTTATCTGCATCTACAATCACCAGGCGTGTTGAAGAATTTGGGGGAGAACTTCATATGTCATTGATTGTCAAGCCAAAAGGTTTTTATTCCTCTCCTCCCTCCCCTTGGCATTAGAAAACAGCAATGGCATTATAGACATTGCCTACCACCTAATGATTACCAGGGAAGCTCCAGCTGATTGGCACTGGGGTGGGGGAGAAAAACCTTTTGTTTCCCTACTCCAGCGCCAATCAGCTAGAGCCCAGGGCTTGAGGAAGGGGAAGGAAAGGCTTTAAAAGCCCGGGCTTTTGGAACCTTTTTCCCCTTCCCTCAAGCCCTTTTGGGGTACCACTGTGTGCAGCCCCACGATATAATGGGACCACAGCCTATGAACCACAAAAGGGTGGGGGACCACTGTATATAAACTGACCTGGTTTTACTACTTCACCTAAAGTTAAAACTAGCCTCCACATTCTGCAGGATGAGGCTTGACACAAAAATAAAGCAATAAATGATTACCAGGGACTTCAGAATAACAGAAAAATTGTGTGTTTTGCAGAGTTTGACAAGCAAACGTACTCTTGAAGGTGTGTGAATCAGTAGAAAATATTATTCTGAGTTAAGATAAATGGGAAATATGGAGGGAATTAAAACTGTCATAGTTGCGAAAATCAATGAAGAGAAATTAAAATTAAATGGTACACTTCCATTGCAGTTTCACTGCTTCATTTATCAGGAACACTTGTTTAGCAAGATTCTTCAGTGGGAATGTATGATGTTTATTGTTGTATCTAACATTAGTTACACCATGCATCCAGGCCTTACTCATCATCTGACGCAACATTTTCTCTCAGAGATAGAGGCAGATCATGGAGACGTGTGGTGCCATGCAGAAGTCAGGTGGCTTAGCAGAGGCAGGGTCCCCAAACATTTTTTTGTCCCCCCCCCCCCGTCATCGTCATAAAGTCTATCTCAAGGAGAAAGGAAAAGGTAATCAAGAAATACTTTCTGGCCCTGGATGAGTTTTTGATTATGTATAACATGTATTTTAAATTGAAAGTTTTTGAAGCAAAACTAAATATTTTTTGTGAAGCAAATTAGTGAAAGTATCTTTCCAAACTTCTCATTTTGCAATGAACTAAAAATTGAGGAGGATGGGAACTGACAATTCAACGTTCAAGGACACATCAAAGGCCTGAACCTTTAGCAACGTGAAATTCTAGAAAAGAGTCACTGATTGCCATAAGCATGGAAGGAAGGAAGGACGTCTCCGAATCCATTTGAGGTACTGTAGCACCAGAAGATGCAAGTAACTTTTCCCCCCAGATGGAACTAATTGATTTGTAAGCCAGTAATAATCTCAGAGGCATTTGCAAAGAAAAGAGTTGGTTAGATTTCTATTCAGGTTTACCTGATATTAGAGATGGGCACGACTCAGCGAAATTTTCATTTTTGTTTTCATTTTTTCGGTTCATTTTATAACGAAAACAAAAACGAAAATTTTTCAAAAACAAAATGGAAACGGAAACGAAGCGAAAAATTTTGGTGTTTTTTCGTTTTCGTTGCGGCAAATGCATTGAACTGAAAAGAATGCTAACGAAACAGCAATTTTTCATTTTTGTTTTCATTTTTTCGTTTCATTATGAAACAAAAACGAAAATGAAAAATTTGCGAAAAACCCAACAAAAACAAAAACGAACCAAAACGGACCCCTAAACGACCAAATGACAAACAAAACACCATTTTTTTTAGTCGTGCCCATCTCTACCTGATATATTTATCAACCCAAAGAAATTTGCTGCAGGCATGTTCACCATCTTTGGCATCACATACTTCTATGAAAAAAACATTTTCCAAGATGAAAACTGTGAAATTCAAGTGCAGATCAAGACTTACAGATAAATATTTACATGACATTTTAAGGGTGTCTATCACAAACCTTGACTTGGACATTAATGCCTTGGCTAACATAAAGCAGCCACAAAAATCATGCTCATTAGGTATGATAGATAAAAAGAATCCACCATAAAATGCTGCTTCAAAATTGATTGCATTAAAGTTAACATTTCTTTGCTAATCTCTGAATGTTTAGTGAACCTTTAGTTTTGTTATATTTTGATTTAAAATGTGACCCTCTTTAAGCACTGGGCACTCTAATGAGGTCCCAGAAGGTTGGAAACCCCTGGATTAGTGACTTGTGGTGTCAAAGAGCCTTGTGGCACAGTGGTTAAACTGCTGCGATGCAGCCATAACTATGCTCATGACCTGGGGTTCAATTCCAGATAGCACGTTCAAGGTAGACTCAGCCTTCCATCCTTCCAAGGTTAGTAAAATGAGTATTCAGCTTGCTGGGGAGAGGGAAGAGGCCTGCATAATTTACTTGTAAATCTCCCAGAATGCTTTAAGACTATGGGGTGGTATATCAGTAGCACACTTTGCTTTGCTTTAATTTTGAAAAATCAAGAGGAATGCCTGGATAAAAGGGGTAAGGAAGGAGAAAAAACATTTTATTGTATAACTTAAGGAAATGTCATGGGTTAAGAATCAACAAAGGAAATATGTTTTATAAATAAAATACTATATATTGCAACAACTATGGTTGTAAACTATAGTTGTAAACTATAATTGTAAATTATAGGTTATGGGACTGAGATGGCACTGGTTGCCTTGGTAGATGACCCACGCTGGGAAATGGATAGGGGATCTGTGTCCATTTTAATTTTATTGGACCTTTCAGCTGCTTTTGGCACTATCAACCACAGCATCCTCCTGACTCATCTCTCTGAAACGGGACTTGGTGGCACTGTCTTACAGTGGCTTCAGTCCTTCCTACAAGTGAGACTGTTCAACACCATGGCCATTGACCTGGGGGGTCCCTCAGGGTTCTGTTCTGTCTCCTATGTTATTTAACATTTATATGAAACCACTGGGGGAAATTATTTGGATTTTTGGGCTTAAGTGTCACCAGTATGCTGATGACACTCAACTCTACCTCTCATCACCTCCAGATTCCAAGAAAGCTATTTCAGCTTTAGATCAGTGCTTAGCTTTGATAATGGAACTGGATGAGAAAGAACAAACTGAAACTAAATCCAGACAAGACAGAGATGCTTCTGGTCAGTCAAAATGGAGATCACGGGATAGGGATGCAACCTGTCCTAGATGGGATTACCCCTAATTGAAAAGAGGTGTGTAGCTTGGGGGTGCTCCTGGACTCATACTTGAGCTTAGATGTCCAGGTCACAGCTGTGGCTAGAAGTGCATTTGTAAAATTAAAATTAGTATGCCAGTTACACCTGTTTCTTGAGAAATCTGCTCTGGCCACTGTGGCACATGCCCTAGTGACCTCCTGGCTGGACTACTGTAATTCGCTGTATGTGGGGCTACCGATGGAAAGTCTCAGGAAACTTCAACAGGTCCAGAATGCAGCAGCCAGATTGCTGACTGGGGTGTGTAACAGAGATCAAATTACACCCCTACTAAAGCAGCCCCACTGGCTGCCAATCGCCTACAGGGCACAATTCAAGGTGCCGACAAACTACAAAGCACAAAATGGCCTGTGTTCAAGCTACCTCAAAGATCAAATCTTACAGTATGAACCAGCTCTGGGGCTTAGGTCATCAGGAGAGGTCTTTCTCTCCATCCCGCCATCTTCACAGGTGTGTCTCATAAGAACACATGAAAGGGCCTTCTCTGTTGCTGCTCCCAGACTTTGGAACTTTCTCCCACTGGAGGCCAGGACTGCCCCATCTCTGTTGTCTTTCCGCAAGCAGGCAAAGACCTTCCTCTTCAGGCAAGCTTTTCCTGAATTAGGGACTTCCTACTATGTAACTTTATATGGATTATCCTACACAATTGCGTTGACTGATTTCATAAGAACACTAGTGTTTTCCATATTACTTTCCACCCCTTGTAATGGATTTTTCTTTTCTTCTTGCGTGCTCTTTGTAGCTCTACTGTTACCTTTTAATGTTCTAAGATACTTTTTTTAAATTTCCCATTCTTAACTTGAATATGTCTTAAATGTTCTGGGATCTATATTGCCCCTCAGTATTGTCAGCTACCTTGGGTCCTTTTCCAAGGAGAAAGGTGGGGTAAAAATATTCAAAAGAATAATAATAAAACAATAAACCCAAGAAGTAAAGTCCATATAAAGGGAAACAACTTTTATTTTTCTTTGATTTTCACTACAAGCCCTGGGAATCTGGGATGTTTTAAGGGGAAAAACATACTTTTTCTCAGAACAGATGTCAGAAGGAGTGAAGCTGGTAATGCTGGTTAAATTTTAAAACCACCAAAACCCATTCCTACTGAATTTCTGCTGAACACTGTGAACATAACCTTGTTTAATATTGCATATATTGTAAATATCTTTATAGTTCCCAATAGGGCTAGTAACCTTATTCTGTAGTATGATCATTGTTTGCACAGAGTTCAAATGTTTTATCACATTTTTGTTTATTTTTTGCCTAAAGCCACTGTATAAATATTCACACAGCATATACATGGCAGATACCATTTTGGAAGCAGATTGTTCCATTTTTAGCTGTACTCTATGCTAGTTACTACTTTTAGCTGTACTCTATGCTAGTTACCTCTGTATATGACAGGCAAAACTGAAACAAAATTTTTAATACTTGGCACCATCTCAAAAGTCATTGTTGGAAGTAAAGAAAATATAATTTTGATTGGCTGGCTGGATGAAACATATTGATGTCCTTCATTTCTACTCATCATCTAGCTACTACATTTTGCCACTTCTATTAAAGTTAAATATTAGCCACAACATGTCAACTGTCACATCCTGTGAAATGCTAACTGTTGGATCCATCATTCCATTTAAAAGATGAGTCCTATTGCCAATAATGTTAGGACAGTGGTTGTCTGATACTGTCAAATGTTAAGTGCTTCGATCAGTACTTCACAGCCAAGTGCTGAGGGGCCCCACGAATCCCCCTAGCAAACAACCCTCTGTCCCCATGCCCACATCCAATGAATGTAATAAGTGATGCCTGTTTCTCTGCCAAGCTCCAGGTGCTTCTGGATTATTCCATGGGCATACCTTCTATCTCCTGCTGAGCCTGGAGGGATGGGTTAGGAGACCGCCACAGATGTCATGACAAAGCTCACTCCTCTTTTGGCAGGGCAACATAAACATAGTATATTGTGGCACACTACTCGTGCACACCGTGATCTTTTCTCATCTTCTCGATTGGGAAAGGAAAGGTTCTGTTTTTAAGTCTAAATTTATATTTTCTACATCTCCAAAATCATGTCACATTGGGCATTTTCTGTCAGGCCCTTCAAACACCCACCTTAAACAAAAATCACATTTTAAAATGTAAAATCACATCAACTGAACAACAAAGTGTCCCCCCCCCCAAAAAAAAAAAAACTTAATGAAACCAGCCAAGTTTAATGGCCATTTTATAGTTTTGATTGGCAGCGTCACTGGTTTCCACTCCCTCTTGTATCATTCTTCCATTATTAAAGAGTTTTGTTCTTTGCACCAGTATCTAGGACTGGTCATTTCCAAGAGACCATATTGCAAAATGCAGCCCAAATTTCTTCGTGTTTCAGAGTACAAGCCCTAGTTTAAAAGCAGGTCATATTTTCTTGTTTATATAGAAGGGCCTGAGATAGCAACTCACTGTACAAAATGTTGCTTATGCTGTTCTAACACTATTTTTGTTTGGCTCCAGCAATGACCTAAAGATCCTGACAGTCTATATACACCTATGGCATACCTGTCAAGTTTTATCTGGCCCCAGCCAGGACAGGAGGGGGGAGGTGTAATGTGTGGGTACACAAACTAAAACACATATACAAAAACACAAATGCCCCTCCCCCTCCCTTCCCCTACCAATCACAAAACCCCACAAACAAAGCACCCCCTTCCCCTGCCGGTTGCCAGAAAAAATAATGAAGCACCCCTCCCCTCCCCCTCCCCTCCGGTGTGGAGCTCTCAATGCAAACAACAGCAACACATAAACAAAGGCAATAAGGGATCGTGGTCACAGCATCCCCACCCCTACCACCTACTGAGCAGGCTCAATGCTTCAAGCATGCTCAATAGCTGCTCCCAACATGGCGGCACCCATGCTACAACCCCTAACATGCCCACCACCACCCATGCCATTCAGAGGATTTTTTAAAAAATTATAATATCTGAGAGATTTACAAGAAAATACTGTTATGGGACGATGGTGGGAAAGATGCCTAAAACAGGATTTCCCAGCTAATATGGGAGACTTGACAGGTATGACCTATGGGGATTTTTTTTATTTTATTTTTTTTGCAAATAACCAGTGAGTTAAGTACTCAGCTGTGAAGCCAGAGACTGGGAATTTTATTCCTCACCGTGCATCCTCTGTAGCCTTGAGCAAGCTGTAGAGTTTCAGAGCACCCCTAGAATAAGGTTAACCACTACTAAATATTATATGCTTAAAAAACTGGGGAAAGAGTCACCATGAGTTGGAAATTGCTTGACAACATCTCATTTATTAAACATCCTCAAGCATGATCTACATTGTAATGTAGATCTTATTTTGTTCTTTGTGGCAATAAGGTTTCAGCTTGGGCTGTCCCTGGTAAAATATAAGTCTCTTGTTTTGCCCATGAAAGTAGGTCCTAAGCTCCATATAATATCAAGGGGATCATGCTGTTCTTTCTGCAAATCAGGAGCAAGGCCAGATAATGCTGGCCACAAGGCTTTGGGTCAGTTAAAATCTGCAGATACTTATGGATGTTGACAAGTTCTCATGTATCCAATGATGACTCCTACAACATTTGAAAATAAAATTTCCAAGGAGAATAAAGGTGATGGGTTCAAGTTTAGCATGAAGGGCAAGAGATTTTGAGACACCTGTAGAAATTATCCTTGGCTATTAGTGAAGAGATATGCAATAAAGTTGGAATGACAAAGGCCACATCCCCTCTAGTACAATTCAATTAAGGACTTCTTTCCATTTCAGCTACCTTGTCAGTACATTTGCATCACTCACTAAATGGCTAAGAGGGAAGATTTTTTTCATGTATCCCTATTGTATAGTTTTTAAGGAATTATGTTCACTGTGTCAGAGTTCTTAATGTAAGCTCTGTGTTTTAATTATAATGGCTTTTAGCTGGGACCAGTGGTGAGTACTGCGTTGAGGAAACAACAAAAAGGGCGAGCCTGGAGTTTAGGATTGACTACTCAAAAGTGAACTGCATTTTCAGCTTCATTAGCTGTGTAATGCCATGATTAAACTTCTTGTATCCATATATTTATTAGTTGTTTGAAAGCATTCATGTTACGAGTCCTTTGTTCCTCCTCTCCCAACCAATAAAGTATAGTAACATAATGGGTTATGAGGATGCTCTTCATTTCTGTCTTGCTTGCATATCTTCATGTAGCAATCTTACCAGTTGTTATTTAGAGAGATTGGTGTCATTGTGAACATTCGAAGTAGCCATCCAGTTATGGAGGTTGTAGACCCACCTGTCTGGAGATCATCAGATTAAGGAGAGCTTCTTTGGAAAACTGGCAGATAAGGAGGCAAGGAACACTTGAATATTTTTCTGGTCCTTGATGAAAATGTGTGCCTCAAGACATCAATACACCGAGACAGCCTGTTAGAAGAATGGACAGAACTTGTGAAATGTTTCCTTCTTGGCTGCAAGAATGAAATAAGGGAGGATGTATGTCCCTACTGTTTGAAGAATGAATCTAACATATAAATGAATGTGAGTAGTTTGTTATTGTTGTGAGAAACATAGAAAATAAAATAATGTGCCAGAAGGTAGACTGAACTACTCTGTCACTTAAGGAGCTGCAGGTTGAATGTCTGAAACCATGTAACAAAGGAACATGACTTAAATATGCCAGAAAATTTACAACTTGCTATAAAATAATCTCTGTTTTGTGGTGTGTGTGTGTGTGTGTGTGTGTGTGTGTGTGTGTGTGTGTGTGTGTGTGTGTGTGTGTGTGTGTGTGTGTGTGTGTGTGTGTAATCTAAAACCAAGTACAGTGGTACCTTGTATAAAGGAATTATTTCGTTCCAAATGAATTTATGTTAAGCAAATTTTCCTTTACACAAATTTCCCATAGGAATGCATTGAAAACAGAGTGATCCGATTTTTATGTTGTACAGATTCGCCCCTTAGGTGATTCTGTTAAGCAAATTTCCCCTATCTCCAGAATTTTTATGTTGTACAAATTTTATGTTATACAAACCATTTGTTATACAAGGGGACCACTGTAGGTCTACCTAGAGAAGTGGTGTCGAACCTTCGGCACTCCAGATGTTTTGGACCAAAACTCCCACAGTCCTTTGTCATTGGCAATACAGGGTTGGAATTTTGGGAGATGTGGTCCAAAACATCTGGAGTGCTGAAGGTTCACCACCACTGGCCTAGAGCAATGGACTTACAACAGGCATGTCCAAACTTCGGCCCTCCGGATGTTTTGGACAGCAACTACCACAGTCCTTTGCCATTGGCAATCTAAGCTTAGAATTCTGGGAGTTGTGGTCCAAAACATCAGGAAGGCCAAAGTTTGGACATGCCTGACTTACAAGGATTTAATAAGATGTTCTATATCATATCTCAGCATTTTAAGTTTTACATGGAGAATGGACTAGGTTTCATCCACCATTAATGCAGCATTAAAAATACCATGCCAGCCCTCTTCATAAAAGGGAGCTGCCAAATTTTGAGATGGATCTTTTAAAAAAAAAAAAAAAGCAAGAACTGTGACAAAATGGTGCAGTTTACACTTGTGGTTTTCAGCATTCCAGACGATCAACCCTACTTTACCAAGATCCTCCATTATATTCCATATTCAGTTTTCTCCACTGACACCACCCCTAATAGTTATTCAGTATTCTTGAAACCTTGGAATCCTGCCAAGCTCATGTTACAACAGCAGCACCAGCAGCAACCCCTCTGAAAGCTCTGTGACGAAGTGTAACTACCTTTGGCTATTTTTCTGTTATGAATTGTTAGTAGACATGGGTGATTTGCATTCATAGCCCTGGGGACAGGAACATGAATTGTGGCACCACAGGTGCCACAGAGACCCATTCTGTCCCCCCAGAACTAGCCAGCCAACTTGGCATTTGTTATGTGGCACTCAGGTCCATTGGCTCCGTCATTGTGCCGGTCACGGAAGTATCTGAGTAGGTTCTCCCCCCAACCTCCTGCTGGGGAGAAGGAATGGATTTCCATGTCACCCAGAGTGCCACAATTCATATAGGTCTCCCCAGGATATCAGTAGGAATCACCCCAGTCTTATTGATAGCTTTAGAATTTTGATGTGAATGAAAAAGTATTTTTCAAATTGAGACATTTTTGCTAACTTCTTTTATAAGTTGCTTTGGGAATCAGAGTAAGCCTCCAGCCATGCTTAAAAGGTCAAAGTACACTGCATGAAGATACACTCTAGCAGCTATGTTCTTTTAGCTCAAAAATAAATATTGGAAATTCAATCTGGACCAAAACCCTAGCATACTCATTACTTTTTTGTTTTTCCTGGTGGGGAAAAAAAAGGGGGCAACATGAGCCTCCAGGTTCATCATCAGAAATTGATCTCCTTTTTTCCCCTCTTTAAAACATTGAATAGTCTTTCATTTCTATCTATTTCACTTTCCCTTCCCCAAAATCTTTGTAGTCTAGGGCAGCTGCTCTGTTATTAGTTTTCAAGGAGGAAAAAGTGCCATGCCATCTATTTAACTAGGAAATCCTAATTCATGAAGCTAGTTTTTCAACCACATGATTTACACTTGAGATGCTTTGTGCAGGTTACTTTTATCCATATGACCAACAGGAGCCTGTGGCTTGTTACACTTCGAGGATCTACAGAATAATCCTAATTACAACTTAAGTGGCAGATATGACCAACTACCCCCAAAGCCCTGCTGGATCTTTCTGGTTTGGGTGGGAGTATTATTTCTTTCTGCAATATCTTTGTGTTGTTTTTAAAATCTTGCATTGCGTGGGTAGATGTCGCAGCCTACGTAGACCCATGCCAGGGGAAGTTGGGGATTTGGTATCTAGCTATCTGACTACTTCCACCTCTAAAATGCCCAGTTTACTCTAATATCACCAAAGGAGTGATGGTTCTTCCATGGCAGTTGAGGCTTTCTAGGGGCTTTCCAGAGACTGTCTCTCATTGTTCTGGTCACCAGGAATATCTTCCACTTTTTTCAACCCTACTGCTTCCACTTCATACAGAAAAAGTTGCATCCTATCCCTGTGAAATAGAGGTCAATTAAGAAAGACGTGTCACTGAAATTCCACTGAGTGGGAGCAGTGTTTTTGCACTTATCTTTGATTGTGTGTGTGTGTGTGTGTGTGTGTGTGTGTTTGAATATTCTGTCTTTAAATGTAGAGTTATGTTTGTGATTTCTTATTATCTCTCTGGCTTCCCATGCCTTAATTATAAACGAGGAGAAAATATCATGAGTTACACTAAGTCCCTCATATGACTTTTTTGGCTTTTTTTCCTGGATAGATAGAGAAGCTGTAGCCTCAATGACCTTGGAATTGTGTAGACTAAAAAAAATCATGAAAGCAATTCAAAAGAAATTCTCAAATGTCCTGAGAATGAAACAGAATAATGGAAGCTACTTCCGTGAACAAATCTGGGAGTTGAGTAATGGAAACTGAACTTCTTTTCTTTTTTGAGAGATCAAAAACATTTCACTACTCATCCAAGTAGTTTCGTCAGTCTGAGGAAAGTTAGTGGCGAGTCCTCCATTTTATAGTTCACCTTGATTTCCTATTACCCTGGTCTAAATTGGCTCATAAGTTGGACAATGGCCTAAATAGGCTTGTTAGGTGGACAATGGCCTAAGGTGTGTGAAAGTTCCACCTATGCAACCTTCCTAACACCCATTAAGTATGAGTCCTTAGCTATGGTCTTGCTGGTGGATGTGTGAAATGCTTCTGATTTGTCTGGGGATTGATGAAAGGGCTGCTTAATAAATAGTATTCAGATTGTGTCTCAGTCCCCTGCCTCTGTTGGGAGAGGGATTTTCAATACACACATGAATGGCTTCTTTGACCCCTTTCTCAAACCACTTGTCTAATATATGTACATCCTCATTTTTGAATGAGTGCCCTTTGTCCTTCAAGTGGAGGTGTACTGCTGATTCTGGTCCTGAGCTGTTGCCCATCCTATGATGGGCCATCCTCCTGTTTAATGGCTGTTTAGTTTCTCCAGTGTAGAGGTTGGCACACTCCTCAGTGCATTGAACCGCATATAATATATTGCTCCTCTTGTGTTTAAGTATCTGGCCCTTTGGGTCGATGATTCTCTGTCCTAGTGTGTTTGTGGATTTGAAATAAACAGGGGTGTGGTGTTTTCCAGAAATCCTTTTAAGCTTTTCAAACCACCCCAGTCATGAAGGGAATGGCCAGCTTCTTCCATCGGCTGTGGGTTTCAGGCTGATTCATTGTTCTTCTGGGTTGGTAATTCCGTTTGCCATGACTCATCTTCCAGATAAACTCACCTGGATGACTGAGAATCTTCACAGACATATTTCCATGAACAGAGACTTGAGAACAGATTTTGACATGGAGTTTGAGTAGAGAATCTAACCTTTATGAATGTCCAACTTTAAACTCTAGATTAAGCTCTCAATGAGACAGCTTTTTAAAACTTGAAAATGTATATAATGGCATATAACATTTGGAGATGACAATGTGCAATAATAGTACTACTGACACTGTAAAGGAAAAGAAAGTGACGAATAGAGCTTTATCTTTTAGTCTGTTCTGAGCGCACTCTAGAGACGGTTATTAATTTTAAATTCATACTCAACTCAATAGCTTTCCAGTGCCAGTCAGATGAAAATTTTCCTGACACCTGGCAATGAAGCATATTCACTGGTTAATCAAGAATCTTGAGTTTTATTCTTGATCCCCCAACCCCATTTATTGTTAAATGTCAGCAGACTTCCAGGAAAGGTGCCTTGCTATGATTAAATTATGATTTCAATAATTCCAAGTTATTTACTATAATGGCTACAAGTTTTTTTAAAAAAAAACCACAAGGATTGACCTTTTCCCTAAATTAGGTTTTGCTGTAGGCCACTCACCTTGGCTTAACATTGTTTCAGTCTGCTGATGTATATTCCCTGTAGGGACAAAAATACCTGGTTTTCTGCTTGTAATTAAAGGTTTGCCTTCTTGGGTGAACGCCTTAGCACTGTGAACGGAAATGAGTGTGTCTGTTAGTCTGAGAATAATGCCTTCAGAATGTTAGACTCCATTATGAAGCTGGGCTCCAAGCAGAGTCAACCAAGGTGGAGTGGTCATCACTGAGACACCAGACAAAGATGCATCCCGCCCCTTCAGGAGGAACAGCTATGCTAGTAGAAGAGAATGGATTAGAGATGGGCACGAATAAAAAAAATGGCATTTCGTTTGTCATTTGTCGTTTGGAGGGGCGTTTTGGTTCGTTTCCATTTTTCGTGAATTTTTGCAAAAATTGTTTTCATTTTCATTCATTTCATTTCCATTTCGTTACCATTTATTTCATTTTTTGTGATTTTTTTTTAGGATTTTAAGCAATTCACTCATATTGCAGTAATGGAAACAAAACACACAACAAAATTTCCGGTGTTTCTGTTCGTTTCATTTCATTTTAGAGACAAAATTTGTTTGTCGTTTCGTTACATAACAAAACGAAAAAACAAAAGCGGAAACGAAAAATTGTTCGTTTCATGCCCATCTCTAGAATGGATAGTTCCAATGGTAATGGGGGTGGCAAATACTGGGCAGCAGCAGTAGCTGAAGGTGACACTGGTGGAGGAGGCAATGGTGGTAACACGGACACTGATTATTTTTTTGTTAGTACTGCACCGAGGGTGGTAATGGAGGGGCACCAATGAAGGAGGGAAAAAAAAAGATAATCCAATGTAAGGATGTGTCATTGGAGACCAAGGCCAAGATCATTGCCACTGTGGACAGGTGTGATAACTGGACAGTGAAGAAAGCTTGACAAGGGGAAATGGGTTAATTTGAATCATGATGCTGGGCCAGAGCTTTGAAGGTACCCCCTCCCCCAGACTTCCAGAAAGATGCACAAGTGGGTTCTAGACCAAATCAAGCCTATCTCTAGAGGCAAATATGATAAAATTGAGACTGTCCTCCTTTGGGCGCAACACGAGAAGACAAGAAACTCTGGAGAAGACAAGAATGCATGGAGAGTTAAAGCCATCAACTAGAAAAGAAGACTAAAGCCAAGATGGAGTGACTCTATAAATGAAACCATAACCTTGAGTTTGCAAGAGTTCAGGATGGCTATGGTAGAGGTTGCTCATTTGTAAAGTTGCCATACGTTGGAGGTAGCTTTCTGACACACAACAGCAATTGAAAGTTCAGCTTTTTCAAAATAGGTTTTGAGGAACGTTTAATATCTGGCCTATCATGTCAGGGTTATTTGTTTTCTGACTTCACTCATTTTACTCACTGGCCTACTGCTTACATTTGAGAGGCTGTAACGGTGGTGAATGAACTGAAAACAGCTTCGTTACCACCACATGAGAGTGCAGTGATATTGTGTGGCAGAAATAATCAGTATTCTCCAAGGCAATTCTAAAAATGCGAGCAGACAAAAACGGACTTTGGATTAGCATCAAATCAGCCATCATTTCTGCAGAGGTTAGAGGTCTCCCTTTTTTTTTAAAGGAATCTCGATTTCCCCCACCCTTTTTCTAACTACAAGAGTTTATACTTGAAAACCTGGCAAGCTGCCACTATGTCAATAAATGTCATAGTATTCAAAAAACTAACACCATTTAAAGGAAAATACCAGAAGCTGATTTCTTTTTTCATCAAGTGATAACTTCTCACCCAATAAGTAATCATCATTGCTGATTTTCAACAAGTATTAATGGAATTTGGCACAAGAGGGTATCTTGTAGACCATCTTGACTGCTGTCATTGGTGTCATCAACATTCAAGCTGCTCTTTCCTATGTAAAGCTTTGCATTCTTTTTCCTGCTGACAGTGTGCACCCATTGTTATGCCACAATATCGAGATGATTTCTTGGTGCTTGAATTGTGGATCCAGAGGCATAGTAGCCCATATTCATAAACCAGAGGGATTTTTAAAGATTTGAATAACCCTTTCATTTCTAATACCCATATATGATGGTAGACAGCAAGATAGAGGTCACATTGGTAATGAAGGGTGAGGCCTGGTCTTCCCTTCTCTTCCTTAACCTTTCCCTGCGTATCTCTCTCACGTGTATACGTAGACAACTCCCACCCTAGTAAGCAAATGTATAGGCAAGCACTGATGCTCATATTCTCATGTGTTTCCAGAGGAGGTACATTTGTATACGCATTTTACATAACTTACACTCACTTCTGTTATTTAGTACCTCCAACTTTGTTATTCCGTGACTCTATGTTTTTATCCATTACACTTAGAAATGTTTGTATTGTCTTGCCTGCACTTTTATTTGATAATAATGCTCCCCCCTTTTTTTCATTCCACAATCTGGACAAAAGTAACTTTTCAATGTTCCTAAAGACACACTGGGTGAAGAAAGGGCTTTGGCCTCAAGAAGACATACAATAATGTGAAGTCCTTCCTCCCAGCATGAATCTCAAGACCAGCAGAAATGCTACTTTTGTTCCGACTGAAATTTATTCTCTCCCTAACCTAAAAGGCATTGCTTAAGACCCTGCCCCAGAGTTTAAATCGCCTTGTAGAATGTGGTTGTGCTTTGCTGCACAATAATATATGGTTCTTTCCCGAGCTTGTCGCCTTAAGCAAAAACCGACTAATCACTTCACCTTCCACTTGCTTATTTTGTGTGCTCCTCTGTCAGTAATTTATATAATAATTATGTGCCATCATCAAGTGAATTCTGAGTTAAGGCTATCCCTTTCAAGGTTTTCTAGACAACAAGTACTCAGAAGCAGTTTGCCATTCCTTTGTTCTAAGGCATCCTGGGACTGTGCTTTCTTGCCCAAGGCTACATAGGCTAGCTCTGTTAAGGTGCACAGTGGGGAACTGAACCCCTAACCTCTGGCTCTGCAGCCCAATTCGTAACACATCAAGCTAATACAGTCAGTTCCTCATCCGTAGATTCCAGGGGTTAAAACATGGGACTTCCTGTATGCAAAACAGATACTGTACCCATAGCATTAGGGCAGTGATGGCGAACCTTTTAGAGACCGAGTGCCCAACTGCGATTCAATACCCACTAATTTTTTTGCAAAGTGCCAATACAGCCATTTAACCTGAATACAGGTGGCTGTGAAGAGGAGATGTCGGGTGCCCACAGAAAGGGCTCCGAGTGCCACCTTTGGCACCCGTGCCATAGGTTCGCCAACACTGCATTAGGGTCACTCCATAAAGAACACCGAAAGCTATTTTTTTCCTTCTACTCATTATCATTCAGAAAGAGGCAGCAAACAGGGAAATCCCAGAACATGTCTCCTCACCCCCCCTCCGCCAGTCAGTTAACCACTTCTCACAAAGGAATTGTTAGGGCTGTTTCTCAGTGATTTGTCTGAGTGTCTCTTGCTTGGAAAAACAAAGTAATCAAAGTAACTAGGGTGGTGGGGGAAAGGTAATGACCACTAGACGGTCTCCTGTCCAGCCATTCTCAGCATGGAGCATATGCCCCCAGGGGAACCCTGGCACATTTGAAGAGGGCCACCGACTGGCAACAGTTCTTCACGCACCACCTTATAAATGTCATTATGCAGCTTATACAATCCTGATTCCTCTCATGTAGCAATTATGGCTATGACCAAAAAACAAAACCAAACAGGTAGAGAATGTACAGCACAGATCATTTTGATTGCTGACGTGGGTGTTGTCAACATTCAGGCTGCCTTTTGCTATATAAAGCCTGGCATCCTTTTTCTTACTGGCAACACAGGCATGATCTTGTGCAGCAATATTGGGCAATTTCCTGGCATTTTGAATTAGGGATATAGAATCAGAATATTCCACATTCACAAACTGGAGGTTTTGTGAAGGGTTGAAAACCATTCTAGTTCATAATTATCTTCCAGATACTTCTTGCTGTCTGTATATATACATGTTAGGGCCAGGCACACAACCTGCACTTAATGAGATTGTTGCAGTGGGTTCAGTAGTTGGGAGTTCCATGTTCATAAATATATTGGCACTGATTATTATGTATTGAGTCAATTTTTTTATCTCTCCTGATTTTTTCATTTCATTTCATTTTCTCTTCTTCTTCTTCTTCTTCTTCTTCTTCTTCTTCTTCTTCTTCTTC
>JAHTLZ010003518.1:21033494-21111481 GCA_023846285.1 Phrynocephalus versicolor
GAGAGAGAGAGAGAGAGAGAGAGAGAGAGAGAGAGAGAGAGCACCCGTTCCCTTCCAATAAATCACAACATATCTTCAGTATGGAAACATAATTTCTTTCTTGCAGTATCGCATTACCGACTATTTAAATTCAGTCCTACAACTCTGTGAATATTGTTGCTGTGGAGGAAAATTTAGTTTTATCCCCACCTTTCTGTTTGCAACAGTCTGTTTTTAATATGATTTGAAATAGTGGTTTGCCTGATTGGGGAAATACCTCTTTTTGTACACATCAGTCTCACAAAGTGTCATGCCAACACATTAGGCAAAGCTCAGAACAAAAATCTGTCTTCTTGCTTGGAGTGCTTGTCCAGTCGCCACACAGAACACCGTTTTCCTAGATGGATTTGTCGGAATAGCAGTCTTTATAGGTGGCAAAGAAGGTTCAACTTCAGCTAAGACACCTTATTTAGAAAACTCAATTGATTTCCTTTGTCGTCTATGCAAAAGGCATATTGCAGACAACAGGGCAAAATCCATTGCTCTCAGCAATAGTCTACTGTACTCTTCTGGTATAAATACTAAATATTTTTACAGACTTATCATAGGTATTTGCTCATGGTGATGGGAAGTCAAACAGAGATTCAAATGTAAGCCAGGATATAAAGAGTTATATAACATGCTTGGCATACTCACAAGAGGTTTAGCTTGTATTTTTCTAGGAGTAACACCTCATCAGCATTCTTTGAAATGAAGTGCTTTGGAAAACAAGGGAGCTTTCAAAAGTAGTTCTATGATTTGGCAGGCAGTTCTTCAAAGACAAAAGAGCTTGAAATATTGTGTTTAAAAATTAATCAACAAATGTTGACAGCTAGAACTGGGGGATATAATCTATTCTTTAATGATGGGGTAGTTGTTGTTACACGCTATCAAGTAAACTCCAATTTATGGCAACCCTATGAAGGAGCTATCTCCAAAAAAATCCTGTTCTCAGCTAACCTGCTCTGTTTTTGCAAACCCAACACTGCGGCTTCCTTTAAGGAATCAAACCATCATGTACAGCAGGCCTGCCCAAACTTCGGCCCTCCTGATGTTTTGGACCACAACTCCCAGAATCCCAAACCTGTATTTCCAATGGCAAAGGACTGTGGGAGTTGCAGTCCAAAACATCTGGAGGGCCGAAGTTTGGGCGGGCCTGATGTACAGTAATATCTTGACATAGATCACATACGTTGAGGAGCAGGTGAAGTTGCCCTTGATATTGTATGTGACATTGTTGGGTCCTCTGATTGTGTTGCCAGAGTAGATGTGCGGGCAGAGTTGGCATTGGGGTTTGTGGCAGGGTTTAGTTCCATTGTCCATGTTGCTGTTTTCTAATCTTGTGTGCATTAGTATATATTTGAGGTTGGGAGGTTGTTTGTAAGCAAGTATGGTTCTGCCACCAACAGCTTTGGAGAGTGAGATGTTCTTGTGAAGGATGAGCTGGAGATCATTTAAGATGCATGTGAGTGGACTCACTTGTGGACTGTAAGTGACTACCAGTGGTGTTTTGTCATTTGGCCCTTTGGATCTGTCTAGTAGCAGGTTATCTCTGCGTCTGTGTCTTGCTTTGTTGTACTGTCTCTGAAACTTATTTGAGTTCTCTTCTACCAGGACATAACTAGACCATTTATTCTTTGTCAAGAATAATGTCCATCAACCTCAGTGCTCCTTATTTCTAAGTAGATATGAATGCACTTGTACAGTAAATGCTGATATTTTAGTTAAGCATAGTTTAAAAAAATTAAACTGTGCTATTTTTAGTAATGTTTTTAAAACACAGACGGAAAGACAAAGCAAATGTAGCTTGCAAGCATTTATAGTATATTGCTGTGTATGTGACACAGTGTCATTCAAGTTGAATATTTTTCTGTCTCTGTTACTGACGTTGGTATTAACTTTGCTAGGATAATGAAAGGAGCGAGCAAATGTTCTTAATGTCTCTTCTCAGTTTCATTTCCCTTAATGCCGTTTCTTCCTGGAAAACAATTCCGTTCGTATATATTTTTCTTAAGTAAAATAATCCACCTCTATATGAAGATAAGCTTTTTTAATTATGAGTTACTACCTGATATTTGTAAAGTCAACAGAGAACACATAATGGGTGTGTAGGAGGTAACATGATCCTTCATTTTGCATTGCATTTCAGTTTCCCTGCTTCAATTTTCCACAGTACCAACTCTCACGGTAGCTTCCTGTTGATTTCTCATCCAGCATGTTCTGGGGGCGAAGTCTTCAGCAGTTCCCATTCATTAGAGAAATGTCAGGAGCAGGCAGAGAAATCTTAAAGAACTGGCATCATTGCCAGCTTAGTAGAGTTAGAGAGCTCTGATCCCATGTTCTAGAAAGAATTAGGCAGTAGTGCTCACCTAGATGCCCTAAGCATATCCGATCTCAGAAGTTAAGCATGGTCGGCCCTGGTTAGTACTTGGATGGGAGACCACCAAGCAATACCAGGTGCTGTAGGCGCCTGGAGTAGAAACTGGCAAGCCACTCCAGTATTCCTGCCAAGAAAACTCCATGGAGGATGTGGGGTCACGAAGAGTCAGTCACGACTGTAACAACACAACACACACTCACCTTGGAGAAGGCAAAAAGTGTGCTTGAAAGATGGAGGGTAAGGCGAACATTCTGTGTAACCTGCATTCTGTAATTAAAAACTGTAAACGCCCAGAGACTACTTGAAGTTGTATGAGGTGGTATATAAGCAGAACACTGCTTTGTTTTCATAAAGTGGGAAAGCAGAACAAACATTCAGTCCCTATCAGGACCCGCAGTAGGTGCAAAAAATACTTTTTCCATAGAAGTGGCCAGCAGTGTGTTGGGCAGGGACTATGGTCGCCTTTGGGGAGGCAGCATCAACATAAGGTTACCATGACCAACTTCTTTCCTTAAAAGAAGCAACATCAGCACAAGGTCATCATGACCACACACTGCCCTTCAAGCAAGCTACCTCAGCATGAAGGTCACAATGGGGCAGTAATTTCTCCTTTAAACAGCCAACATTAGCATGAGGCCTTACTGGCTAGTCTTTCTCCTTCAGGTAAACAGTTTCAGGGGAAGGGATGGATCAGTTTCTTTTTCAGAAGCTGTAACCAGTGGGAAGAGCATTCATGCATGGTCCCTTCTGGTGAAGTTGGCCAGTGCACATGAGGACTTATCGTATTATTGATGGGTTGGACGAACAAGACCAATCTCTCTCTGGATGATGATGATGATGATGATGAGGAGGAGGAGGAGGAGGAGGAGGAGGAGGATTAACAACAGCAACAACAACAGCAACAACAACAGCAACAACAACAACAACAAGAAGATTTATTGGCATAAAAAAGACACAGCAAGCAGCAGTCATCAGTTAAAGGGAAATGAGTTGAATTAGTAAAAAAGCAAAAGGCAAACCAAGAAGCAGAATTGTGAAGCAGAATTGTGCCAGTGTCCCATGTGTAACAGAGTGACAACTTCCAATGCTGGAGTCTCAGAATTAAGAATGCCTTCTGTATTTTTCTTTCTGTGTCGTGGGAGCTCCGGCTGCTATTGAACTTTGCACAGATTGAGGCCATGATGCCCTAGAGGAGAGTTGTGATTTGGTTTTGCATTGTGTGCCCTTCTGGGGACATATTAGGAGAGCAGAAGAATCCACCAATCGGCAACTAGTAGAACAGCAGCAGTTGGCAGGTGCAGACATTGCTGGCATGTGAGGGACAGCAGGATTTCAGCCTGTGGCAGATGCCTAGGCAACTGATAAGAAGAAGAGATCAGATGGCAGCTGGCAAGTACCACAGCATTAGAACGGGGGGAAAATAAAAGAAGGACAACAGCATGGGGAAACCTGGGAGTCACTGGTTGGCTTTTAGAATCCCTAAAACTGCAAGAAGTTTGAGTCTGGGTAATATCTTTAGTGGATCACCAGGAAGTTACAGATTTGCAGTTGCTCCCCATTCTCCAGATAGAAGGCTGGTCGGTCAGTTGCTAAACTTTGAAAATATCTAGCCCTGGTTCTGTCATTCTGAAAGGAATGGGGGAATCATCAAAGTTTATCTCTGTGTATGCATGAGCAAACATGCACATGTACATAAGCTGCATAACATGTACTGTATTGCATTATGTGATTGTGGAAAGGTGAGCTCATAAGCATCTCCCCTCCCCCAAACCGCTTGCAAACTTCTTAGTACATGCCTGGTCTTGTACTGCTAATCACATGATCTGTCACACAACAGAGGGCTCACTGAAGAAGGAAAGTCAGCAAACACTGTGATTAGTAAGCAGTTGATGAAAAAAAAAATAGGCCACTTATTTCTACAGTAGGGCCCCGGTATCTTCTGGGGATTGGTTCCAGGCCTTCCCGTGGATAATGAAAACCGTGGATAAGAGAGAACACCTGCTTACCCATCTCCAAACTGCTTTATGACTGCTGTTTTGAGACAGTAGCTTGGTTTATGGCTGCTGTTTGTGACAGTAGCTTGCTTTACAGATGATATTTGTGATAATTGCTTACTTTTCAGCTCTTGTTTGTGACAATAGCTTGCTTTGTGGCTGCTGAATTATTTATTTTTTTTTCCTCTGCCAACCGTGGATAACTGAATCAGTGGCTACGGGGGTCCTACTGTATTTCCAATAGGTAGTGTTGAGGTCGTGAGAACACAGGCTTGTGATTGAAGCAATGTTTAAACTAGGGACTTTCTCTGTCTCATACTCCATGTTTCATTAGGCATTACGAACTGTGATTTAAGTCAGATCTATTTTAATCAGCCATTCTGATTGTAGCTTTCAAACTAGTTATTATAGAATTTATGATTAAATATTAACAATAAGATGTGGAGCAGATAGATATCAAAGGCATGTTATGGCAGATCTGGTTAGCCCCCCCCCCCCCACTTGCGGAAGCCCTTATGAGCTGTCTCTCACGATATTGTACAAAATGTGAACGCAATGACACTTAATTACAGAAATATTAGAAAATGTCTATAATGCAGGGTATGAAAATTCAGGAAAAATTTAATCTTTTCCTCTTTGGCCCTGTAATGCAAAGACTAATTATAAAGAACCTTAGATGAGATGAGGAAATATTATGTTCCTCATATACTTCAAGCCTCTGTCAAGAGCAGGAATGCTTTTTTGTTGTGATAATGCCACCATTCTTCCCCCTCCCCCTCAGCTGCCATTAGAGATGGGCACGACATAGCGGTATTCCCGTTTCCGTTTCCGTTACTCGTTTCCGTTACTCAACGGAAACGGTAACGGGAATTACTCCACCAGAACTCAAACTTGAACCGACGAACGAATAATTTGGTCTGATTTGTCGTGGTCGTTCCTGGCATCGCGCGATCGCACGATGCCAAGAGGCACAGAAAAAAAGTTTTTAAAAGTTAAAAAAAACCCGATTCCCAGCCCTAAAAGCAGGCGAAAACTGTCTGAGGGCACCTACCAGGCCAGAAGGGTGTTTTATTTGGGGGGTGTTCCCCGCCCCCCTCTCCTTGGCTATTGCTACTGCTGCGCTGCTGGTACCAGGCTGGGAGGGCGCATCCATTTGCCATGCAGTGCGGGGGGATCCAAAATGGCGACCACAATTTTTTTTTTTGAAATCGTTGCCCAAAACCCCACCAAAGCACCACAGAAACATGCGAAAATTAGATATTTTAAATGCTTGAATTTTTACAGTAGCAGCAGTGGGTTTTTCTTGCAAAAAAAAAAGTCTCCGTTGATTTTATTTTATTTTATTTTTTTATACCTGCACATTCGCAATGATGGGCTCGCCCATGGGAGTGGACCATGCAAATTTTCCACCAATCGCATGGCCACTTGGCCAGGTTGACCACAGAGACTTCTGGGATGTGCCAATCGGGCATAAACAGCCCACTAATCGTAGCCCAAACCCGAAGCCTAAGCCTAAGCCTAACCCATACGCCAGTACACTGTCCTTCTAAGTGGGTCAGAGAGGCACCCAGAGGTGCACCCCAATACTCACCCTAACCTCACCCGTAACTAGCCTAACCCTAGCCCTTGCGCTAACCCATCTTAACCCTAAGCTAGATCTACTTGCATTGCCCTACATGCAAGTACGTGAGATCCAGCGGGTGCAAAGAGTCTGCCAGTCTGTCACTTGTGGCTCTGGCTGACTCCTGCAGCTGCCTCCAGGAGCCCGCTACCCCCCAAACCAGTACTAACGACAACGAAAAAATGAAAAAACGAACCGACTAATTTTTATGAATTTTCACGAAAAACGGAAACAAGCCGAAACGGGCTGCCTCCGACACACGACAACTCGAAAATGTCATTTTCCCTAGTCATGCCCATCTCTAGCTGCCATTTTAAATCTTTTTTTTTAAATTCACTATTTCTAGGGTATTCATTATATGCTTTTCTGCAAACAGGAAGTGGAAAAGCATTTCTGAGTCCTCCAACATGCCTAGAAAGGCCCTTGGAGGCCCCAAAAGTGCTTTCAAGAGATCCGGAGGTCACTTCCTGTTTTCTGGAAGTCACTTCCAGTTTGGGGGAAGCCCTTTTGGCACCTCCAATGGGCCCAGGAATGCCCTCACAGGCCTGTTCAGGGCAGCACCAAACCTGGGGTAAGTACAGGAGGCCTGAAACAGGTCTTTCCAGCTTACCATGGGGGCTTTTTAAAATATATACTGCGGTCCCGTGATATAGCAGGACCGCAATATATAAACCGCGAAAGCGCGGGGGGTTACTGTATCTGTAAGATTCAGATAGAGAAGTCACTGTTGCATTGGGGGCTTCATTGAAAGGTTTCTCACTACTTGAAATAGAGAGAAGCGGTTCTAGATATTACAGCACAAGAGAGGAAAGCAGAATGCAGTGGAGTCTCAGCTGTCTGCTGTGTTTGTATATAACTGTAACCTGCATTGAAACCAGTAAGCCCTGCTTTCAAGGACATATGTACTGTAAGATTCAGATGGAGAAGTCACAGTTGTGTCGGGGGCTTCATTTAAAACCTATAGACATATGTGATGGTTCATATTAACTTTTGTATAAGATTCTGAAGGTCTGAAAGTTTTTACAGAACTTCATGATGTTGGGAGGGCAGGAAATAAAGACTGAAAGGTGGATAATTTTAAAACACCAAATTAAGAAAGAAAGGAGCGGGGTGGGTGGGGGTGGAGGATAGCTCAGCTTTGAAGTTTCCCCAGCTCTCTCTTATTTGAAAGACCTAAGCATTTCCTGTTAAATAAAAAGGACATAACATGTTCTCCATTTAGCCTTCTGCTCTTGAAGAGATCTTCAAGACCTAGCAATGCAGCACTAAAAGAATGGACACTCTCCTTCCTTTCACTGAAGGAGGTTATTGCTTCTCCCTAGATGGCATTGGCAGAAGGTTGGCCTGCATTACTGGTCTTGAATGTGCCGTTTCTTGTATGAATACATAATAACAAAGCAGATTCAAGGGTTAACCTGCAGAAAGCAACAGTAACAGCAGCAATGCCAACAACCACCAGGATAGCTCCCAGGACTCTATGTATGGGTAGTAAATACAAGTATGGTCTGTATATATGGTCATATGAGGAAGCACTGCCACCAGCAAAGTGCTACCACTGTTGACTTTGCAAGTACTTTAGAAGTAGGGTCACCAAAAGCTGAGGGAAGGACACCCTACAGTAATACCTAACTGAGCTGTCAGGAGTAGTTGCTGCCACCTGTTTTATATTATCTTATTTTTATTTTCTTCTTCTTCTTACATTGTTTTAGTTTTATGTCCAGTGATTTTAGCTATTTATCTAAAGAGACCAATGAAAGACAAGTTTTTAAATGGACCTTTAAAAATTATTTTTACTCACTTTTTGGCAGCATTTTGCTCCCATCTGCTAATGAAATGGAACTGTTGATAATTCTACTACTGCTTGTATCAAGCTCCTGCTCCACCCTACTTTGGCACCATTGTTTAACTGACTTTCACAGATCTGCTGTTACAAAATGGTTTATTGCTAATTCCTGGAGACTCTGCATTTATCATTTAATCTAATTTGGAACTTTTGAGGGTTTGTTAGAGGGTTTGTTGGAAGAAAAATCCCACACAAGAAGGGCAAGAAGGAGGACAAGATAAGATAACCTTCCATCTTTAAACTAATGAAGTAAGTGGCGAAAATTAGCCTTATTCTTATTCTGCTAGATTAAGAAACCTAATCCAGCCATTACGTTTTGAGTCCAGGTTACAGAGAGATAAAACTATGGTTCTCACAAGGCAAGGCTGCAAGTTGTTGGGGATTTTATCCCCGAAAATATTTGAATTATCTCAGAAGAAAAGACAAACAAAAATCTCAGCCTTTCCCCCTATAACAACAAAATGGGTAACAGAAGCAACCACTGCTGGTACCGACCCCTCAGATAAACCTGATGTACCTACTAGTCATATCAGTAATCTGGACTGGTCAGTTGACAACTCTTGGGGCAACTTGAAGTGCAAACTAGTGATGGAACATCTACCTGGCAGCAGAAATTGCCCAAGATGAAAGCCTGGAATATTCAAATTTTAGATATGTGAGAAGATATTATTCAGCAAATACAGAATGAGAGAGAGGACAGGAGACATAATCAGAATCTCCCCAAGATGCTAACATTGAATTGCCAGCCACATGGGAGAACCAAGACACATGGTCTAACTTTAAGGTCTTGGGAGATGATATCAATGACAGTACCAAGGCTGCCTATAGTTCCATCTCAAAAAAGGCACCAGGGGCAGCTGCAGAGGAGTTGGAAGCCACAAAAGAAGAGTTGTCTGCCAAAAGCATAAGTTTAATAGTCAAGGACCTGGAGGCAATAAAACAGTTCCTGTCAGGGTGCCATGGACTGCTAACCACAATGGCTGAGATATACTTGAGGGATGGAGGATCACTCTACTTAAACAAGAATGAAACTATTGAACATGAGAACCACAATAATGGTCACAAAAGACCATTAAAAACACACACACAGTAAGAGAAAGGGAAAGAGTCTTAAGAAGCACCAAGAGGGAACTGGCAAGAAGAATAAAATAGCAAAGGAAATGGAAAAAGGAAAGAACAGACTCAAGTGCCTGGGAAAGTCCAAGAAAATGAACTTCCAAAGAGTATTTAAGTTCTTGGATAACCATGAACAAAATTTACCCAAACCATCTTGGTGGGGAGACACCCCCCCATTTGACATACTTCACCCTGATCAGGTTTGCCCTGTGCCACCCAATAACTTGGGCCTAGTTGTGTCCACAAATTTGCCAAGCAAGCAAAAACCAAGGAAGATGTTATACAAGATCCATGGCAGTGTGCCTTTTGTAAGGAAGCAGATTTAATAACTGAGAGGTTTAATTTCATCCAAGAAGGAAGTAAATTAGCAGCAGCCCCACAATGGGAACTGATTATAAATTGGAAAAAGCAGGCTTTTCTAAATTGTTCAAAGCCTAAAGCAGTCTCTCCCAGCTTAAATGCAAAACCCATTTTTGCACCTGCTACACCCAGTTGTTCCAGAGATTACCATAAATGATATAATGTAGATAGAATACCTGTTCCTAGACTATTGCAATATACCTGCAGTGGTGGCATTTGGGAATCAGCAGATCACTGAGGCTGTATACGGTAAAAAAAAAAAAAAGATGAACTCCAGAGGGCAGGCATGGTTGTGACAAGATTCTTTGAGAAGATTACAAAAAACATGTTTACTATGTAAAAACTCTAAATCCAAATCCAAAGGCATTGGCCTCTGCAATCTTATCAGTTTTGAAGATCTCCAACTTCCCAAATACTGAGTGCATCAAAGTGGAAAGCAGCAATTTGTATATCCTTGGATTTGTATATCCTTGTATATCCTTCAAATAATACAGATATCTTACCAGAAGAGAAGGAATTGTTTAAGATCCTTTATGGCATTATCTTACCAGACTGAGAATGTAATAATCAAAAGAATACCAGTCTTGAAAGGCACTCTCACCCATCTTCAAGGTTCAGATAAAGATACAGTAATTAAGAATGATGTGTTGCGGGGCATAAACAGCCAAGGGACAGTAGAGAAGCAGGAAAAGGAAAAGATCTGCCCGCTTCTAAATAAAGAAACCAGTTTAGATTACCAATAATTCGCTCTCTAAGTCCAATACACCAGGATGGAGAGAGAGAGAGAGAGAGAGAGAGAGAGAGAGAGAGAGAGAGAGAGAGTTTTATCAGTTCTGCTCCTGATAAAATGCCCATTACTGACTGGCCATCACATTCTCAACAAAATTCTCAGCTGACATTCATCCTTTGGAACATTGTGGGTTGGCAAGGCAAGTACCTGGACCCCTCCTTCCAACATTTCATCAGGGAATATGACATAGTATAACTCCAAGAGACTTGGGAGACTAAAGAGCTGGAGATTGATGGTTTTACAAGTTATACCTTGAAAGCTGAACCAAATTTCAGCCAAGGTAGATCTAAAGGAGGCCTTGGGCTATTACTTTTTACTAAGCTTTGAGCCATCAAAATTAGCTCAGCCACATTAGCCAATACAGTAACCCCCTGCCTATCGCGGGGGTTAGGGACCCACCCAACCAGTGATAATTGAAAATCCACAATATGTGGATGCAGGTTGGGTGGGTGGGCACAATTCTAAACATTGTGTGCTGCTCTCTGGGGGGTGTGGGTGAGTGGCACGTGATGTTTAAAAAGGGTTCTCGGCTGTGGAGCCAAGCACTTGGCTCTGCGGCCGATAGCCCTTTAAACATTGCGCACCACTCGCCAGCACTCTGACGGGTGCGGGTGAGCGGCGCAAGATATTTGGAAAGGGCTCCCAGTGGTGGAGACGAGTGCTTTTCTCCACCACCAAGAGCCCTTTAAACATCACATGCCCTTTCCCTCAAGCCCTTTCGAGGTATAGTACTGTGGTCCCGCGATATAGCAGGACCGCAGTATGTGAACCGTGAAAGTGCAGGGGACCACTGTATGGCAATATCCTTGGTTATTAAGTTTCAACACTTTACCTTGTTGCAAATCAATGTACAGTATATCTTCCTCCACTCTAGCATAAACAACAAAAAAGGATAGGTGGGCAGACTTGCAAAACTTTATTAGCAGAATCATATTGGTATACCCCAATGAGATTTTAATGCCAGAATTGGTCAAAACGATGAAGTCCTTTATCATCATTTTGGTGAGCATGCTCCTGAAATGGAGATGGGACACTTGATCCCTGACAGGCAATCCAAAGAGCTGGTCTGTAACTATTCTGGAACTATGTCTTTTATGGATGATAAATAGCTTGGATTTAGTGTTACTAAAGAGTGGAGGGGGACAGATTTGGGGAATATACCTTCCTGACAGGGTGTGGTACTTCAGTTATTGATTATTTCATCACTTCTTATGACCCGATAAATCTGGTACTTAGTTTTGAAGTTGGTACATGCACAGAGAGTGACCATATCCCTCTCTTTACAACACTATCTTCTCAGAGCCCAAATGCTCATGAAGATTATAAACCACAACTCAGTTTAGAGGCAGAAAGTGTGAGATGGTCAGCCAAGGCAGAGTATGTTACAACTGCATTTCTGCACTCATAAAGCTGTCACAGAACGCAGGAGTCCCTCTTGAAAAGAAATTCCCCTGAAAAAACAGTTGACCTATATGAAGAAATGGTCCTTTTTGCAGAACATGTAGATCCAAACCATGGTTTGACCAGGAATGCTTGGATATGAAGAATCTGCTAATAGGAGTGTATAAGAGATATAGGGAAGCAAACTTACCATCCTTACCATCTGGTTGATTTCTGCTGAAGAAAAAATATACAAAACTAATCAAAGATAAAAAGAATCAAGCATTGAGGATGAGTTGGCAGAAATTAATTACAACATCAAGGTCACATGATTCAGTCACTTTTTGGGAGATAGTCTAGAGAGGGCTAGATGGCCAAGTAGGTGGAGCAAATTCACTCATACCTATCAAGACCTGGGAATCATATTTCACTGGTCTGTATGCTGCCAAACAATCTGGATATTTGATTCCACAATCTGCATTCCATTATCTCCCTGAGTGGCCCCCTGTTTCCACCTCTGAAATTACCAGAGATTTGCTAAGTTTATCCTTCCGTAAAACACCCAGGAGTGACAATATCCCCCCTGAGATCTTTAAAGTCAATATTAATTCTTGGGCCCCAGTATTAGCTACATTATTTACACACATTGACCAGGTTGCCTGTATACCTGAGGACTGAGGACTTGCCATCATTATTCCAATTTATAAAAAATGGAAAAGAGCAGATCCTGCAAATTATAGGCCAGTCTGCCACGACCTGACCTTATCTATCTAGCCAATCAAATTTCAGCTGCCAACAGTTTTATTAAACAGAACGAGAATACTGTACTGGGAGAAGCAAGTCATCATGGCTGAAACAGTTAATTTTAATAAATTGGATCCTTTAGCAAAGCAACAAAGAAAAACCTACTGTACAGAATCTGGAATTCCATCAACAAGCAATTTGAAAAGTACAGAAAGTGTAACAATTGCCAAGTACCAAGCATTAAGGCAAGACATTAAAAGAATATGGAAGCAGGATTGGGTCATTCCCCTCCCCAGAGTAATTTCAGCTAGTGGAGTCATTCCAAAACCTTTGGCAACTACCCTAAAACAACGTCCAATTCCGTTGCTAATTTGCTCCCTGAAATTCAATGTTCAGTGATTTTGCAATAATGTCATTTCACTCATATTTTTTTAAGGACTTGATTTTTCATGCTTGGTCTTGACACATGGGTCAACCCCCCCTGCACCAGCAATGCCTGGAAATTTATAATAATAATACAGTTGCCAGTCACAACCTCACACCCTTAGCCTGTGAGTAGTATGCTTTTGACATTTCCCCCACTCTTTGCCCGATATAATGACATAAAATTGTACATGTCTAGGGGGTGCATGTAGAAGACAGATATTGTTTCATTCTGCTTCTCTCCCCATGCCCTGCTGCATTTGTTACGCAGGACTCTGTGGCATAAAAAGAGCTTACACACTGATCTCAGTGTCTGGACCTGCGATCTCTGGACATGGGGAGGTGACAGGTATTGTAATCCTAAGCAATTACATTGTACCATTAAGAAAATCTAAAGATGCATTTACCAACCTTTCTGCTAGGCTGACTTGCATAACAATATGATACTACCCTTAATGTGCACATGGGTGCCCCCCTCACACAGACACTTTGTTTCACTGTTAGCAGAATTATCATCCTTCTCATAGGTAGCTGTTGTCATAACTACAGCTGCTCAGTCAGTCTGAATTTTTCCTTTGGAAGGAATGTAGCTGGTAGCAGCAACATTCATGTCTGATCTGCTTGACCTGCCTGCAGAAAGCATTCATTTTCAAAGTGAGTGTTGCAAATCACAAGCAACAGTCAAAACCCAACATGGGACAACTTCAGATAGAGACGACATTAACAATAGGGACATGAAAGTTTATGATAAGGAGCTCAGTTCACCGCTATTTGAAATGGAAACATGCCTTAGGCTTCTTAGCATAGTTAATACACAATTGGTTTACATGCAGAGCTTTAGAATGCATTAGCACCAACTGGTGTGATCAGAGATCTCCAGCTGCAAATGTTCTGTCAAGTTAAGCATGGCATCCCTTCTCTGCTGATATTCTGGGTTGACAATACAGCTTAGTATTGGGAATACTGTATGGCGTTCATTTCATTTTGCTTGGTAACCCCCTACATTTAATGCTTCTTAAAAAACCCATACTATATTTATTATAGTATGGGTTTATTATAGACTATACTCCACCTTAAGGATATCCAGTGTGATGTAGTGGATAGAGAGATTTATTGCAGCTCTGAGACCCAGGTTCAAATTCAGCAATAAAAACTCATTGGATGGGCGGGAGTGGTAATACTATTCCATAAATATCTTATTTCCTTTGAAAATACTGTTCTGATCACTATTTGTCTGTTTGATTTGACAACATATAGCACACATACAGTGGACCCTCATATAAAAAACCGTTTTTATAACATAAAATCCATACAATATAAAACCTTCTGGAAATAGGGGAAATTTGCTTAACAGAAGTATCTATGGGGTGAATCCGTAAAACATAAAAATGGTCACAATTAGGGATTACTCTGTTTTCAATGCACCCTATGGGAAATTTGTATAAAGGAAAATTTGCTTAACATAATTTCATTTGGAATGAATTAATTCCTTTATACAAGGTACCACTGTACTATTATTGTATTATCCTCATTAGAGAAGCAATATGACAAATAGTAATCATTGGAGGTGGGGATTAATTGAAACAAGAACAACATTTTTTGACAGGTTGGGCTGATTCTTCTAAATTTGTCAATCTGTATTTATCATAAATGGACTCCCCTGATGAATATGAAATTGAATTTTAGTTATTTTTATTCATTAATTTGTTGGGCTATAAAATGGCCCCGAGGAACCTAGATACCAAATTTGAAGGGAAACATTCCCTGAATCTCATCTACAATCCATCTATATTTAGTGGAGATTGAAGTTTTGATGGCTGAAAACTGGTGTCTGTTATTAAACCCCAGTAGCTCCCCCCCCCCCCCCCGGACAGGAAAATTCTTCCCAAGCACCTAGAGACTCCAAACTCCCAAGCACCTAGAGCAGTGGTGGTGAACCTTCAGCACTCCAGATGTTTTGGACCACAACTCCCAGAATTCCAAGCCTGTATTGCCAGTGACAAAGGACTGTGGGAGTTGTGGTCCAAAACATCTGAAGTGCTGAAGGTTCACCATCACTAACCTAGAGAATTCACCATAGTTTGGTGAATATTGAGCTTGATAAAGCACACTTTCCTGCGGTGCCCCACTTTGTGTGTATATAACTCAGATGTCTGACACCCATTCTTCACCAAAATTAGAGATATTGTAGAGGAGAGTCAGAGGAAGTTTCTCTGCAGATTTGGGAGGCTTTAGGTAACTGTGGGACACTTCCCTTGTGGGGGGAGACCTCTTTAGAAACACTTAGCTCAGTTATTTGAACTCAACTCTTCACCGGCTTTGCAGGGCTTTTGGGGTGCTCTAGATGCCAGGAGGGTGTGCTTTTATAATATTTTAGAGTGGAAAATATATTCTTCACTTTGTTGATTTGTCACTGGAAATTTGTCAATTTGGCAAATCCGTTCCATCAACCCCAACAAATTACAAATCATAATGAATCACATTTTTAAAAATTCATCCCAATTTCTAGTAACCACCATTTTAGACATTGCACTGGATGGTATATTCTGGAAAAGAAATTGACTATGGAAGAGCTGGGAATAAGCAGGTACCAGTTGAAATTGTGTTGCTTAATGGCAGAAAAATCACAACTGTCAGTCTGTTCCTACTGGACAACTGAAAAGTCCTAAAAATCAATAAAGTAAACAAAAGGCTAACAGCACATAACATACAGAGTACATTTATTCAAAGGTATTAAGTATTTCTCAGTATTTTGGATATAACACATCATTGGGGGATGGAATCTTTGTTATAGAGGTCGAAGGATGAAATTGCAGATAGGGTTATTCAATTATTAGTACTGGCTATATCTTACAATCTAAGTCAACATTCTTTGCTTATCATAGTAAATTGCATTTTAGAGTAGGCCCATTGAATCAGTGGGGATTTCGTGAGTCAATTCCTCCATATGTTACTTTAGTATTGTAAGTCACAGAGTAAACTCATTTGAACCAATGGCACTTATGGAGAAATGGACTCAGCAAATCCCCACTGATTCTATAGGCCTACTCTAATGCAATTTATCATGATAAGCAATAGGATTTTAACCACTATAATGTAACTATAGTAGACTGTACTTCCTTTGCTTCTAACCTCACCAACTATGAATCCACCTTGAATTCTAGGTATGCCTGGAACTAGAGATGGGCAAATTGTAAAATTCGTTCATAATGGCTAATTCAATGATTCATATTTGTATTTGATGCCTCTGACAAATACAAATTAATGAATGTTTAGTTATTTCTTATTTGCCAGTTCTTATGACTTATGGTGGTAATGAAGGAGATGAGAGTAAAGGGAAATAGTGAGATGGGAGCCTATGGAAAGAGTGTGGAGAATGGCATGAGAAGAAGAGGACCAATAGCAGAGGGATTTCTGGTGACAGGGGAGGGTGAGGGTGAATGGAAGGAAGAACTGAGATCTGTAAGGGATGTCTAGAGAGGGAAAGTGGAGTCTGGGATTCAAGTAGCATTCAAAGAAGTAGAACTGGTTGAATGGACAGTCTATGTTTTTCTGAAAAGCAAGGGTCCTTGGAGGAAAGGGTCACAGGTGGGATCATCAATGGGCAAAATGAGAGAGCTCAGCGACGAGTGGGCTCATCATCCAAGTTGCTGAATGCTATGCTCCAGCAGGGGAACACCACTGAGAAAACTGACCAATCAGGAGCTGTTGGGACCTGTCACTATTAAGGACTTTGGCACAGACTCCCATGTTGACAGGGAGATGGGCTATGTTTGTAGATGTTTATGACCCAGTTTACCCACCAAATTTATTGTGCACCAGCCAGAGAATTGTTTTAATGAATGTTTGTTTTTGGACAACCAGTCTCCTATCATATTGGGGTCAAGATGGAAGGGACCACCAAAGATGAACCTAGAACCTGATCACATACAACTTTGTAAAAGGGAGATGGGGTGGCTGGACAGGAATCATAGTCTGCCCCTTGACAATCTGGCTTTATCCCAGTAGTTCCAACACTGGCTTAGTACACAGCCAGCTAATTTGCGTTATGGAATCGCAACAGAACTTCAGCCATAGACCTCTGAAGTCCCTCATGTGGAGGATTGCTCTGAGGAGGGAGAGAACAAAGGTCTCAATGCCTTGGAGGCCAGATTTCTTCCACAGAGTGGAAATTCTCCATCCCTAAGTTAGGATGAGACTCTCAATACCGGTAGCTAAAAGGAAGGCTTCTTTTGAATGACAGGCTATGGTCACACCCACAAAATGTCCCTCTGTGGATACATGACTTTTAATCATGTTCATGGTGTGCTTTGTGATCACGTATTTACTCCAGGATGTGTGTCCCAATACGTTTTTAGGTTACCAAGTTATTTCTTTTCAATTAAATAAGCACAAGTCCTAGACCTTCTGGTTGACACTGTTTGACAAAAGTCAATGGACATATCAACACAAATGCTGCAGAAAAATATTTTAAAATTTAAAGACCATTTAAAAGTACCAATACATACACAGTGACAGTAGTTCAAAAATTGTGGTAAGACTGTTCACACATGCAGCAACACAACTTTTTTTTAAAAAAAGAGCCACAAAATAAAAATAAAAAGTAGATTCTCTGACTGAGCAAGAAGTGATCTGCAGTTAGCACGCTCGCTGATCAGGTAAATGATTTGCTAATGATTGTAAGTCATTTGACCACAATCAGATGATACAAGCTCAGTGGAGGACAGCAACTCAATATTTGGCTCTGTGGCTACAATTTCCTTTACTGCGCTTGGATGAAATGAGGAGATAACAGCTCTTTTCTGACTGAATTTGATTAATTCCTAGATTACCTTTGTAGTAAATGGATGATAACTGGTGATCACCAAAATCAATTTACATACCATTCATTTTTATTGCCCTGTAGTGCTTTTATGTGAGTCAACTTACCAAGCCTGGGAAAAGGTATAATAATATGAAAAGAAGCAGTGCCTTTTGTAATAGTGTGCACAAATTACTCTTTCTCCAGCTAAATAGCCTGTCTAATCTGTTACTAAATATCCCTTTTAAAACACCTTGAAGGCTCTAAAGTGCTTTTCACTGGGGTTTCCAAAAGGTTAAAAAGGCGATACAATCAAGACTGATATCATTTAGTTTATATTTAAAGATGTCTTGCTCTCATAGCTCAAGGAATGCTTTATGTGTGGTGCCAGAGAGCTGTACTGCTTTAGGTAGAGCCCCTCCAAACAGATGGATGCTTACCTGTCCCACATGTACACCATAATCAAACTAGTTGCATTTTCCTCCTGTGGTAATGACAGCCTTTACAGATGCTACCACCACCATCACCACAGTACAGCTGCCATGTGTAATTGAGAGGCCATGGTTCAAAGAGGATGGCAGGGCTGCAATTTAGTCAAGCCAGCATGACCCGACTTTATCTATCCAGCCAATCAAAATGAAACGGAATACTCTTGTGACCGATTGGCTGATTTCATTTTAAGTAAAAGCAGTGAGTTTTTTTATACAATGAAGCAGCTTTTGTTGAATTTCTTTTTTTAAAAAGCACATCTTTTACTGCCAAGCCTGAAAATACCTTTATGTTTCCATAGTCTTTGTGGGAAGACATTGTGAGAAAAGATGGCCCTGGCATGATTTTGTTGTGGTCAATTCGTTGAATGGGCCAACTACCATAGGAGGAAATTGCAATTGGTTTTCATACAGTGCAGACACTGAAGTTTACAGTCAACTAACTTGGAAACAGACTTTTGTTTGATGGCAATGGAAAGGATTCAGAGTTCAAACCAAAATGGAAATTAATTTTACCTTGGAGATCAGGCAAAATCAGAAAGGAGATGCATAATCTGAAGGACTGCCTTCAGCTGTACCATGTTGTGTGGGACAGTAGTATATTTTGATGTAACTTAATGCATGGCCAATAAGATCTATTTGTTGTATGGGCCATTGTTTGGAGCCATGACACCAAGCAGTACAGCAATTCTTCATACGTTTGGGCAGGATGGGGAAAATGTCAAAACAAAAATAAGGATGGAGATGTTTATCCTGTTGCGTATAGCATATTCAGGGCCAAATCAGAAAAAAGCAACTAACCGTGGAGCTGCCTTAATTAGTAAAGTAGGTATAATTAGTAGAGATGGGCATGACTCAAAAAAATAATTTTTCGTTTTTCGTTTTTCATTTAGGGGTCCGTTTCAGTTCGTTTTCATTTTTCGGGGTTTTTTTAGCATTTTTCGTTTTTGTTTTCGTTACGAAACGAAACGAAAAAACAAAACGAAAACAATTTTTTTCCGTTTTCGGTAGCATTCTTTTCAATGCAATGTGTCTGCCATAAAGAAAACGAAAAACACGGCAAAATTTTTCATTTCGTTTTCATTTTCATTTTGTTTTCTGGAAAATTTTTGTTTTCGTTTTCGTTGCGTAACAAAAACATAAAATGAAAACAAAAACGAAAATTTCGCTGAGTCGTGCCCATCTCTAATAATTAGCCTTTGTGTTGCAGTATCTTAACTTGCAGTGTAGTTGGCTTGTGTCTGCTGATCGTTTCTTCCCAGGGATCAGTGGTCTTTATTTGTATGCTGGTTTTACAAACACGTGAGCTTTGAAGATGCATCTCTGGAGAGATTATCACACAATCAGCTCCAGTAGTGAAGCTGCCTGGTCGTCTGTTTTGATTCTCATTTTCTTTCCTATGGCTGTTATCCCTCCGGTTGAACTTGCAGTCTCATATCAGCTGCTTAAAGAGTAAACTTCACTGAACTTTGTAGGGTTTGTTTCTGTGTAATTCATTTTGCATTGCATTATGACTACCCTATCCTGTACCTACACCTAAAACTGATTAGGATATGAGTAGGGAGCCTAATTTCCGCAATGTCAGGCAGATTTCCACAGGCACTGAATGATCATGTAAACCCACACTTCATTCACATAAAGAGTCTTAAGCTGTAGAAAAGTGAAAAGTCTAATAAACCTAATGTTGCGATTTTGGTCCCCTTTCTCCTTCCATGTTATCTCTTTTCCAAAAAGGTCACTATCCTGTTCAGTTTGCCACACGTGAAGCTGTGATTCTATGCATACATAGAAGCTGCTTTGGCCAAGTGGACAAGTCTGCTCACTTGTCTGGGACCATGGATGGTTTCATGGTTAGTCCTACAGGCAGGCAGGTTAATGGACCTCTCTACGTCTCTGTAGCTGCTTCTGTTTTTTCAATGACATGAGCTGTAAACTGAACAGGACAGCAGTCCAAATCTCCAGAAAGCTTTTGGGAAGCAGATACTTGTGACTTCTCAAAAACAGAAAATAATAGTTTCGCATATATTCTAAAACTGTTTTTTCACTCTATTTTTCTTAATCAATGGACAGTGATTCCAGAATTCATTACTCAAGTCAACACAGCATTGGGAAATTTAAGCAGGAACACGATTCATCTCTTTGATGACAACCAGTTTGTTGACATCTCTAAGAAGGTCTATGACACAATTCATGACATCAGATGTTCAGTTATGATGATTCGGGTAAGTGACTTCATTATTTAATTACAAAAAGAGATTTATGCAACATTCAAGTTAGTGAAAGCTAAAACAGGTGCTAGGAATTATCCAATACATTGAGGAAGTTAAGGGAAAAATCCTTTATTATGTTAGGGATTTTCAGAAACTGAATTTTAATATTATTTATTGTATTAGATAAGGATTAAGTATTTTTGACACACATTGGCTGAAATTCTGTTACACTTGGCATAGCAAGTTACTTCTGCAGACATTTGCATGGAGTTATGCCTCAGCAGTCCAACTTATGCAATTGATTGTGCAACTTATTGTGTGATTTATTACTCTAAAAATGGGTCTCCTGGGTCCTAGAGACACCAAAATTGTAGAATATTCTTTGGACTCCTCCCCATAAGCCCCCCAAATTGGGAGATTTTGGGGGTTCAGGGGGGTGAGTTATTAAACTCCAAAGGGGGTCCCCTAGGAGAAAATCATTTCTAATTGACCCAAGAAGCCAGTAATAGCCCTCCTTGTGGGTGAGCGATTAGCGGCTTCACAACTCAATTAGAAATGATTTTTTCCTAGGGGATCCCCTTTGGAGTTTAATAATTCAGCCCCCTGAAACCCACAGTGCTCCAAATTTGGGAGGCTTACAGGGAAGAGCTTGAGTGATTTCTATGCCAATACATGGCTGTGATCCCTATTTTTGAGTACATAATACAGATTGCAGTCATGTATTGGCATGGAAATCACAGCTTGTTCCCCTAGGGGAAAATCATTTCTAATTGACTCATGAAGCCTCTAATCGCTCACCCAAAAGGGGGCTATTAGTGGCTTCCCAAGTAAATTTCTCCTAGGGAACTCTCTTTGGAGTTTAATAACGCAGCCCCCTGAACCCCAAACCTCTCCCAATTTGGGGGGGCTTACAGAGAAGAGCGCTAGGAAGCTCCCCTGCGATTTTGGATCCTCTAGGATGAATCTTTTCCTGACCAGAGGAAAATATGTTGTTTCATTTTGTTTCGTAATGAAACACATCCTACCATTTCATTACATTACGAAATGATTTGCTATGTAACAAAACAATGAAACAGCATTTCATTTTTCATTTCCTGCCCATCTGTATTGAGAATTTGAATCCTGCAGCATCTAGAGACCTATTGATATTCCAGCCAAGGTGTAACTAATGCTACACCCATCTTGCCTGTAGAAAGTACAATGGCCTATTAAACACATGTAAAAGAGGACACTTGTTATCAGTGGCTAGTAATCATTGTGTCTATGTATTCATTCCATGTTGCTGGAGACCCTGAATAGATAATACTGTTGTGCTGATGTCTGGCTTGTAAGGTTCCCATAAGCAACTGGTTGGCCCCTGGATAAATAGAAAGCAAACCACCTATTATGTTCTTATATTAACAACTGCTTTGTGAAGGAACAGTTTTGAGCAGAGACATAGTGGAGGGAGAATTAACTGTTCCTATGTCCACCAATTGAAACTGCCCTTCCCCTTAAGTACACTTCTGGGCTTCAACATCTTTGCAAATACTTCTTTGGATTTGCACAAATGAGGTATGTTGCAGGACACAAGCATTATTAAGCATTCAGGTCATCCTTTTACTCTTTGACCACTGTATTCCACCCCATCTCAAAGTGTTTCATCATGGACAGTTCCGCATAACTCTAGTTAATGGTTCTCAGCCTTGGCTCCCCAGATGTTCTTGAACTGAAACTCCCAGAAGCCTTCACCACTCACTGTGCTGGCCTGGATTTCTAGGAGTTGTAGTCCATAAAATCTGGGGATTCTAGGTTAGGAAGCAATGCTCTAGTTCAAATACTTAAGCTGCTCTAGTTGCTTAATGTACTTCTGCAATAGCTGGCTCCATCATGAAACAACAGAATTTTATCTTTTTTGGGCGTGGGTGGGTTAGGTCTTAAGCAAGGGATTAGCAAACACCAATGTAATTAGTTTGTGTTGGCAGCCTCCCTCCCGTTCTTTCTACACTAAAGTGCATTTGGACTCTAGAAATATATTGCTTTAGCCTGAATAGAGCTACTGAGTTGCAGACCAAAGGTTGGCAAAATGGACTTCTAAACCATTCCCTGCTCAGTTCAGGTAAGGTGGCTGAATGGTATCTAAGCGGCCAACTGTGCTGTGTGTTGTTTGATATGAGGTGAGCGCTGTTGCCTCAAAAACTCTTTGAACACACACAAAAGAGACATGGCCACCGCCTGTGTGAGGTAATGCTGCGAGCGGGGGCTCTGCATAGGAATGAAAGGATGACACAAAGGGGGGGAAGGAATGTTCCTGTACCACAAATAGCTGCTTGAACACTAACAACTTGATTTCACAAACAGCCATGATTCAAGGAACTCAAAAGGTCTTCCCCACAGTCAAGAGAAGACCAGACTTAACTATTTATTTTCCCTTCTCTTTCCTGGCTGCAAGAGTCCTTTAATTTTCAGGATAAAGGTCACAAAGTAAAAAAGTGTTCCGTCCCACTAGTTGCTTGCTGTTCTACTCAGCATAGCTTAGCCGGCAGGCACAGAGCAAAAGAAGAGCCATATTTCCTTTGCTCATGAATGTCTCTGACATTCATTTCTTAATGATAGTTAAGGCAGCTTCAAAGCACAGCTTCTGATCCTGGCTTGTTTGTTATTGTTACCATTATCTTTATCTGCAAAAGTAAATTGCTCTGTTTCCTTGTTAACGAACACATTATCATTACCATTCTCCTCACCTCTGTAATTTAGTGAACACTGAAAGGCATTCCTCCAAAGATTCTCTACTTTTTAAACTCAAGGAGAGCTTGTGCATTTTCTAACTGGGGGGGGGGAGTCTTAACATGTGCTATCTTAGTAGGTCAGGTAAGGAATGCAGGTGCGCAAGTCAGACACTCAACCAATAAGAGACTAACAGATTTCCATATCCCTCATTAAGAGGAAAAGTGCTTCTCTGGGCTTGTCTCCAACAATTCATGGTTATTTCAGAAGACAATCAAAAGCTGCCAACTCCTTGGAGCTGCAGTAGGGGAAGAGAGGGGCTCATAAACCTGAAATTCATTAACTGACACACTAAAACTTACCCTGTATGTTCTAGTGATACACAGAATACTGTGTAAAAACCTTTGAAGAAATTTCTTCAAATCTAATTTGAAGGGTGGCCCTACTGATGGTGATAGTGATGATCTGTTGTCTTAAGGCTGAAGGCCTTACCCAGATCTCTACTGTGACAGTTTAGAGACTGCTCCTGGGTGAACGAACTTGGTTATCTAGTGTTATAGCTGGCCAAAGTCAAGCGACGAGGCCTAACAATTGGCAAAGTTGCTACAGCAGGGATTCTTGTGAGAACTAGCACATACACACGAGTTTGGTGAAGTTCTGGCCTTTATGACCTATGATGGGTTGTCAGGTTACAGTACCCATTGTTACTATGGGTCATCAGTATAAAGCATGCTGGTCCCATTTGTTTTTACCCTCAATTCCTGTTGGACATACACTCTGTGCATAAGCTCTATAGCTATATCTTGACTGCTTCCCTTGAAAGGTGCATCATGATGTGTAAGTATAGGACAACCAAGGTAGCTTTCTCATTCTGTCCTGTGTATATATCTTGAAAAGAAGTTTTCTGATTTATCAGTACAATTTAGCTTTTTCTGCACACTCTGTTCTGAGTTTTAAAAATTCTTCTCCAAAAGGTTGTCCAAGCATATGTGTACATGTTCATTAGTGTGCGGATTCACCAGTACTAAATATATGCCCTTTCGATTACCTGCTAATGAATTTGATCTTTGCCTGTGCCACCAGAGGAGCAGAAGGTCCAGAGCTTTGTTGCTTGTTTTCTTGGTAGCCAGAGAGACACCCCTTAAGGCTTAGAGATCTCTCCTCCCAGCTCAGCCTGTAAGACAGGAAAGGGGTCCGTGCCAAGTATCTTGGGTACTTGGAATCAGACCATAGCTTCTCTGTGACAAAGAAAATAGTCTCACTCAGAATAGCCATCTGGGAACCCGCATACTTTACCAGAGCAAAATGTTTCAGCTTCTGTCTTCTTCAGTTTCTCTGGCAAAAGTGTGCTGTTTCCCAAATGGCAGTAACAGAACCCAAAGGACAGAATATTCCAAAGCAGATGAATGATGCCATGTGTTGTCCTCCAGGTCCACCTTGAGGTGATAAGGTAGCCAGTCTGTAAATCCATATGCATTCCTTTTTTCCCCCTAATTGGGCTTGGATTTGGTGGTGTGCCTCAAAGAAACACACAAGTTAATATTATTTGGAGCCACAGGGTGTTTATCCAGGATTGCTGATTCTTAGTTTGAGGACAGATCTTACCAGTAATCCTCATAGATCTGGTACTGTCAGAAAGCTACTACAAGAGGCTTGCTGATGACTTTCGCAAGGCACTCTGATTTTGCGAACAATGGCTAACTTTCTGTCATTAACTTGCCATAATTAGGAGTTGCTGGATGAAAACTGCTGCAAAAGGAATGGATTGTTCACTGTCAGATTTAAAAATTCTGATAGAAATGATATTCCCTTGAATAGGAAATGGCTGTTTGTAAGTTAGAATTAACAATAATTGGAGGATATTATCTGCAAAGGAGGTGTTCCTTGAATCCATGTATCAAATCAAATCAAATTTTTATTATATGGTCATTGACCCGAGTAATTAAAAATGGGCTTATAAAATATAGTATATAAAATACGTAAAATACATAAAATACATAAAACGTTAAAATATTTCAGATAAGATTAGTCCCTATCATATGGCTATCTAGTGATAACTTTTGCGTATTCTCAGAGCCGCAAATAAAAACCTGGCCACAGACTGTGTAATTGTTTGGTTTGCTCCTGACAGCAGGAATTTCAAGAGATCAGTGGAGGGCATACCGGTATGTTTGCTCATAATTGGGTGGAGATAATAGAGGCGTTCAGACCTATAGAGTCTGCATTCTAGTATGGTGTGTGACAAGGTCTCAGTTACTTCATTCCCACAGGGGCAGAAGCTTTCTCTGTATGGTGTGTTATTAAAGCGCCCTTTTGACTGGGCTGAGGGAAAGCAGTTGAATCTGCCCCTAGAGAATGCAAAACGGTTCCTTAGGATTGTAATTTGTTGTATATAGTTTGCTGGCCTGGGAAAGTTAAATTTTAGGCCAAGGTGCATTGGTGAGCAGATTCTGTCTGTACCTGCTAGGGAGTATTGGTAATCTATATCTTTAATCCGTTGAGTCAACATTGACTTTATGGAATCATAGGGGTGAGTTCGAAGAAAATCTATGGAGAAACCTAAAAAATGAAGTTTATCCATGAAGCTGTTATGCCACGAGCTGACAAAGGATCTTTTTGTATGTAATATAAGTACCCACTATTTATAGGGGCAATGTAATACCTTTAGCCAATGCAGGTAAGCGTATAGCCATGCTAGACATTCCACTGAGCGAAATCCATGTATTGTTTTTGAAATATTTTTTCTTTGGCATTACAAATGTGTCTGTTTCAAACAGCTGACCTGTATACAATATTCCTCTTTGGAGTTTCTGTCTGGATAGCTCAGTGGCTTAAGTATCTGGTTGCAGAGCCGGACTTTAGGAAAAGTTCATCACTGCCCAACCAAGAAGAACCAGCCTGTGTGGCCTAGAGCACATTTCATAGTTCCAGGGATCTCCCAGAAGAAGGAAATGGTAAACCACTTCTGAGTACTCTGTACCTGGAAAACCCTGCAAAGACTTGCCATAAGTTAGATTTGACTTGAAGACACACAGTGTTTGGGGGTGGTGGTGGGGATTTCTAGTTAAGATACATGCAGGCACCAGTGGGCTTTTTATAAAGGTCAGTGACAACATTGTTGTCAGTGGTAGGGAGGACATTAAGGGAAGGGATGGATGGATTTTGAGTGGTGCTACCAGATGAAAATTTTATTGTGGGATGAACAGAGTTGATGTGCAATTAAAATTTCTGTAGGCCAGTGGTGGTGAACCTTCAGCACTCCATTTTGGACCACAACTCCCACAGTTCTTTGTCATTGGCAAGACAGGCTTGGAATTCTGGGAGTTGTGGTCCAAAACATCTGGAGGGCTGAAGATTCACCATCATGGCTGTAGACATTCCTTGCCCTTCATCACAAAGACCACAAAGGTATCACCAATGCATCACTACCCAATAAGATGCATTTCACCAGCCTCTTAAAGAATGTGTTCTTCTAGTTTGCCTGTGAATAGATTCATGAAAGAAGGTGCTGTACCTTGCAGTTGTAAGTAGTAATTAAATATAAAATTAGCATAAGTTATCCCTAATGTTGCCAAACTCACTGTGGATTGTTTTAGACTTTCTGGTGTTAATGAAATCAAGTTTGCAGCTCCTCGTGATGTGGTATGTTGGCATAAAGAGATGTAACACCCTGTGTAACAAATATATCATTATCAAATTTATATTTTCATTTAAAGACTAAATTCTGAATTAGAAGTCATTGGTGTCTTTGATTTATGATGGGAAGAGTTTTGTTTTACTCTGTTCTGTAATTTTAGATCAATTTATATACAGACCCTCTCAGTAGGAGTGTTGTTACTTGAAACAACAGGACATCCTGGATTGTTGACTTTTGGGTGTGACTACTCAGCATGAGGGAACCCACATGGGTCTCCTGTGAAATTGCCCCTGGGAAGACAAGTGTTCCCAGGTAAGTTCGTTCAGCAGAAAGATGGGAAGTTGCTGTTCATTCCTTGTTTTCAGCTTGTTACAGCAGCTTCTACTGCAGTCATTTAGATTGGGGAAGCACAACTACAGCAGAGCTACCTTAACAAGCTGCAAAGGAGTGCTGATGAGCAGTTTCCTCCTCTCTCCCATCAAGTACCCTAGCACAACAGCGCTAGCACCAAGCAATAGAAAAAAGAAACAAAGACAGGAACTCTCCTTCGTATTATCTTAAGACATCATAGGAAAACTCACTTGGGAACAATGGGACTTAACCTTTCACAATGCAAGCAGTCCTGGGATTTGACAGGCTATTTGCTGCTGTCAGTTACACTGTTCCTTGCCATATAAAATGGGCAGTGGAAGATTTCTCCACCCCTAGTTCACCTTTGGCATTACTTCCAATTTCCTCTTCCTTAATTCAAATTGCTAAATGCCTCTTTAATCCTGTGAACACTAGATGGAAGAGGGATCCGCTGTGGTATTGCTCCACCCAGAGGGTGAACCTTGGCTCTTTGCTCTGCTCTGAAGCTGCTTCAGAATCCCACTGATAATCTGATTTGAGCTGCACTTGTACATTTGTCTGAAGAGCATGCACGTGGCTAATTGTTAGTGGCTATGATGGCTACATATTATCTGAAGCATCTGAGTCAGTGCACCCTTTAATATTAGTTTCTGTGGGATACAATCAGAAATAGGCTCTTTTTTCCCCCTTCCCGCCATCTGCATCTCCTGGTATTGCTGTTTTGTCTGCTTATTTTATTAGTTTAACCTATTGGCCATTACTGTAATTTGCTGTTTTCTTAATTTGTTGTAAACCGCCCGGAGTTCCCCTCTAGGAAGACGGGCGGTATATAAGCGCCATAGTAAATAAATAAATAGAGTTTTGGACTCATGTGGCAGAGCTCTGCTCTACCGACCTTTCCCTATTTTGACAATAATCTCACATGCTGTCAGTTGTCTCAGCGCAGTAGAGGCACGTGCTGGGTCATCGTCACAGTTCTATAAGTATCCATTGTGATCTGGAACTTGAGTCATGGCAAAAGAAGTCCAGTTGCTTTGACTCAACGTCCCGATAACCTCACCTGGATGACTGAGAATCTTCACAGATATATCCATTGTGTTAAATGCATAGGGGCACTGTCACAGAGCCCTGTGTGTGCACCACTGCTGTGCATGTAGTGTTTACGCATCCCTTCTGTTTGTTTAATACACCTACGCTTGTACAATGTAACGGCAGAACCCTGGCACGCAGCAGCTGTGCTAATAACTGACTAAGAGCACCTTAGCGCCTTCTCTCTGCTTGTAAGTTTCAATGACTATGAAGTTGTTTCCTTGGGGTAGTGCTGCTTTCGTACAATACTTGGTTGACTTATGCTGATGTTCTTTTAATGTTTCCATCGCTTCTTCATATGCCAACAAAAAAAGTCAGGGTTTTTTCTTCTTCTTCAGACTTTTCTGGTCCTAGAAAGTTGCACTGCTACTGGGTTGGCCCTTGTCCTTCAATCTCTTAACAAGTCTTTCGGCGTCCTTTTGATTGGATGCCAAAGTCTTAAGAATACATCTTTATTTTTGTGGCTTTATATTCAGAACTAAAGACAACTTCCTTTCCTTTGATTATAATTACAGCGCCGAGTTCGGAAGTTAAGGGTATGATGGTTGCACCTCTAGGTATAGGGAATACTCTTTATTTTCGATCCTTTCTAGTAATTACTGCATAGATTTTATGTGCTGCCTGTTGTTCTTACAGTCACTCTGCTTTGTTTACTGACTCTCTTGTCAATCTTACACAGCATAGATTGTGACAGAAGATCACAGAAAATGTATCATCTTCAAGTAGAATGAAATTTGAGTCAAGCGTGTGCTTTCGGGGCTCTGGTGAAGTTTTCTGGGAGCACATTATCTGTACAGGTTGAGCTGCTTTCAAAACAGGGGTGGGCAGCCTCCAGAGACCAGAAGGCAGAAGGGAACTTGCTGAGGAAGCATTTGTTTATGATTTAAATGGGAATGCGGAGTTACCTGGAAGACAGGGGTGCTGGGACTGTAGCATGTGCATCACCAATCAGTTCTATGTGCCCAACTTGATACATTTTGTCCTTTAATATGTATTAAAGCAGCAGCAGCAACAACAAATATGCTGTCAAGTGGGTGACTCTTTCAAGTGTTTCCAATGATAGAGAACTCAGTAAGTGGTTTACTATTCTGAGAGTAGTGCTGCCTAGATGCCCTAAGCATATCCGATCTCACCTGATTTCGGAAGCTAAGCAGGGTCGGCCCTAGTTAGCACTTGGATGGGCGACCACCAGGGAATACCAGGTGCTGTAGGCGCCTGGAGTAGGAACTGGCAAACCACTCCAGTATTCCTGCCAAGAAAACTCCATGGACATGGAGTCACGAAGACTCGGTCATGACTGTAACGACACAACACACACACACATTCTGAGAGTGCTCAAGGATCCTGCTTAATACCATGCAGATTGGCTGTGGCAGATTCCCACAAGACCTAGTGGGGAACTGGATTCCTAACTGGAGATGGGCACAAATCTCAGTTCAAAGTTTTGTGCTGGTTGCTGTGCATTCCCATCCTCTGTCTCACTGGCTGCATATCCCATTCACTAACTAATTTCTCTCTCAAAATACTCCTTTCTAAATGCTTTCAGAAAATGGGGTTCAGAAAAAGACAGGAATAGGAAAGAGTTACTTTGAGGAAAGAAAGAAAACAAGAAGAATTCAACTTTGTAGAAAGTTAAATAGAGAAACGGTCTGAAATATCGAAGTCTAGTAATCATGATATAAGCAACCATTCTTGTTCCTTATGCATCTGATCTGATGGATGACAAACTCCAGTTGTTAAGCTGCTGAAGGGTAAGATAGACCTCTGCAAGTACAGCTCTATTGATTACCACTGTTTAAAAATCTGTATTTTTCAGTGCTGTGATGATGATGGATGTCCATATCCTTCAAGCTATGCATGGATACCATGATGTTCTGGTCTGATATTAATTCAGACTGGACATCAAATGTTGTTTTCTGGTCCTTTACCTTTCTCCAAAACATGCACTCTGCTCTCATTATTAAGATGTAAAATCTATCCTGAAAACAGATATGCACTGCTCATTCCCATGACATAAATGGATGGTATTGGATGTCTGGGGACATTAATCCATCTAACCTCAAGTGATAATCTAATTTTACTGTGATAATCTAATATTCAGCAGTGCATAGCATGTACGAGCTGAAGGGTTCACAAGGTCTTCACGAGGAAATGCACTGAACATTGTGAGAGAACTGTCCTCTCAGAACCATAATTCCTAAACTTTTTTTAGCACCAAGGCCATTTTTTAAACCAACTCTTGGGTTTTCCTTCCTTTTTTGGAAGGAAAAAAAGCAATTTGTAATTTCAAGTGGAACAGAAGAAATGGTGAAAACATTTTAACTGAAAAGTAGAGTCCAATGTTTTTCTTTTCTTTTCACAGAAGAGCTTAGGAAAATGTAAGTTACCTTCAGGAATAGCAGAAACAAAATACAAAGACACATCTCCAATGGGATTGTTTAGCTTAGTATAATTTGCAAGAAAGGAGGAGCTAGTCAGTGAGGAGAACAGGACTGGCTGGGATGCCCTCAGGGTGTGTTAAGCCCTGTGGGCCCTAATGGTTCCATGATAGAAACCCCAGAGGAAGCCTCAGTCCAGTATCAACCCTGTTCCTTTAGAGCAGGCAGAGCTTTCTCAGTACTTAAGCTTCTTACCGTTTGACGGTCTGTATGAGAAGAGATGTGGGGGAAGCCCTTAGGGTTTTGAGAAGGGTAGTTTTCACTTTGTTTGTCTCCAGATTCCACGAAAAACTGTTGGAGAAGCTGTCGAGTACGGCTGATTTCTCTGGGGTACTAGTGTTTACCATACCAATTTTGCCTAAAATTATTAAAATATTTTATGTCACGAAAAGTTCACTAACACGTAAAATTACACACACACACACACACACACACACACACACACAGAGAGAGAGAGAGAGAGAGAGAGAGAGAGAGAGAGAGAGAGAGAGAATCTCATTTCATTACTATGAATTCGACTTGCAGTTTCTTTTTGTCCTTGTTCTGGATTGCGTTACTTTTTGTTTCTCCTCACATGGAAATGTGTGACTAGTTTGGTATGCATTTCTGGTCATGTATACCCTTCCATAGCCATTTGTATTGATGTTCTTCAAAAACCCTTGTTCATGCGGGGGGGGGGGGGCAACGTTTCTAGAAATTGTTGTTCTGCGCCATTAGGTTGCCTCTGATTTATGGCAATCCTATGAATGAATGCTCTCCAAAATGTCCTCTCCTCAGCCAGCCTGCTTAGCTCTTGCTGCCTTCCTGCTTTCGCATCAGTACTGTTTTTCCCCTCCCAAAGCATTCTGCCTTCACATGATGTGCTCAAAACTAACTTACTTTTGCTATATTATTCATTCATTCATTCATTCATTCATTCATTCATTCATTTCTGTACCGCTCGCCTTCCCAAAGGAACTCTGGGCGGTTAACAGCATAAGGGATAAAAAAACCAAAATCAAATGCATAAAAACAAAGAACAAATATAGTAATAGATTCTTGGCAAGACGGCATAAAAAAGCTTTAAAAAAAAAGCTAAAGGTCACCAAATGCCTCTTTAAAAAGCAAGGTTTTAAGTGCTTTTTTTAAAAGGCAGGCAGGGACTGTGCTAGGCGCATCTCACATATTCTACAGAAGGTGACAATAGTGAACCCCTGCTTAAGTTTATTGCAATAGACCCTCAGTTTCTAGAAATAGTTCACTCTATTCCCCTTCTAATCAATCAACTTTAATGTCAGCCTGTCTGTTGATGCTGTTTTACATCTTGTTTTACTACCATCCGCTTGTGGGGTCTCCTTTATGCAAGTTTTGAAAATACAAATTTTGAGTTACACGAGTTTACTTAGGCAAAATTTTAACAAGAGAAAAAAAGAATCTGTTTCCAGTTTATTCCCGATGACAGGAAAGTGGAAGACAACACATGTCTTTGTCTCCTAGACTATAAATGGAGCAACCCTGTAAAATAAAATCATCTAATACTGGTTTATCTTCTATCCCTACTTCAGATTTAATTCCTTGTCATGCCAGTCATTTAGGATGGCACCAAATGTTCACAGGTTTCAATGGCAAGGGAGAAAAGCAGGTCATGATGTTCCCCCAAATGTTTGCTGCCACCGCTCTCCATTCGCCAGATGCTGCATTAGTTCCCCCAAACAGCTGTTGCTGTAGCACTGTCAAGAAAGTCAATATGCTTCTTTTTTGGGGGGGGGCACTGATCTCGTTCCATCAACAAGTGGGATATTATTGTTGTGTAACACAGCCAATTGGAATGAGGTTATAGGCAAAACATTTTCCCTCTACTGTGGGATGCTCCCCTACATCCCTGACGAGTGTTCCTTTTTCAACAACATGCCTTGCAGCCGAACTCTTATGTACAAATGATAGTGTGAAGGAGAACTAGATTAGTTCTATTTCTTTTAATATCTAGAGGGCGATGAGTACAACATATGAAAGGATTGCAACTTACACTAAAGTGGTGACCCAGCCAGGTTGGTAGATGTTAAATTGCTTTATTCGTGCACTTACAATCAAACCCTTTTCATTACACAAGCCTTGTAGTGGAACCATGACATGCCACTTTGTTCTCTCCTTATAGTGGAAAGAATAACACATGTAACGATAAATATCCAGGTCACATGGTGATCTGATGGTAAGGCATCCATTTTAATAGTGCTAGCTTGGCTCAGACATTAATTGAAATTGCATGCTAAACAGATTCAATAAATAATGTTGTAACATTATGCATCTTGGAGGCCAATCCAAAGAACTCCAAAATAAGGAAGTGGAAATGATAAAGTTAACTAGGGCAGTTACTTCACATCCCATTCATCCCTCCTTGCTGTCCCACTTGGGACTGGTACAAAGTTTTTTTACTTCACATCCATAGCGTGACAGCAAACAGTTGTCTCGACCATGCCCCCTGAACTGGGAACAGAGTGTGACAAGCCATATCTGCCCCTGTGCTGGGTAATTCTCTTGTCACGGTTGGTTCCCGGTTCCTGTTCTGAGACAAAGGACCATGGGGTAACTACTATCACGCAACGACCGGTGTCCACCTAGTGGTCAGCAGCTGAAGCGGCATTCAACATTAGTTTCCCTATGGGAAACACCATGCAATGCAAATGTTTATTAAAGAAAGTACTGAAAATCCTGTAGCACTGATATCGGAAGACCAGTAAATCCAAATATCAGAAAAGCTTTATTTACAATATTTTTTAAAAAGGGGTAAGAAAGCAAGACAAATTCAGAATTTGTCATGGAACAAGACCGTGAAGTAACAGTTGTCACGAGACAAGTAATCACATCAGTGGGTAATCGGAAACAGGGAATGAACAGGGACAAAACCATGTGACTGCGAACAACACTGTCATGGTACAAATGTAATCATGGAACGAGGTAGGACGTGAAGTAAGGGCCTAGTAGTGTAGGTTTCCTTCTGAGCAGCTGACTCCATGTCAGGATCAGGAAAACAAAGCATGAATAAAGTCACAGGAAAAGAAAGGAAAAACAATTATCAGGAACAAAAGTATGTTATACAATCCATTGCTAGGTACCCATCCCCCAGGGAGAAGGGGTTTATAGAAACAGGAAGAGGAAATGTGGATGATTTCAGCCTGACTGAGAAGAAGAAATAGGGTCAAGTCATTTTTCTCCGTTCCGCTTTGATATTGTTGCATGCAGTGACTGTGACTGCATTTGAGATTAAGTTGGGATTTTTTTTTTCTGAACTTAATTTCTGAGTTGGGGAATGCACAGTGTGGAGAGTTGCTGGAAAAGTTTAAGACCAGGTTGTCCTTGGCCACAGAACAAAGAACAGACAGACACAGACAGGTACCTTTTCCAGATAGTGGAGAAGGCACACACACACACACACACACACAAACTTACTGCGTTCCTCTCAGAAGGCTCTGTTTTAATTCTCTTATCAATGTTTACTAGCAAGACATTGGAGCGCTTACAGAAACAATAGCTCAGATAGGGGACAGATGCCCTTTAGCTTTTTGGCCCTGCCTCTAAGCAAAAGATTAGGGGAAATAGAAGGTCATTTCCCTTCCAGGTATGCAACATGGCACCAGGAGTGTGTGTGCAATCACTGTAGTCCCTCTAGAACACACCCTTCAAAGAAAGGTTCCCATAGCACAGTTTGGTACAGTCTTTGCTTCACAACCTTGTGGGACTTACCTTTTGTACTGCAGTTCGGTAGTCCGCTATTCCATTAGATGTCTCAAAAGGAACTTTTTCACATTTTGTGGGAGAGTTGTGAGAAGAAAATAATTATTGTAATAAAATTAATGTTATTTATTTATTTCATTTATATACTGCGACTATCTAGCAGAAGGCTACTTTGGGCAGTTTCGACATTAACAAATACAGTAGAACACATTATACTGTACATCTTAAAATGTTAAATAAAAAAAATCTGTCAAAACCAACATAACATCAATCTAATAAGGGCAACTAAGCAAAAATAAATCAAAACCATTCAGCAATTAAAAATAAAGTTAAAAGAAAAAGAACTGATAAAGAACTGATAAAAGAAGAGTAGCATCTTATTTATATTAAGAAGTTGGAATTGCATGATCAGGGAATGCCAACCTATAAGGTGCAGTTCTGCCGCTGGCCCATCCGGCGCTGGGACTGCTTTGCCCCTCCCTGGGCGAAATATCATGAGATGTGCTTACAGGAGCCTTGCAAGGCTGACACAGAAGTGGGGCGAGTGCGCTACTTAAGGGAACCTGCCCATTCTTTTGTCCAGATGCCAGTGCACCCATCCACCTGCTGATGTTTTAACATGGTTGCCTTTAGGGGCTGGATAGGAAGTTTTACCCTGCTTCCCAGATTGGCTCCAGGTTGGGCAAGGATGTACCTCACACTAGCACTAGTGGTGTGGTGTTGGGCACACAACCAGGTAGTGCGGGGAATAGATGCATTAGATGAGTCCCAAAAGGCTCAACAGTTATGCCCCTCTGACCCCACCACTCTGTGGATCCTGAGATCACAGTGCCTGGGAAAGGGGGCTTTAAAAACCCAACCAGGGTCGGGACTGGCCAGGCGATGGCACCCTGGCTTCTAGGAGGGCGAATGGCATTGCTTGGTTGGCCCGGGGAATGGGGTGGGGGGCTGACCTGGGACGGCACCCCCTGGAGGCCACGGGACTAAACCCACCTGACAATGACTTGGGTGGGGTCCACTTGTGACCCCAGGGCCAATGATTCCCCCTCTTGATAAGCAACAATGATTTGATTGTACCAATAAAGCATGGCCCAAGTATTCAACCCCAAAATATGTCTTGCCTATTTATTTTGACCTGGGTGCAGTGGGGTGGGGGGCAAAGCCAGGTTTTCAGTAATCTCTTGAAGGCTTGTAATGAAAGTGCCAGGTGAATCTCTTGCAGAACCTGGTATCACAAGTGGGTTGTGGCCACTGAAAAGGCCCGGTTCCTTGTTGACACTTTCCAGGCCTTTCTCGGGATTGGCATCTGCAGATGTCCAGCCTGGTTCAAACAAGTGATTCAAGCAGTTCTTGAGAGGAGCCATTCTGTCAGATATTCAGGTCCCAACCTGTTTAGGGCTTTGTGTGTTAACATCAATGGAGTATACCAGGCATGTCCAAACTTCAGCGCTCCAGATGTTTTGGATCACAACTTCCACAGTCCTTTGTCATTGGCAATCTAAGCTTAGAATTCTGGGAGTTGTGGTCCAAAACATCAGGAGGGCCGAAGTTTGGACATTCCTGGAGTATATAGAGGAATTTTTCTTCTTCAAGGGCATATTTGTCTGTTTAAAACTGCACACAGGGATATTGCTGGGATTACACAGACACTGTAAGATTCCTGTTTGTGCACTGAGGCCATTGTGTGCACTGCTTATACCATAGTAGGCAAAAAGATTGCTTGAATATTTTAAAATCTCTGAATACTACAGTCACCCCCACCATTTCGTGGTTTAGCAACATACAAATCTAGGGATATTTTTGTACACCAAATGCAGAATTTGTTGCCTTCCACGTCTTGTTGGACTGTAATAGCACTAGCCTTCATGCTCAGTGATGAGCATGCTTACCATATGTGATAATTAGATCCAGTTTTGCAGCAGCCCCTCCAATATTTAAGGCCCATTTATTTGTCTGAAGATATTTGGGAGTGAAATACTGACAATGCATAAGTTTGCAACTAGAAAAATACATGCAAAGGGGTATTTTTCCCCATTGAGAGTTCTGACATTAAGATCACTCTCTCATGTACACATGGCTCCTGAGGAGTATCCATAATTAACAGCTCACCCCTTTTGGGGAAGAAGTATTTTTAAAAAAAAATTGGCACCATAACATGTCAGAATGTAATATTATTCCTTGTGTTAGGCTTACTATTCAATGTTTCCAAATGGGAATGTTACACTGCTGCATAAGTCTTTGATATTATTTGCCAGGCAGCTAGATCTCTGATTCTTAGTGAAAGGCACTTGTACACACCTTTCGCTCATTTAATGTTATAGTAACGCCTGGCAGTGGCAGTCAGTCAAGGAGAAACTGACAAGGCTGATATGGGTTCTGGATGCAGAGAATGATGTCTCATAGTTTATTGAAATACAATTCCCTTTGATAAGTCACACTAAGATGAATGGTTCAGCAAGAGAGCCACCACAAAACCATGTGGGATTACGAAGGGAATATATATGGAGCTAATACAATAATGATAATTTTACCACATACAGATGTTGCATCCCCTCTTCTGTGGGTTTATTAGATATTGTTTATATCTTTTTAAAATATTTTTAAAAAACCCTTAAAATGTGTCGAGTAATGAGAGGAGCAAGAGTTCAACAATATCTGGCATACCACATGTTCTTCAGCTCTTTTGTAACTATCACTAAACAGAAGGCAAGTAGAGTAATAGTAGGCACTGAGGCAGTGTTATTTCAGCAAGGAGTGTGAACCAGGCAAATGGACCATCAACGGAGACATGGCAAGACTGCAACTCTGGGTAATCTCTTTCCTTTTTATTTGATTTAATTAGCTACACCCAGTGGACTTTTCCACATTTTAGCCCAATCCCCAAATGAAATGCATGGGCCTTCTGCTCCACCACCCCTCCCCCTTTTCTGGCAAGGCAGAGGCCGTTGGCCTTGATGAGCCACATTGAGGAGAGGTGTGAATGTCTTTGGAAGGACTGGGACAATAAAAACACCTCCCTCCCTTCATTTTGGATGCATCCAAAAGAACATCCAAGCTCTGAGCCTCAACTAAGAAAGTACCTGACCCCCCCCCCCATCTTGCCAAGGAACTTATATCTAAGAAATAACTCCTGGCAAACCCATCTTTTGCAACATTATAACCTATTGGTACTGCTCTGAGGAAGGGAGTTTTGCCCTCGAAATATTAGCAACATTTTTGTTAATTTTCTAGTAGCCTAAAGGTATCACCTGTTCCACTTTTGTAAAACAAAAGGGTACTCTTGACACCCGTGTCATAAAGGGATAATGAGTCTTGCTAACTTCCCAGCTGACCAGATGGGACTCCAAGCCCATCTCAACTTTCAAAAGCAATCTCCGTCTCCTCAAGAACATTCAGAAGGACAGATGGCAACTGAGCAAGTTGGCAGCCATCCTGGCAATATGTTTTATGAATAGTTTTATATGGATCTCTCATTCTTCTCCACCTACTGGGGGAAGAAAATGTCTTGCAATATGAACTGTTGATTTCTGGCAGTCTTGAAGACTCTCAGACTCTTTAGCCTGGAGAAGGGAAAATCCATTTGCTCCGTTCACATTTCAGTACGAGCATAACTGATGTGCATTTTCAGAAACTCGTATACAAACTGAATTACGATTATAGTCCACTCTTTAATGACTACTAGATTTTCCTGTACTTTTCTCCAGCCCAAATGTAAAAGGCAGAAGTGTGAAGAATAAGGGGTTGAGTAAATCAGTCAGTTTCCCATTCTTCCACAGTTTGATTGTACAAATTTTGTTAATTCTTAATCAGATAATTGAAATGAAATGTTTAATTGTCCATAAGGATGGGAAAAGCTGTCAATTTTATTTTCTGTGAATTTGGGTAAATTTTGTTGAATTCTGATCAGAATGTGCTGGGGGTAATTTTAGTTGCAGCTTGGATTAAGTTTTGATTGTTTTGTTTGCTTTTAAAAAGGTGTTTAATTTTTTTATTAGTTTAACCTCATTCTCTGTTTGGATTACTGGTGCCCTTATCAAGCTGGTGCTTGGCTGACTTCTCATCCCCCAGTCCTGGATGCTAATTTTTCCGTGGCTGACATTCATTAAGGAACTGACTAGTAGGCAGTAGATGGACAAATCCTAGATAGATGCTGTCACTGGTAGGCAGCAAGACCCAGGGCACTTTGTGTTATGTCTGAAATATACTAATGAATGCAGGGCCTGCTTGAGGAGGGGTGAAACTAAGAGAAAATTCAGACATAAAGTCCTTTTTGCCTCCAAATAAGAGGGTCTGTAAGATATCGAATTGATCAACTCCTCCCTTAAATAGGCATATTCAGTACAGGGTGAGAAATAAACTTTTGTATTTGGTTTTTGTGATGGCTACATGGCTCCTCAACTTGTTTTGCTTCAATTGGAAATACTGAGATAGCGTGATTGAGCCCCCTCCCCCACGTGCCAAGGAAGAGGCCAATGGACCATCAATGGAGACATGACAAGACTGCAACACTGGGTAAACTACACTCAGTGGACTTTTCCAAATTTTATACCAACCCTCAAATGAAATGCATGGGCCTTCTGCACCAACCCCATCCCCCTTCACTGGCAAGGCAGGGGCTATTGGCCTCAATAAGCCACCTTGAGGAGATGTGTGGATGTGTATACATGAACTTGTGACATGTCTTTGGAAGGACTGAGACAATAAAAACACCTCCCTCCCTTCATTTTGGATGCAGTCCAAGAACATCCAAGCTCTGAGCCTCAAGTAAAAAACTGACTTTTTCCCATCTTGCCAAGGACCTTACATCTAAGAAATAACTCCTGGCAAATCCATCTCTTGTCATGTCATAACCTATTGATACTGCTCCGAGGAAGGGGCTTTTGCCCTCAAAATATTAGCAATGTTTTTGTTATTTTTTCTAGTAGCCTAAAGTTCTCACCTGTTCCACTTTTGTATTTCCCCAAATGGTAAGCATAATCTCTCCTTCAAGGAGACAGCAACTGCTGAAGATCCCAATGGCCAGTCTCCTTCGGTCATGCAGACAAGAAATTAAAGGGGACAAAATGGCCCGTCTGCCTTTTTCAGAGAAGCATCATCAGCACAAAATTAAAATGGCCAGTCTTTGCCTTAGGTACACTTTGTCAACATGAGGTCAACATGGCCCACATATCTTCTTTATGCAGGAAGTATCAGTGTGAGGTCACAAGGCCAGTTTTTCCTTCCAGCAGTCAGAGGTAGCATGGAGTTATCACATCCTGTCTTTCTTTTCCAAGCAGGCTAGTTGATGCTCTCAACTGCCAGTTTTTCTCCTTTGTGCAGGCAGCCTCAGCATCAGGTCACAATTGCCAATCTTTTCCCTTTAAATCAGGTGGTGACAGCATGACATCACAATGGCTACCTCTTGCCTTCAAGCAGGCGACATCAGCAGAGGTTCAGGGTAGACATTTGCTTTTTCTTTAGGCAGGTAGCATCAGCAGAATGCCATCATGGCTGGTCAAGCCCTGACTGACCCACCATTATTCCAGGTGGCGGCCAACACCACCGATCTGCCACGGAGCGGCCTTGCAAGACCACAAGGAGGCTTCCGAGTGGCTGCCACTGCCGCCAGGATCACCACAGCTGGAACCTTGCGATGGAGTGGCTGAGTGGCCAGCAGTCTGGCCTAGGCCCCCCGCCACCACTGCCGGGATTGCCACCACCACCACCACCGCCAGTTAACCCGAACAGTTTGTTTTGGTTCGGTTGCATGTATTTTTGTTTTTAAAAATCATACAAAACAAAATGAAACAAACTGCTCCCATGTGGCTGTTTCCTCGGAAACAGTCTGTTAATCCTGCCATCTCATTTCTGCACCAAACACTTCCCTTTTATTTCTGCACAAACAAATCCAACTTTATCTTGTGCAATTTCTCATTTCTGCAAACACTGCAGCTTCTCCAGACTCATATGCAAGTTCTTTGATATAAAATTGATTTGAACCAATCTGCCTCCATTTTGTGTCCCCCTGGATCTCCAACTCTTGTATGGCCAGTTCATTCTCACCTGAGACCCACCTCGTCCATTCACTGATTTCCCCCACACTCTACTTTCCCTGAGTTCCCCTATTATACAAAGAAATCTTAAAAATAAAAATAAATAAAAATAGAACTTTTACCTCTAGAATATATATATTTGCTAATGGTGAATTTCATGTTCTCCAGGGAGGAAAAATGGGCTACTTATAAATTGCTAGAGGTGCAATGACCTTTCAAAGGCAAATCTCCCTCCCCTTGGGCATTGGTCTACCCAACTATAGTAATTTTTAATTTTTAAAGACATGAAACAAAATAGCTACCTAACCTTCATAAGGGAAATTTCAACAGGTGTGAAAAATATATATATAGGAAAAGCTGTTAAAATGAATAAGAAACAGCACAGGTTTGAGAACAATGTCAGAAGTCACAATGTGACACGCATTTTTATCATGGCCTTACTGTGGTATTTTACATTTTAAATCTCAGCCCAAGCAAGAATTAAGCAAACACTGTACGACTGGGAGCTGCAAAACACAAAGAAAGACAATGAAAGGAAAGCAAAAGAAAAGAAAATGCAATGTAATTGCTTGCTGTAAAAAGACTAGGGAGATAGCTCTTGAATTGGACATTTTCTACCCTGCTAGTTGGAAATTTCCAAATGAAACCAGAGGATTCAGGCACACAATTCTCAAGGTTCTGGCAATATATGATGAGTTATGAGACAGAAGAAGCCACAGGCTTGAGATGGCAATTGTTGAGCAGGGCTGTTGGAGACAGGACATTTTGGGGAGCTCTCATTCATTGTGTCACCATTAAGTCAGAGGCCACTTGACCTCATATTGCTGTTCTGCTACATCCAATATGGTGTTGTGGAGAGAGTGATGGATTAAGACTCCGAGAACCAGGTTCAAAATCCCACTTCGCCATGGAAATTCATGATGGGGAGAGCATGGCATTGGCAAAACTACTCCTTAAATATTTCACTTTCCCTGTAATCACTATTGGGATCGCTGCAACTTGGATGTGACTTGATGGCACACAGCATACACATTGTAGCCTGGATTGTCCTCATCAGAGAAGAAATCCCACAAATCATCATCATCATTTCAGACAATTCACAGTAAATTCTGGAATGGAAGTTAACTGGCAAGTATAAAGTCTATGCTGGATTCCCCCTATGCTGGGGGATTTACACACACACAGTCAGCCCCCTTACAAGAATTATGGTAAGGAATCTTTATATGCCAGGTAAGAATGGATTGAAACATACCATTTCTGTTATAACAAGCCAAAGAATTTTTGCTACCATCTGAAGGGACCTCCAGAGAAAATACACTACAGTTTTTAGGCTCATCATCAACTTGAATATTCCTCTCCATTTGGTGCACTCAAGTAATTCCCCCAGCTATTGTTTTTTGACATATGAAAGATGATAGAGGTGGCTGCTGTTTTTCACTTCCTCTAAACTGTGAGTAATTAGGAGTTTCTTGACTGATATCTGATATTGCAGCAAAATTAGGTGGATTGTTTTCGTCAGGCTGGAAATGTTCCATAGTTCCACTTTGTGCTGGCAATGTTACATGTGATTTCACAAATTATAATGTAGGGGGAAATCATCCTCATTAATTTCAGATAATGTGAATGAGTGAGTAAAATGAATCACCCGATCAAACTAGATTTCTGTAGAAGTATGATAGTACCTTGAAAGAGGAACACATTTTAGATGCTTTAAGTTTTATTTTGCAGCTTGTAGCCCTCACAGGTGACAAAATGACAAATTTTAACCTGCTCATAAAAGCATGAAATATGTGAACTTATTTTATGTATAGCTTCATTTCTAACCTTATTTCAGTGTTTTATTTTTCCTTCCTCCACCTAAAAGTTTTCAGTTTGCGGTTCAACTGAGTTGTACAGTTCGTGGGTCTCATTAAAGGTGGGAAAAAAATCTGAAATGTCAGACACTTGACATTTTAACAGGGGGGGGGGTGTAAACTTTTTATATCCACTGTATGTTAATAGGTGTAACTTCTCTTTAAATCATTTGAAAGGATGGGGACCCAAGATTTTCTTCAGTGAATGGGAAAAGGCATCGTATTTATTTCTCCCACTTTTGTTTGTAGCTCTGCCTTTGTGTCTGTACGTATTGAGGGCCCTTGGAAATAGTGGGAGACATGGTACAGAGACCTAAAGATGGAAGGAGGAAATGGCAGAAATAGCTTCCCTCTTATGCACAATCAGTGGAGCCACCCAGGAGCCACACCAGTGGCCTTTATGTTATTTGCATCTGACTGTTTCCATGGGTTTCAACAGGAGTTGGACTGGATTAGGAACAAAAGGTCTATAATAAAAATATGTTTAGTATTTGGGCGCTGTATATTCGAGGTACTGGAATAGCATTCAGTATTCCAGGTATTAAAATGTGCGTTTGAATGAATCAAGTTCTGATGCATATTAGCGGCTGCAAATATATGACTGGAAGAACAGGGTGTGATGTCTCCAGATGGAATGAATTTAGATTACAAGGGTGAAATCTTGTACAAATGGTTCAAAAGTCATATTGTGGTTCTTGGGCCAAAATGACTAAATTCATTCCAACAGCAGTTCAATGAGAAAGGGAAAAGGTCTTGGGAACATGAAAAACTACTGAGTATAAGCCATACCGAGAATAAGATGAGGGCCTAATTTTACCCCCCAAAATTGGGAAAACTTATTGACTCAAGTATAAGCCGAGGACATTTTTTTAGTTATACTCGAGTATATATGGAATACCGGCCAAGCTCTAAAGGGGCTGGGGGTAGTAATTGGCAATGTGTGCTGGGAGTGTGGAGGCAATAAGGGAGTTAATACCATAGAGTAAACTCCCTGATTGCCTCCACAGTCCCTGAACAGTTGCCAATACTACCCCCAGCCCCTTTAGAGCTTCATAACTAAGTCCCCTTACCCCCAAATGCTTCAAAATTTTAGGGGGTTCCCTAAAATCACTTTCTGAAGGTACCCCTGCTACTTTAGAGTCCCAAGGTAAGTAAATTTAGATTGCATATTTTAAAAATAATTTTCGAGTGTGTCTTTAAAAAAATAAGCACTCAAAATTACTTGCATTGGGGACACCAAAGTAGCAGGGGTACCTTCAGAAAGTGATTTTAGGGAGTCCCCTGAAATTTGGAAACATTTTGGGGTTAAGGGGGCTGAGTTATGAGGCTCCAAAGAGGGTGCCCCTAAACCTTCTCATTGGAATCATATGGGAATTGGAGGCATCGCTATCGCTTGCCTGATCAAGACTTGCCATTCTCTGCCCTCCCCAAGCCGCCTGAGCATCTAATTTTACCCCCAAAACCTGGGAAAACTTATTGACTCGAGTATAAGCCGAGGGCATTTTTTCAGCCAAAAATAAGGGCTGAAAAACTAGGCTTATACTCGAGTATATACAGTATCTTATATTGAATTAGACTGGTGGTCCTTGAAGCACAGTGTTACCAACATTAGTTACCTGCAGCTTTCCCAAATTTCTGCAAGGATTCCTTTCTAGCTCTGTCTAGAGATACCAAAGATTGGTCTTAGGATCTTATGTCTGCAAATAATTGTATAAATGAGCTAGCCCCTACCTTCATCTTGTCAAGTCATTCAGCTTTCTGTCAGTTTGTTACAAAGAAGTCAGCATTGCCACAAGTTCTTGGATTTTCCTAAATAAGGTTGAGCTTTTGATTATCATCAAAGAGACGTTAGAGGGACAATAGTCCACTATATGCTTTCATCTGTGGCTTACAACATATTGTAGTATTTTACTGGCTTTAATCTTGTAAGCAGTTTTATGTAACCTAACCAACTGTCAGAATAGTAAGCTAAAACTAATGAATCGAGCCAAGGATGGGGAAGTAGAGACAAAAACAGTGGTCATGTTTGCTGGGGGAATCTGGGAAATTTAGATGGAAAAGTAAGAGAGAGAGAGGGAGAGAGAGAGAGAGAGAGAGAGAGAGAGAGGAGAGGGCATTAGAGTGTTTTGCATGTGGGATGTGGCTGGGAATCCACTTTTGTCCTGTTCCCCTGCCAGAAACCTAACATAATTTTCTGGCAAAGGTAGATTTAAATGAGATGAGGTCTACATTCCTTTGTAAACCAAAGGTAGAATTCTCTGGAGTGATCTGAAATGTGCAGTGCCTTTGTAAATTCTGTTGCCTCGTAGGTTGGCTTTAGAGATGGGCACGACTCAAAAAAAAATGGTTTTTTGTTTTTCGTTTTTCGTTGAGGGGGTCCGTTTCGGTTCGTTTTCATTTTCGTTGGGTTTTTCCGCAAATTTTTCATTTTCGTTTCGTTACCTAATGAAAACGAAAACTGAAAATGAAAACGAAAAATTTATGTTTTGTTAGCATTCTTTTCAGTTCAATGTGCCTGCCGCAAAGAAAATGAAAAACGGCAAATTTTTTCGTTTTGTTTCCGTTTCCATTTTGTTTTTTGAAAAATTTTCGTTTTCGTTTCATTACCTAGCGAAAACAAAAAAACGAAAACGGAAACGAAAATTTCGCTGAGTCGTGCCCATCTCTAGTTGGCTTTTGGTCTTTTCCTGCCAGCCACGAAATGGTGAAGAGGAGTACTACTAGTCATTGCCTCTGATATAATTGCAAGTCTTGATATGGTGCCAGTTTGTGTGGATTAATATTCTAGAGCTGTAGTCACGTGTATGATTAAGATGAGGAGTTGGAGCCATAGGCCAGAGGGAGAGAAATAAAAGTGCCATTAAATTGTCTATAACATTCTACTTCATGGGACCTCTCCTATATTCACTCCTTTTTGAAATATAACACATGAAGGAGGACGGTTTGTGATCCTTTCACCCTCTCCAGTGTGTTCTAAAAATTATTTTTGAGCAGACTTATTAAATTGTCTAATTTATTCATTAGGCTCTCTATTAGTAATGTCAAACTTTTAAAAGAGTGCGAACAAAAGGAATATTAAAAGTGGGTCTTACAAGTTATAAACCCTGGTATACTTTAAAGATCTCTTAAAACAATTAAAGTTACAGCAATTCATTTTCTTTTTCGGTCTCTTTAATTGAAAGCAACTGGGAGACTTTGATCACAGGCTACTATATCTCTCTCTGGTATTTCTTAGCTGCCCATTTTCTCAGCCACTTATCTCAAATAATAAAATGGTATTATACTAATCTTAAGATTATATTTTCTATCATTTTGGAAGTTCACAAAAAATTGGGCAGCTGGTAATCTCAAAACATCCCTGCAGAGCAAGGAAAGGCCTATTTGCGGCAAGAGATCCATTTAATGTAATAGGATTTTCTTCTGAGTTTTAAAATGGGGTCTGTCCAACTAATAGAGAAATACGATTCATCAATATTTCTATGGGTGATGGTTCAATAAGTTAATATACTTACTCCCAGTTACTATGCAAAGACATAAAACAGGATGGAGATTATTACTCAGTGCTTCTTAGTATACCAAGGGAAAGGGATAATTCATTTTTAAAAATAATGTGAGTTTAGGAGGGTACCAGCGTTCAGGAATGTTGTAATTCTAAACTAGGCTTAAACGTACTGCCAAGATCTAGAGAATTATGAGAATTATGCCTGTGGTACAATGAAAGGAGGATGCAGGGGAGCAATGGTTCTCAGACTTTTCAGAACTGGGACAATTAAGACATATTCCAGAAGACATCTTCTATAATGCAGGGCATGAGTAAAGTGGATCGAGGGACACTCTTCTCCCTCTCACAAAATACCAGAACTAGGGGACATCCACTCAAAGTGAGGGTTGGGAGAGTGAGAAGAGACAAAAGAAAATGCTTGTTTACACAGTGTTTGGTTAGTCTGTGGAACTCCCTGCCACAGGATGTGGTGATGCCATCTGGCCTGGGCCTTCAAAAGGGGTCTGGACAGATTCCTGGCGGAAAAGTCCATCGTGGGCTACAAGCCATAATGGGGATGTGTAATCTCCAGGCTTAAAAAGAGGTTACTTCAAGGGCCAGATGCAGGGGAGTGGCAGACAGATATTGAGTCTCGTGCACCCCCAGGGTCATTTGGTGGGGCCACTGTGAGATACATGCAGCTGGACTAGATGGACCCTTGGCCTGATCCAGCGTGGCTCTTCTTATGTTCTTATGCTCCTGGTTGATTACCATACATTACTTTGTTGAATGAATAAGATAATAAAAAGATAATATACCTCGGGTACATGTGTACTTGAGAATAGTAGTTCCCAACCTTGGGAGCCCAAATGTTCTCAGACTAAAATGCTCAGAAGCCTTCACACTAGCTGTGCTGACCAGGATTTCTGGGAATCGTAGTCTAAGAAGATTTGGGCCCCTGAGATTGGGAACCATTGGCTTAGATCAGTGGTAGTGAACCTTTAGCACTCCGGATGTCTTGGATCACAACTCCCAGAATTCCAAGCCTGTCTTGCTAGTTACAAATGACTGTAGGAGTTGTAGTCCAAAACATCTGGAGTGCTGAAGGTTTGCCACCACTGGCTTAGAGGAAGTCAGAATGCAAGGAAATAATGAAGTGGAGGCTGAAATGACTGAGGTTGATGCAATTTCACAAAAATAATGTGTTCAAATTATGCCTACAGAACTGTGCAAGGCATTAAACCCAGGCAGAGTGCATTGCATGACTCATGGCACACCTCTTGAACACCATACCTCCAGATCTCCTTCATGAATCACTTCTGTCTCACCATTTTTCCCTACCACTAGTCTGACTTCACGTTACCTAGGCATAGTGGTGGGAAAGGATTTTGACCAATATTTGTCTTATACATTTGGAAATGTTTTTTTTCAATTTTAATGTCAGCAGAAAGTTATGGTTTTACCAGCCAAAGATTTTTGTTGTTGCTTTTGTTGATATTAAAACACAGTGTAACCCAGATTGGGTGTTCATAACATTTAATTTCAAGTAATTAAAAAGCTTCCTATGTCCCTCCTTTTATTTATTTATTTATTGAGAGTATTTTACCCCACCTTTCTCCTTAGAAAAGGACCCAAGGCAGCTTACAGTAATTATGTACAATATACAGTCCAGTACAATTAAGACATACTGTATTCAAGTTTGAGAACAGGGAACTGAGGGATAACATTAAAGCTACAAGAGAACGCAAGCAGGTAAAGAGTACAATGTTATGTAAAAGTTATGAGTGATGGAAACTACCATTGAAAAGATAGTGTCAATGCAATCACCCAAGGTTATAAGGGGTTATAAGTAGAGATGGGCACGAAACGAGCAGTTTTTTGTTTTCGTTTTCGTTTTTTCATTTCATTACGTAACGAAATGAAAATGAATTTTTTTTTCAAAACAAAACAAAACAAAACAAAACACCAGAAATTTTGTCGTGTGTTTCGTTTTCATTGCGGCAAATACATTGAACTGAAAAGAATACTAATGAAACAGCAATTTTTCATTTTCGTTTTCTCGTTTCATTATATAACGAAACAAAAATGAAAAATTTGCAAAAAAAATCCATGAAAAACAAAAACGAACCGAAACGGACCCCTAAATGACAAACGACAAACGAAACACCATTTTTTGAGTCGTGCCCATCTCTAGTTATAAGCATAAAGTGTGTTTGATCATGTATGGTAGATTCAAATAAAAGACACATGATAGGCAGACCATCATTCAGGGAAAACTTGCCTGAAGGGAAAGGTCTTTGCCTTTTTCCGGAAACAGCAGAGATGGGGCAGTCCTGGCCTCTAGTGGGAGGGAGTTCCAGAGTCTGGGTGCAGCAGCTGAGAAGGCCCTTTCATGTTTTCCCGTGAAACTTATCTGTGAGCTTTTTATTTACAGGTTCTGGATCAATAGCAGCATCCAAGGTAGCCTGGATCTGTTCTATTTTGCCTGCAAAGTGTTGTGCAAATTCTTCGCAGCAAGTGGTCTGTGTTATCGACCTGTGGATCGGCGTGTAGCAGACTTTTGACTATCTGAAAAAGCTCCATGGGGCAATGTTGTGCCATATCAGTGGTGGTAGAGAAAAATGATTTCTTTGCTGCCTCCACTGCCTTGGAGTAAGCCTTCCAAAGGCCCTTCACTATTTATTTGTCTGTTTCAATCTGGGTTTTCCGCCAATGCCTTTCCAAAAGCTGTCCTTACTGCTGTTTCTTGATCAGAATAGAGACTGGATGGATGAAGTTGGATGAAGTGTAGTGAAATTCCTATTTCTTTTATGCAGTTCCAGAGTGTGTCATTAGCAACAATGTCAAAAGCTTTTGTATAGCACATGTAGAGTTTTTTTGGGTGTTCCCTTGCCTTTTCCATCCATCATCTATTGAAGGTTGGCTATGTGGTTGCATGTCCCTCTTCCTTTTCAGCATCCAGTTTGTACCTCTATGACTCTTATTCTTAAAAAAAACCATATAGCTTTGTATTGGTGCTGCCAGGCAGTGGGACAAATTCCTGTGTACATGTGTGTGTGTGTGTGTGTGTGTGAGAGAGAGAGAGAGAGAGAGAGAGAATTAGCATAGTAAGGCTGGCTTGCCCTTCACTTTAAAGAATCAAAGTAATATACATTAGTATCCTTAGAACTTACGCCCTGGTAAGACCATGAAGCCTAGAGTTCAAAATTCTCTAACAGCACCACTGCAGCCTTGTTTAGGAGCATTAAAAACCCCAATCCTCCCTGAAAAGCATGATTGTTTTTCCTTTTGAATTTCTTCTTCTTTCTGATCATCCCAGAGCCTCCCTGTAACTTTTGTCCACAAGGTACAAATCCCTGTGAGTGGGTAAGTCCAGAACCGAGGCTGAGTGAGCCCTCCCCCAAGGACTTCTCGGGAGGTAGTATAGGTGTAGAAAGTAAATGAACATTATTTCTAACATTGTTGAGGCGATTATGATGATTTCTTCAGGTCCCAACAGAACAGGTGGGCCTGGGTCTCCAACCAATAAAGGCCAACTGGGCAAATCAATGCCCACTGAACTCAAGCCCTAGGAAGTTGTTGGAAACTCTCTTGATCAGTGGGCAGTCTCAAGGGTAGTCCTTTCCCAGAGCAAAGGTACCAGCAGCAGGGGTGACGTGCCCAATCTGTGGTCATCTCCATGGGTGCCCCCTGCCGCGTCTCCTGAGCGCCCTTCTTCCAAGGACCCATTATATTCTTGAAAATGTAGACTCTCCATTCCTGAGCCTCCTCCTCCTCTCTTTTCTGGTCATCACCCTCTCCCCTTTTCCCACTCTTTCTTCCTCTTTTATATCTCCTGTGCCCTTGGCTCTGCCCCCCAGAGTCCCTCTCTCATTCCCTTCCTCGGTCAGGAGAAACCCTTCTGATACATCCTCCCCCTCCACTGTACAAAACATTCCCAGTACTGTGGTGTTGTCCCCATTTCCTTTGGGATTGATTCCCACATCCTGAAGAGCCTATACCACCACACGGACTCTGGGACCCTCGCGTGAGATGTGCTGGGTGGACGGCCCACTTTGCCAAACCTGGCTGACTGGCTTGTGCACCTCACAGTCACAAAACAAATACTGTTTCACCATTCCTATAAAAATTCTGCTTCTCCTATCTCGCCAAAAGTGAGCTTTTCATTCCCTATCGTTAAATATCAGCATTGGGGGGAACAGTTCGGCAGTGAGCAAGTGCTTCCTCTCAGCCTTACACAGGGAATGACTGTGTGGTGTCTAATGAGTTCTATTAGAATATGATTGACAGCTCCGCTTGCAGATGAGCACAGAGCAAATGTGGTGGCCCAGAGCACAGGGACTTCAGGTGCAGATTTACTGCAGTAAAGGCATGCTTGACTTTCACAGGTTTCTTTCATTTCCCCCTTTTTCCTTTTGTCATATATTTTAGCATCTTTGACAAGCTTCTGCAAAGATAGAGTGGTAGGGAAGGAAGAGAATTATACCTTGAAATATTTAACAAATTTATTTAATTGAGGTCTGGGGGGTGTCATATAATTTCTGAGTTGTTTAAAAAAAACCTGGAAATTACCAAAGTAAACAAAATGCAAATGTGGGTAGAAAGTGAAACTGATAGACTTGTGTGTCCCTAATTCAGTTCAGGTAAGGAACAGATGGATTCATTTTATTGCTTTAGCACACAAGCCATGGCAAACTGCAAAATAAAAACCATATATTGCAACACAAGGCAGTGTACAGATTTTATGTTATACAAGCTGTTTGTTATACAAGGGTCCACTGTACATATCTAAGCATTAACCACTAATATAGTTAGTAGCCAAAACTCAGTGACAAAGGTATCTGGAAGAAGAAGAATCTGTCGGCTTGGTCAGCAGCAGAGGATGCAGACTTGATTTCTATAAGTATGGAATCAATTCTCACAATTTCAAAATGTGACAAATGTATCCTGATCTGTCCCTAACACAAATCATGACCTGTGTGGCAATTAAGTAAAGTTTATGCATATTGTTCAGTTTGATACCATGGGCAAGAATTAGTGAGGGATGATTGTTCAAGTAGATATAAGTAGGTGCAAAGGACTGTATATGTGGATTTTCAAAAGTGCAAACAAATTCAGTTTACTCCAAGTTGCCATGGATCAGGGGAGGAATATATACTGTAAGAAAAAAATGTAAAAATTGTGCACCAAAAAAAAAAAACCCTTAAAAAATTATATGGGGAAAAGGTGGACATGGCAGTTCCACAACGCACTATGAAGATCGGATGGGATAAGAATACCAGTGGAATTTTGGAAAATGCAACAAAAATGAAACAAAGGAATTCTTCCATCCCTGGAGAAGCTGTGGTGGGAGAAATGAAATAGTGGTACAGTTGTCCCCCTCCTGTATCACAGGACTGCAGCACATGAAGGCAAGGGCCCCTGGGGCAAGCTGTGTGTACTAGAGAACTAGTTGTGTGAACTAGATGTACAATATTAGACAGAGAAGATAGGTGGTTCGAGAGAGGGGTCAGGGAAGCCATTCATGTGTGTATTGAAAATTCCTCTCTCAAGAGAGGTGGGGCTCAGGCACAATCTATCTGCCACTTATGGGTATTACTTACAACTAGCCATGTCCAAGCTTTGGCTTTAACCAGGTGTTTCTTACCTAATTCTCTCCAACACGCAGTCAGAGAAATTCCTAAGCCCAACCTGTTCCTTCGTTGCTTCTTCTGTGTGAAGCATGATATTGGTATAGGGGAGATGTTCCTGATCACAGGTAAGGTCTTGGCAGAAGCAGGAACTCTAAAAATCAATGGTGGTTCTTTACATGGAGGAGTCTACACATCAGCCAGAACCTTTTCTCTGGAGACACATCACTCTCCATATTGAGAAAAGGACAAGAGAGATGGGAGAAGGTAAGTGCTCCTCTACCAGCATGTTGGAGAGAAGCAAAGGAATTTCACCCAAATATATATTTTGAATAGAGGTGGTTACAATGATTTTCTCAAAGAAAGAGATATAAAGTATTATTCTGTGTGAAGTATAGGATTCTCACTGGTTTTGAGCTTGTGTTCATTTTTGCTTTTTAGTGTTGGCCTGGCAGAAATCACCAGGTGATTCATAACATTGTTAGGGAGATTAAGTATGCCCAAGGAAAATATTGACTTTTTCTTCCTTTGGATCCTGAATTGACGGCTCATGCCACACACAGTGATTTTTGGACCACCTGCATTTCCAGACACTGTTTTACAATGCAAAAGGGAGAGCTTCTGTTTGTAAAACAGAAACACGAATCCATTTTAGGCATGTAAAAATTGTTGCAGCCATCCATAGCTTCTGGTTAATGTTTGTTCATTTGTTTTTAATTTATTCATGACCCCACGGTGAATTTTAAATGATGGTTTGAGATAGAAAAAAAATCCTATTAGAGCGGCCAAAGTTTTCTTTTTAAGTCAATTTATTGCCTATGTTTAATGTCTTCATGCTTATGGAAAAGCTAATGTAGTGTAGGCTTACTGGTATTCTCACTGATTTATGTATAATTTGCATGTTGTGCTACCCTTTGAAAATGGCTTTGCTTAAATGCCCATTTCCTTAGGTACCAATTTGTATTATAATTAAATGAAAGGTAAATAAAGGAGAAATAGATGGTTCTGCTATTCCTATTATGTGTTTGACCAAAACATATACAGTACGCAGTGCAGAGTGGGTGGGTGTGGCAAGTGAGGAATATTCCCTGGATGCTGCACTTGGGAGAAGCACCAAAATGACAAAATGCTATTGAATGTATAATGAAATAATAACGCTTGCTAACACCTCCCTCGCCCATGGGGGTGGGGGGTGGGGGGCAGAATCCACCTTCATCCTGGGTGACACAGACCTTAGTTGTGAGCCTGCCCTGACACAGTGTATTTATTTTAAAACAGAGTTTCCATTATGTTAGATGTCAAAAGATTTGGAGCAGACTGAATTTTTGTATTATTGAATCGGAATAGCATTGTTTTGCGTAACTGTTCATGCCAACCCTCTAAGTGTAAAACGAATAACTAAATTGTTGCTTTCCACAAATGACATACTATGTTCTGAGTTCTGAAGAATGAGTTCTCTAATAACCAAAATGAGCAATAGTTCCTTTGGAGAAAATTTGCACATACTAAATGCATTTTGTAGGTATATCCCATTGTTATCATTTGATGTTTTCTGCATTCATTCATCAAACTGTTTTTTAAATTCACTTGATGGTACTGTGGGAACTTTTAACATAAGAAGGTGGGCATTTGTGATGCATTTCCCATGGGAGAGGCTGCATACTAAACATTCCAAGATGTACGTTTTTGGCAAGAATGGCAACCAATACTTGAGTTTTATAAAAGAATGCTTTCTTCAGATCTTCTTCTGTCTGTAATAAATCTCTCTGGCCCTTAACTCCCTGTTCTTTAAAATGGGCAACTTGTAGACATCCTCCTATGCAATCTTGTGGCTATGTGCTGGCATGACAAGTGGATGTGGGATGGTTGTATGACCAGCACTTGTTTAAATGGGTCCTGGAAGGCTATATTAGGGCATGACTGTGGATGGTTGTCTCAAGTTGTCCCAAACTTCTCTATACCAAACCCACTGTCATCGTTCACACAGAAATGTCCAAGTATTCCAAAAAAGCATGTTTCAGTTGTCAACATGTCACACAAACCCTGCCTCCTCTCTCATCCTCCTCTCTTAATTTCACTACACTGTTACTCATCCCTGTTACTGGTATTCATATTCTTTCTTTTGAAAACAAAATTACCAAGTAAAATAGTGCAGAACTGACATGAGGCAAGAATCAACAGAACTAGTGCCATATCAGTTTAGCACTATAGTTATGGACACAAAGGACTTCTATAGGCAGTCACACAAATCAAAACAGAAGCAAAATAATACAAGTGGTAATACTACTATAGTGCTCAACAATAAGAAATATACAAGGATGTCTTAAATTACAAAATTAATTCATTCCAACTGAATTTTTGTAATTCAAAAGGAATGCATTGAAAACTGATTAATCTGTTCTGGAAGTCCCCAAAAAGGGAATAGATTAATTGGTTTCCAATGCATTCCTATGGGAAGCTTGCCCCGACCCAACTAAGCAGGAGAAGACCTTTCCACCTTTGTTCAACCAATCATCAGCCAAGGCTGTCGAGATGTCAAAAGCACTGGGCTGTCGGTGCACCTCCAAAGGTAGCTGATTTTGACAGCTCTGCAACTCTTTGCTGCCAGTTGATTGAGGGGGTTTCCACCCAACCCAGCAAAGCATGGGAAGCTGTTACCCTGCTTTGCTGGGCTGGGGCAGGCACCCAGATGGCTCCTTCACCACCAGCCCGCTCCTCCCGCGCTTGCTCCCCGCTGTGGTGGCAAGTGCTAGGAGGGTTTCTGCCTGCTTCCTCATGCCCTGGTTATGCCTGAGGGATTTTTGCCTGCTTGCAAGACAAAACCAGGACATCGGGGAGCAGGCAGTCTTTTCTCCATCGGCTTCGCCTCCCTGCCCCCTCCAACTTTTCAGGCACCTGAAAACTGAACGGAGGGGCAGGGAGGTGAAGCCTCTGGGAGAAAGACACTCTGAGCGCCTAAAAGCAGAAGTCGGGGAAGGAGAAAATCCTCTCGCTAGGACGAGACTGACACGCCAGGATTGGGCTGATGATCAGCCATGCATGTCACCATAGCAATTACAAGAATGGAGTGATTTTACTTAGCAAGTGATGCATGCAGGACAGCAAACTAGATTCCCAGCATCATTTTCTGTTACTCCTGCCCCAAGACAACACATACACATCCAAGGCTATAATAGTTTGGTAGACCTTTTGGAAAGAAGGAGGGGAGGAGAATTTCTGGAATCCTCCATGCCAGAAAGAGGGACGGCACCTCTAGACACTGTGGGCGGGATTACAGCTACAAGGCAGAATAGTGCATTGCTGGGAGCCAGTTCAGCAGCAGATGTTACAGATCTGGGTGGTCTTGAAGATGGGGCTGGAGCTAAGCAGCTGATGTCACAGCCACAGGAGATATTGTGGGTGGAGCTACAGCAGCTGATGTCACAGCCACAGGATAAGTTGTGGGAGGAGCTGGATACAGAAGTGAGAGTGCAACAGTGACTGTTTCTGTTACTGGAGACACTGATGCTAGGTGGTGAGACTTACTGACAAGAAGCAGAGGCAGAGGTCAGAGAGAGAGTTCCTAAGTTTGGACATGATCTCAGCCCAGACGTGGGGTTCAAAGCTATCAAGAAGATTATTTTCCATTCTACTCATGACAACTTCCAGTTTGGTGTTACTTAGCCATGTTTAAAAGAGCAATAGTCTTGTAAGAATGCAGTGTTGTAGAGCTAATGTTTTCTTAACAATATTTTAAGCATAAGTTTTCATTTTGCATATTATTTAGAATTTTGGTATCCACAGTTCATACATTTTGCTAGAATGCCACATATATGCACATATATATCATATGGAATGTCAGTGTGCTTAGCCAATGCAGATGCCTGTGTTATTTTCATATATACATTCAAATAGCATGTAGTTGGTGTCTCGTAAAAATGTTAAATAGCATTCAACATTTTTATTTCCCGAAGGCGGGCATGTAACAGAATTAGGATGGTGGGGTAGAGTGGGATTTATACGGCTCAATATTAACTGCACATTTTCAACTTTTTGCTAGACGCTTATCTAAGGAATGCAATAGCCTAGTCAAAATAATCCAAGTTGAACAAAATTGGACAACTACCATTGAACAATTGTTTCACATGACCTCTGAAAACTGCTCAGAGCTGGGGAAAAGAAAAGTTTATACTTAAGGCTATGAGAAAAAAGATTTGCTTAGAGTCCGGCTTCAAGATGCAGTCAGCTAAAGCTAGTCTTAGCCAGTCTAGGCATTGTAATTTTCATAGTATTACGCTAGTAAGAATATCATAGACTTTATTATTTTCAGGCAATATTATATGATTGTATCTGATAAGCATTTTTATATTCATTTTTATATTTTCTATTGATTTTCATTGATTTCATTGATTTTTATGAGTTGTTTTTCATTTTTGTAACTTAGAATAGTGAATAAAGGGAGTTCATTAATTTGATGCTCTCAGACCATTTGTTTTCTTTTAAAAAAACCCACAGGAACTCAAGTAAATTCTCGGCCAGAACTACTCCTACCCCTGAGTTTTGTTATATTTCTCAGTATGTGACCAAAGTAGTCTAGATTTCTGCATTTTATATGCTCCCTGGGCATTTATTCATTCACTTTACTATTTCTTAACAGACCACCTCTTTGATGTAAGAAATTCTCAGTACCAATGTTCCCTGACAGCTGTGCTTGCTTAACAAATTCAGGCCTTCAATTATCAAAATATATTAATGTCCATCAGTAGTAGCTATTGCTGTGTGATATGTTAATGCATATTACATGAGTTGTGTATTTTCTGTGGTTATATATTTCTGCACATTGTTTGGGCCACCATTTTTCTTTAGCTTTCCTAATTTCATTTTGGATATTCTTGTGTAATTCTCTGAAAGAAGGGAGTAAACCTGGTGTCTTCTTTATTTTCCATTCTTGTCTCTCGTTAGCTATTGGCACTTTTCTTTCGGCACCCACCTCTTTTTTTGTGAAGTTACTTTTCTATTTGAGATTCTTGTTGATCACATCTACTAACACAGATGTGGTTTAGAGTGAGCAGTCATTACTCTGAGGGAGGAGTGTGAATTTTGCAACATCTCAGTCTTGGCAAATGATGGAGCAACATAGGCATGTTTTAATTAGTCTTCACATCCTTAATATAAGTGGCTTTAGAAGAGGAAGGACGCATATCAGGCAAAAATAAAACAAAAATGATAAATTAAAATGTTAAAACTTGTGGCACCTTAAAGACTGGTATATTTTAATGTGAGTTTTCATGGATCAAATCCACTTCCTCAAACATAAGAGTGAGATTACATGGCAAATTTGTATACATTTTTGCACTGCCCCAAAATAAAGAGACAGTGGTTGGTTGGTTAGTAGACATAAATTGTGTAAGTCAATGTGGCATTTTACACTTGGTAATGACTTCCAATAAAGCTTTGTACTGTAAAAGGCAACAGTGGTTAGTGGATGAAGGAACCCCTGACAATAACAACATATGCACTGCAACATTTATATTCCAGTCATAAAATAACTGCAAGACCAAATAACCTGTATGCAGTACCAGTTGAAGTAAAGTGGGGTATAAGATAAACTTGCCTCTTGTCATCAGTTTTATTTGCTTCTGCAATAAAAAGTTGCGCTTGAGGGACCAGGTTGGACCACATTTTAAAGGTATTAAGATCAATAATTCCAAATGTCTAATTAATACTAGGGATGGGCACAAAACAAAAACATTGCGTCGTTACGTAACGAAACAAAACAAAACAAAACAAGGAAGCAGCATTTTGTTACAGATGAAACAATGTTTGTTTTTAAATGCACCATTTTGTTCCATCTGTAAGCCACTTGGGAGAGGAAAAAAGTTTTTTAAAAAAGCTCCCAACTTTAAAAAAAAAAACATTTTCCCCTCCCCCAAGCCCCGTGTACAAGCTGATCAGCGCTAGGGTGGGGGAAATTTCCACCATCCCAGCGCTGATCAGCTGGCAGGTGGGGCCTGGGGGAGGGAAAAAAGTTTTTTAAAAACCCCAGGGATTTTTTTCAAAAAAACTTTTTCCCCTCACCACTTTCCAGACCCCCTGAACCATTTTGAGTGATTTTTTTTAAAAAATTGTAGGAAACGAAATAAAAAATGTGGAGGGGACCAATGGAGACAAAATGAAACATAATTAATACCTTTGTCAAGGATATTACTGTCACAACCTAAGACTCAATTATTTGCCTTGTTTTGTACAATTTTGGCATTTTTAAAAGTCAGACCTATTGGTCAATTTATTAAAATCCGGGATTCTGGGTTTTAATTTGTCTAAAGCTCTCGGGGCAAACAACTGCTAGCCATCATAATTCAATTAGCAGGCACTTAGTTAAATATTTGGGGTTGAGAATACCAGGCAGCTTATCAAGAACTATTTGATACAGTTTCAAGACTCTTTAGTAAAATCTCATTAACCAGTTAAGAGCTGGGTCAAACAGCCTTTCATAATTTGGCCCACTTAATGCCATTTAGAATTACCACTCTCCTCCAAATTATCTAACTTTCCCAAGCCCTTTCAGTTCCTATTCCAAAGTCATTTTGTACATGGTGATGAAAACTGATTGTGGAATTTATTCATAATGGTAAGTGCTTGAGAATCCCTAATTCTCACTACTTTCACTCCTCAAGTTCAGGAGATCTCAGCATCGCATATCCTAGACTTACTGCACAGCTTTTCACTTCTAACAATGAGGAAGGTTAATAGCCAACAATTAGGTAAGCTCTTCACTCTTATTAGAAAGAGAGATCTTAAAACTGAACTTCTCCAGAAGGCTCTACAGCTATGTTAAAAATAGCCAATCCTTTATCAAGGAATACAGGAACTTCTAAACTTTGGCTATTTTGGTTTCATAAGATAATCATTTCACTTCATTCTTACATACTTTTTTTACCACAGTGATAATTTTCCTGGCTGTAAAGAAGTGAGACACAAATGTCTATATAGGTCTAAAGAGATCTGTTTATGGGAATAGTTGGAATATTATGGCCAGCTGAGGGGACAAATGGGTAAGCTTTGCCCTTCATGGCTGCAACAAATAAGGGCTATTCATTTCATGCCAATTTATTCTGTGAAACTGCAGGCCCCACAAGCAAATCTCCCTTTTGAAGAGCTGGTCTTATCTACAATGATAAGCCAGAGAGGTTCAGCCTCTAAATTAATCTATATTTTAATCAAGACAGCCTATCAGTGTTCCCAAAGCACTAAATTAGCATGGGAAAGTGACTTTGCCATTTGATTCCTGTTGATATGTACCACTTTCCATGGATCAAGTACCCTTTTAAACCAGTGTCTGCTAAAATTATGAGGTGTAATTACCAATTGCTACAAAATGGGTACCTCACTCCAATATAGTCACATCAGATCAAACATATTTTTATTTCTAAATGTTGAAGGGGATGCAGGGAAATTGGTTCATGTTTTTACATGGGCTGTACTTGTAGTAAGGTACCTATCATTTGGGAATTGATTTTTCTTAAAGAAACTGACTAAATAATAAATCAAAAGACTCCTACCCTCCCACACCGCCAGCATTAAGCTTATTGTCTTATGATCACACATTGTCAATTCACTTGTGATTAAGCTTTTATTTTAATTTTATTTTAGAGTATTTTTACCCCAACTTTCTCCTTGGAAAAGGACCCAAGGCAGCTTACAGTAATGAGGGATAATATACAGTCCAGTATGATTAAGACATGTTTAACTATTTGAGGACAAGGAATTGAGGGACATCTTACAGCAGGGGTGCCCAAACTTTTTGTAAGGAGGGCCAGATTTGGTGGCTGGGAATGTGTCAGGGGCCGGTAGCTCCCCGACCCTGCTACCCCACTGCAAGCCCCACCCACTGACCCATATGCCCCACCCACTGACCCCTTGCAACCCCACCCGCAGGAAGGAAGGTGGGGACCAAGGGAGGGAGGGAGGAAGGTGGAAACCAAGAGAGGAAGGAAGGAAAGTGGAGAACAAGGAAGGGAGGGAGGAAGGGAGGTAAGGACCAAGGGAGGGAGGAAAGAAGGAAGGTGGGGACCAAAGGAAGCACAGGGAGCTGTGGCCACAGGTCGCCCCTTGGAAGAGGCGATCTGTGTGATCTTGCACGCCCCCAAGCTCCCCAGCGGTGTTGGCATAAGATTTTTTAAAAAAAAACATGGGGCAAAGGAGGGGGAGGGAGGGGTGGGCCAGCCAGCTGCGGGCCACTCAGAATGGCCTGGCGGGCCGGATTTGCCCCCCCCCCGGGGCGGACTTTGGGCAGGCCTGTCTTACAGCATTAATAGGCAACATTACATTAAAGCTACATTATAAGTTGTTATAAACACAAAGTCTATATGAACCTATTGATCCATATAAAATACACATGGTAGTCGATCATTCGGGGAAAGCTTGCCTGAAGAGAAAGGTCTTTTCCTGTTTCTGGAAGGACAACAGAGATGAGGCAGTAACTTGCATACTAGCCTTAATTGTGCAAATGCGCTCCTGGCCACAGCTGTGACCTGGGCATCCAAGCTCAACAATGAGTCCAAGACCACCCCAAGCTGCATACCTGATTTTTCAATTGGAGGGTGACCCCATCCAGTACAGGTTGCATCCCTATCCCTTGTTCTCCCTTTTGATTGATCAGGAGCACCTATGTCTTAGTTTCATTTTGTTCATCGTCATCCAGTTCATTACTGCAGCTAAACACTCATGTAAAGTTGAGATAGTAGTTCCCTTAAAGTCCAGAGGTGACGAGAAGTAGAGCTGGGTATCATCGGCATACTGGTAGCACCTAACCCCAAAAGAGCTGACAATCTCCCCCAGTGGTTTCATATAGATGTTAAATAAGACAGGAGACAGAACAGAACCCCAGGTCAGTGGCTGTGGTATCAAACATGAATCACCTAACACCACTTTCTGCATTCTATCCTGCAGGAAGGACTGGAGCCACTTTAATGCAGTACCCCTGATTCCCATTTCAGAGAGATGAGTCAGGAGGATGCCATGGTTTATAGTGTCAAAAGCAGCTAAGAGGTCTAACAAAACCAAAAGGGACACCGATCCCCTATCCATTTCCCTGCATAAGTCATCTACCAATGCTGTCTCAGTCCCATAGCCAGACCTGAAGCCAGACTGAAATGGATCTACGTAGTTTATCTCATCCAGAAACCTCTGGAGCTGTGAGGCCACAACCCGCTCTAGGACTTTCCCTAAGAATGGGATATTCAATTCTGGTCAGTAATTGTTTAGTAATATCATTGGGTCTAAGGAGGGCCTTTTTATCAGCAGTTTTACTATTGCCTCCTTTAAGCATGCCAGAATCCTGCCCTGTTGTAAGGAGGCATTCACTACTCTTTCTAACCAGTGTGCCATACCTTCTTTGGAAGCTTTTATGTTCCATGAGGGGCAAGGATCCAACATACATGTGGTGGCCCTCACCTCCCCAAGGGTCTTGACCACATCATCTGGCTGTAGGAGCTGAAATGCAGGGCAAGGAGGGTGGGGTGATTTATTTATAGGCTCTGGATCAATAGCTGCATCCAAGGTAGCCTAGATCTGTTCAATTTTGCCTGTAAAGTGTTGTGCAAATTCTTTGCTGTGAGATACAGAATGGTCTGTGTTATCTGCCCATAGTTCAGCATGCAGCAGACTTTTGACTATTCTGAAAAGCTGTCCTGGGCGATAGGTGAAACTTATTGTCAACTTGGTATGCTGATGGGTGTCAAGCAGTACTAATGAATAACCTATTTGAGCAGGTGCATTGACTTAGGCAAGGGAACTATATGGGGTCCATATAGCAGTTAATAAACACTAATGCTCATGTGCTATCTCTTCCAAGTATTCATGCAGATTTCTGGTGGGAGATATTAATTGATCACTTAGTGATATATGTTATCTCAAATTGATCACCTCTTTTATTTCCTTGGATGTTGCTGTTGGTTTGCTTTTTCTTGCATATGTGGACCTTAAGAACTTGTATTATTAGTAGTATAATAAACATCCCCCCCAAAAAAAACTCTTCCAATAAAAAGATTTTGAAAATCTTTCCTGTCATTCTTTGTGCTGGAAACCATGCCAGCTAAATTGGTTTGTGTCTGCCTCTTAAATATTTACTGAGAGAACATTTAAAAGAAAACGTCATCACCTTTAAGTACGATTGATGCTATGTGTTCCATTGCATATACATCCCCCTATGGCAGATGTTTTCTGACTTATTTAAGTTACCAGGAATAGACTGGAAAATGGTCTCAGAAATGCTGACTCTAGGGTGACTGCTGGACACCATCTACAGTGTAAATGGACAGTTATCCATTTTGGCACCTCAACATTGTCCTTTGCAAAAGCTGTACAGCCTAAGGGATCGTGTAAGGCAGCGAATTAAAGGATTTACAGCAGTAAATTGCTATGTGGCTTGCCACCAAGTTTTTTTTTAGCTCTGGGCTTGCTGGATCTGACATTGGAGCCAAAACAGTAAATAAAGTGAGTACTGATATCACAGCATGTGCAATTTACAGTGGTATGTTCTCCAGTTTTACTTGCCCAGAGAATAATACTGAAAACACTTATGATGCTTTGTGGGGGGGGAGGGATGTTTGCACACTCACACGTGAGCACACACACCTTGCATACCTGTATGCCTCTGTTTCAAGGCCTGTTGGAGGACTCAGAAATGCTTGTCGGCAATCCAGAGGTCACTTCTGGTTCACGCGGAAGCCCTTTTGGGGCCCCCAACAGGCCTGGGAAGGCCCTTGCAGGCCTGTTCAGGGCAGCACCAGGCTGGGGGTGCATACAAGAGTCCCCAGCTAGGCCCCCCAGGCCCAACCTGACCTGCATCCACATTATTGTGGATCAGGTCGGGTCCCTAACCCCCGAGATACATGGGGGGGTGTCACTGTATTATCTTGGCATCATAGTTGTAGATAAGCTTAATGATGATATGGTAAAATGCAGATCAGCAACGTGTCTATTCTGTGTATTATGAATGAGAATGATACAAATCCAAAACAAAATATCATTCACATTTTTGAATGATAAATGGATACAACAAAGAAGAGATTTTTTTTACTAAGTACAATTGGATATATGCTTGATTTTTTTGTGCGCCATATTTTTACTGGTAACGTTTATGCTGGTGGAAAATGTTAAAATAGGCAGTGAACAAAAGATGGAAACAGTTTTAGTAACAAACCTCCTAAATAGCTGCAATGCATAATATTTTGTGGAAATGTGAAATACTGTATGTGAGCTTTGTGACTACAAATTGTCAATCGAGCCCAGGTTGGGACCAACATGGTCATAATAAAAGTTATGAGTAACATATGGTGATAAGTGGAAACCAAAGAGAGTTGATTCTTTTGCAAGTAACTCAAGCTCATCTACATACAGCAAACACAGTAAAAAGGAAATCACATAATCATGTTGCATTTCTCCTTGCTTTCATAAATGAAGCTTGGGCAAGTCTGGCCCTGCAGACATGGAATGGTGATGTCCACCCGATTAGCTCTGGCCAGCACAGCTGATGTTTTAAGATATGATGAACTTGTAATCCAAAAACAGCTGGGAGAGGGACCCCTGCTCGCTCCTGCTCTAGAGACTAGTTCCCTTTTTTTGTCCCCTGTAGGTTGTTAAGGGAAGCCTCCTGCTTTGTTTTAATATTCTGCCCCCCACTGAGTAGGTGAAAGTATATTAGCCCTTTAAAGGGATTCCTATCTTGATCCCAAGTCTTAGAAATCTCCTGCCACCTTAAAGGTGCTTATTCGTAGTTTGCCAAGTGATTATTTTGATTCCTCAAGTGTGAGTAATGTTTTTGTAACTACAACTCTTGGAATTGTATTGCCAGCATGGGCATCACTCTGGGTAAAGGTAATTTTTCCAGGCTCTGATTGCCTGTTGGATCCTGTTGCACACTTCTGTTTACAGTGTACAGTTTTTGGTATCCAAAAATCCAGAGATCAGGATTGACAATGGTTATCTCAGATTTTGGGCACACATAGATCCCTTGATTTGGTTCGGAGGCCAGTTTGGGATTTCAGAATACAGTAGGACTGCCGTATTTTTTTAAATAATTTATTGTCATTGTGTGTATATGGGATTCCCTGCAGGTAGTAAAATCTGCAGATAAGAGCAAACACTCTCATCCAGGTTGATGGTGGTGACGGGTGGTGTGTTGCTGAGGTGAAATCCTTTGCCCCTGACACCCCTTAAAAGGCAGGCAGGGAAGAAAGTTTTTTCCCTCCTTTCTTGCTGCCAGTCTCAGTGGCAGCAAGGAGAAAAGAAAAAGAAAAAAAAACTTTATTCCCTCCTCGCCACCGCTCGCCAGGCACCCCCCAGAGGGGTGGTGGGTCCTCCACCCCTCTGGAGGGTGCCTGGTGGGCGATGGTAGTGGTGGTGATGAGGGGGAAAAATAAAAATAAAAGCTACTGTTGCAGAAGCTGTCCATCCTCCTCCTTCTCATCACCTCTGCCACGGGCCAGCCAGGTACCCTCCGGATGGGTGGTGGGTCCTCCACCCCTCTGGAGGCTGCTGGTGGGCAGCAGCAGCAGCAGTGAGAAGGGAATAAAATAAAAGTAAAACTTACTGTCACCAATGCCATCCACCCTCCTCCTCCTCGCCTCCACCACTGCGGGTCAGCTAGGCACTCTCTGGAGGCGTGGAGGACCTGCCTGGCCAGCCAGCCTTTGAACTTCCCGCTCAGGTTCTGGGAGGTGGACCGGAAGTTTTGAACTTCCCGCTCAAATTTCTGGTCCACTGCCTGGGACCTAAGCAGGAAGTTCAAAGGCCAGTTGGCCATGCGGGTCCTTTAAGTGACCACCGCACCCCTCTGAAGGCTGAATGGTTGGGCCAGGGCAGTGGCAATAAGCTTTATTTCTACTTGCCACTGCCACTGTGGGCCAGCTATGCACCCTCCGGGGGTGGTGGTCACTTTAAGGACCCACATGGCCAAGTGGCCTTTGAACTTCCTGCTTGGTCCCAGGCAGCAAACCAGAAGTTTGAGCAGGAAACTTCTGGTCAGCCACCTGGGACTCGAGTGGGAAGATCAAAGGCTAGCTGGCCAGAAGGGTCCTCCATCCCTCCAGAGAGTGCCTGGTTGACCTGCGGCAGCAGCGGTAGTGAGGAGAAGGAGGAGGGCAGATGGCATCAGCAACAGTAAGTTTTATTTTTATTCTCCCCACCTTGCCGCCCCTGGCCCCGCTGATCACCAACTGCAGATAACTGAATCCATAGTTAGTGAATCAGCAGATAAGGGGGTCGTACTGTACACCCCAATTCAGTCCAGAGAGGTTTGTTTGCTTGTATATTGTTGGTTTTTTTTGCCCATTTGATGGTTTTTGAACCAACATCCTGAATCAAGTGTGATTCAAATGAATCGGGCACATGTAGGGAAATCTGGAAGACACAGTCAATTCTAATGAGGATAGTAAAGCAGCCTAAAATGTCAGACAGCCCTCTTCAGGGGTCTAGCATATATTTAAAGTTTGCTCTTTTTAGACACAACCTAGTAAGCTGATTAAGTTTGTGCCCCACTTGGGTCAATTAATGCCCGGATCTGTGTTGCACATTTGCTTCATTTCATCCTAGAACCCAGTTTTATTGTTGCAATTTAATCTGACCTGCATACAAATGGATCTAAATTGGGCCAGATCCAGTGCACAGCCCTATTTTGTCAGTTGGGTGGGGCGATGGGAGTGTTTGACACAGATGTAACACTGTCTAAATGTACTGAATAGCTCAGTGTGGTTTTGGAATGTGTGCATACTTTCATTTTAGAGCTGAAGATGTATTACTTATTTTAGATGAATACTGTGAGAGAGTGATTAATGGATTAAATGTATTTCTGAGTGAACAGATGTGAAGGAGAGAACATGAAATTTCTTTCAGAAATATATTAAATACAGGAATACCTACAGAACAAGGGCTGTTGCAAAACTCTGTTTTAAAAATGATCATGGTTCATGTCCTTAGAATAAATGCTGCAGAAGGGGTCTGTCCATAGAATCATTGAAACGTGAAGTTGGAAGGGCCCTATAAGGCCATTGAGTCTAGCTCCCTGGTCAAGACAGGAATATAAATTGAAAGGTAACTGCCAAATGGTTGTTTAAATTTCTCGTTAATGCCAAGGTTGGAGCACTCACTACCTCTCAAGGTCATTGGTTCCATTGCTGTATTGTTCTAACTGTTAGCAAGTTTTTCTTGATGTTCAACTGAAATCTGGCTTCCAGTAACTTGATCCCATTGTTTTGTGTCCTACACTCTGGGTTGATCAAGAACTGATCCTGCCCCACATCTGCATGACAGGCCTTCAAGTACAGTAATACCCTGCAAGACTAAATTAATTCATCCTCCAGGTTGCTTCGTTTTATGAAAATTTTGTCTTGCGACACAGTTTCCCATAGGAATGAATGGAAAACCAATTAAAATCCATTCTGGAGGTCCAAATAAAAAAGGCCAGAAAGTGCCTTTTTGTCCAGACCTCTTTATAAAGTTCACTCTAGAGGCACACAGAACTGGAACCTAACCCACCCTCCACAGTGCAAAAGCAAGCACCAAGATAAAGAGGAAAATATTAACTGTTTGCAGTTTGCAGTTTCCCACCAAATGTGCAATCAAAAACAATTCAAAAGGAAAACAGCAAGCACCAGGACAAAGGCATGCAGAACCAGAACCCAACCCACCCTCCGCAGTGCAAAAGCAAGCACCAAGACAAAGCACAAACGGCAAACTATTTGCAGTTTGCAGTTTCCCACCAAAAATGCAAACGAAAACAATCCGAAAGCAAAAAAAAAAAAGGAAACAACATCAAGAAGACCCAACCTGTTACTGTCTGCAAAGCAGTCTCAAACAATTCAAAGGCAAAAAAGAAACCTCAGCTCATTACCTTTCCAAGTTCTAAAAGTCCAAAAACTGCTGCAAAAATGTCCAAAATGGTTCCATTTGATGGAAAACCTCCTCTCACCCCTCCACAAACTATGCATACACTTGTTTCAAAATATGGTACAGATTTTCATCTTGTGAAGCATCCCATAGGAAAATTTTGTTATGCGAAGCAACCTTATTCCTGGAATTGTTTTCGTCTTACAATTTTTTGTCTTACGAGGCATTTGTCTTAAGAGGTTGTGAGATTGTGATTTCAGTGCCCAAAAATAGCCTAAGTCAGGAACGCTCAGAGATGAGGCAAGTTTGAGATTTCCCAAGAATTGAGACTAAGTCAGACAGAAAGGAGAATTTCTCAGCGCTGAGTTTATTTAGCAGAAGCAAAGGCAGAACAGACAGCCTTTTGCAGAAGACGCAAGAGGGGTCTCCCTCACAATGAGAGAAGACCCCGAACACACATTTCCAGCAGTTTTTATACAGTTTCAGACCCCTTTTCTGCATGGCCACACCTCAGAACCACCCTCTATTTGCTGGGCCCCACCTAGACATTTTAGAGTACATAGGTCTTTGCTTCTTCCGGGTTCTACTTCAGCTTGCATTTGAGCTTCTTCTTTCAACACCTGTTTCCGATGACAGGAAACCAAACCACAGTCTCTTTGCCAACCAGCCCAAAGCTCATCTTGTTTAGCTTTTTGTAAGCATGTTCATGTGTATTGCTATTTGTGATTGCATGTCTTTTTACTCACATAATAGTTATTGATTATATATCATATTATAGCAAGCTTACTCACAGCTGACAAGGTATTGCTGTATTTGAAGTGTATCATAACTCCCCCTAGTCTTATTTTCTTAAGACTAAACATGCCCAGGTTGTTCTCATAAGAAACACAAAGACTCTGTACTGTTTTTTTTAACAAGCTTTCCTGCACCGGTCCATCCTTCTCAAAGATATTCTGCTCTTTTGATGGTCAGTGGAATCCGATGACTCATTCCTTTTAGACATCTCAAATTACCAGTAAATGCTTCTGCTTACATTTCTAAGTGTGTGACCTCTCAACAACAAAAAACGACATTCCAAAAATATCTTTCCTTTTACTGTGAAAACAGAAGTATGTTGCTTTCTTTCTTACATACGCAGCAACATTTTCATAGTGTTATGCTTTTGAGGGTGATGAGTCATTAGAATAAAATGATATCACATTTCAAAACAAGGAAGTTACAGTTATGCCCTGGCAACATCAATAACTCCAATCAAATTATACATATAGTCAAATAACATCAGTTGTGCTCAGTTGTACTAGTCTTACAGTGGTACCCCAACTTACAACACACTCAACGTACAAGAAAACCAACTTACGAATGGAAATCCTTTGGCAGTTTTCCCTGGCGCATTATGAGTGTAAGATAGGGTTCCTTCGACTTACGAAAGAACCCTATTTAAATGTCTTTGAGCAACCGAGGAAAGCAGTGGTGGCTGTGACTGCAGCTTGCCTCAGTTGCTTGAAGACATTTTTAAAAACCTGCTCCTTCCCCCACAATCCCTCCAAATGGGGGGGGGAAGGAGCAGGTTTTTAATAAATGTCTTCAAGGCAAGCGGTGGTGGTGGAGCCGTTCCGTGACCACTGCTTGCCTCGAACACATTTTAAACACACCACACTTTCCCCCCTCAACGTGCCCAATTGGGGGAAGGAAGCAGCAGGTCGTTTAAAATGTCTTTGAGCCACCAAGGAAGTGCTTACTCAGTGGCACAAAGACATTTCGAAGGACGCATTGCTTCTCCCTCCAAATCGGGCATGTTGGGGGAGAAGCAGCAGATCGTTTAGGATGTATTTGAGCCACCAAGGAAGCACTTCTTTGGTGGCTAAAAGACATTTTAAACAACCTGCTCTTTCCCCCTCAATGCACCTGATTGAGGGGGAAAGTGCAGGTAGTTTAAAATGTCTTTGAGCCACTGAGTCAAGTGGTTGCCTTGGTGGCTAAAGACATTTTAAACCAGCAGCTGCTTCTCCCCCACAACGCACCCAGTGTGTGTGTGTGTGGGGGGGGGGGGAAGCTGCGGGTTGTTTAAAGCAGTTTCCAATAGGAATGCATTTAAATCTGTCCAAATGGATTAATTGACTTTCAATGCATTCCTATGGGAAACTGTTCCCTGACTTACGAGTAGAGATGGGCACGACTCAGAAAAATTGTTCGTTTTCGTTTTCGTTTTCGTCTAGGGGTCCGTTTCGGCTCGTTTCCGTTTTCGTGAGCTAATTTTCAAAATTTTTCATTTTCGTTTCGTTGCATAACGAAAACGACAAACGAAAACGAAAATGAAATGTTTTTCGTTTCTTCCCATTTAGCTCCATTAAGTGCTTTTCCAGTAACAAAAAACGAAAATTGGCTCGAAATTAGTCGTTTCGTTTCCGTTTTCGTTCCAGTTTTGAGCCGTTTTTCGTTTTTCGTTTCGTTACGTAATGGAAACGAAAAACGAAAACGGAAACGAAAATTCCGCTAAGTCGTGCCCATCTCTACTTACGAGCTAACCAAATTATGAGCAAGTGCTTGGAATGGATTAATCTCATAAATTGGGGTTCCACTGTATCAGGCTATGAATATTGGGCTTATAAACCTTATTTGGGGCACCAATGAGTTTGGCAATTTGTTGAAATTGGATAAATATCACTTCTGTCCAGTCATTTATTCATTTAATTCACTTCTTGACTTAGGCCCATCTTGGGACTCAACCATGACATAATAAAAATAAGTAAACACACTGAAACACAATAAAATATTACTAAATCACAAAGAGATTATCATATAAGAACAGACTGATAAAATGCCATTTAAAACAATTGCATCAGTTTCTCAGCAACTTACCAGTTGCCAAAACTATGCCTAAATTAAAGGGAGGCAAGATCCTTGTTTAGAGAAAACTAACAGGAAAGAGGCCAGGCCAGCCTCGGTCAGAGCACAGGTTCCAGAACCTGTGAACAGCCAGTGAGAAAGTTGAAATTGCTCACTAATATCCCATGAGAAAGCTGCCTAGATACTCTGAGCAGATTGGATCTTGAGTGATCTCAGAAGCTAAGCAGGGTCGGGCCTCGCTAGTACTTGTATGGATGACCCCCGGGGAATACCAGGTGCTGTAGGCACCTGGAGTAGGAACTGGCAAATATTCCTGGAACTGCCAGTGTTCCTGCCAAGAAAAATCCACGGATATGGGGTTACAAAGAGTAGGTCATAACTGAAATGAAACAACAATAACAACAACAACAACAACAATGCCATGCAGTGTCAACAAGAAGCCTTTAAACTAATCACCAAAGAATATTTTTAAAATAATTGCCAAGAACCCTTTCTGAATAAAAAAATACTTCTTACCTCTAGCAGCTCATTTACTGAGCAGGGGTAACCTCACCTCATAATTGTGTGAAGAGGGCCACTTTCTTAATCAACAAACCATCCATGTTTGTTAGGAGATGTCATGGCATTTTTGGCCCTGGAGAAGAAGATTGCTGGTAGAAGAACTGTAGAACCAGTTGAGCCAAATCTCAAGCTTGAAGCCAGTCAGATTGGCGTGAATCAGGTGTAAATCAGATCCAGATCAATCTCATTGCTTCTGAATGATTTGAAAACTCAGCTGTGAAAAGAGAGACAATATTTCTCCTCAACATTGCAATATATCATGCATAGGAAATGTCACGTGAAAGGGAAACAGAGTTCCTTAATGTGGTGTACATGTAACTAAATGACCGTTGGTCAGATGGTGTGGTATGAAAATCAAATCAAATCAAATAAATAATATTTATATATTTTATGACATTTCTTTATGTCTGCTTATGTGTTGTCTTTTATATGCTTCTACAGCACCATGAAGAAGGATAGGCCAATGGATAGCCAAACGCCAACAGTCACTAGGCTTTTTAGATCAATACACTTTCTTTTTAAACTCTTTTGAGATCTGTCTTCTTTGTACATGAGTTCCAGTTGGATATCTTCCCATTTCTAGGAACTTGTTTTTTTCTTTTCCCCAAGCTAAATGTTCCTGGGATTTAAAACTGCAAGAAAAAAAAAGTAAACAGTATTTTTAAAATGTATGTCCTGCATATTTCTGTGGATGTTCATGAGTTCCCCACTTATTTTATTTGTTGTTGAGACTGATCTGTATTCAGACACATCAAAACAATTGGAAATATTCTGCTCTTAATCTGCTGTCAATTACCGAGTTATTTTGGAGGCTGTCGTAATGAAGCTTATTGTGTGCATCAGTATTATATTACCAGTAATGTTAGGGTTTTTTTAAAAAAATCTGTCTAGAAGAGTACATTTTCAGTGTCATCCTACTGTAAATGCTATTCTCTAATTTAAGCAATAATAAGCCCTGGAGGAAATTAACAATATGCTGCAATAATGAAAAACAAGCATAATGATTATTGGATGGGTTTTTTTGCATCCATTTGACAGGACTTAGTTATCTAATTAGCATTACAATGCAATTCCTATAGAGTTCCAATTTGTGTTGAAATTTATGGTCCTTGTAGAAATAGAACATATTTGTATCTCAGAGGAAAACACCACTGGAACGATATACCAAGGCCATCATTGCATATTTACTTCTGTAGAAAGTTGATATTTCCTTTTTTTTAAATTGCATTATTAGAAATGGTTTTGTTTTATCTTGCAGTTTTGTTTAAGCTACTGTAACATAAAACTGTCCATTTCAAGGCTTCAAGTATTTTTGTAAAAAGAAATACACTTCAGTATTAACTTGCATCACCTTTGCTTAGAGGACTATTTCTCTTGCATTACATTTGCTAGTGACCCATATCCCACATTCACTTGTAAAATAACAGTGTTTTAACTTGCCCATAAACTGGTTGTTAACCCTTTCCTGATAGGCTGTTGGCCTTCATTTTAGATTCCATGGAAGCAGAAGCATTTTAAATATACCCTCCCCATAATGTGTAATAGCACTGCATACTAACACACACACTAACAGCTCCAGAGCTCCAGAGGTTTCTGGGTGAGATTAACTACCTGGATCCATTTCAGTCTGGCTTCAGGCCTGGCTATGGGACTGAGATGGCATTGCTTGCATTGGTAGATGACTTACACAGGGAAATGGATAGGGAATCTGTGTCTCTTTTGGTTATGCTAGACCTCTCAGCTGCTTTTGACACTATAGACCATGGCATCCTCTCTGAAATGGGAATCAGGGGTACTGCATTAAAGTGGCTCCAGTCCTTCCTGCAGGATAGAACACAGAAAGTGGTGTTAGGTGATTCATGTTCACCACGGCTGCTGACCTGTGGAGTTTCCCAGGGTTCTATTCTGTCTCCTATGTTATTTAACATCCATATGAAACCACTGGGGGAGATTATCAGGTCTTTTGGGATGAGGTGCCACCAGTATGCCGATGATACCCAGCTCTACCTCTCATCACCCCAGGACTCTAAGGGAGCTACTATCTCAACTTTACATGAGTGTTTAGCTGCAGTAATGAACTGGATGAAGATAAACAAAATGAAACTAAATCCAGACAAGACAGAGGTGCTCCTGGTCAGTCGAAAGAGAGAGCAAGGGATAGGGATGCAACCTGTACTGGATGGGGTCACCCTCCAACTAAAAAATCAGGTACGCAGCATAGGGTGCTCTTCGACTCATCCTTGAGCTTGGATGCCCAGGTCACAACTGTGGCTAGGAGCGCATTTGCACAATTAAGGATATTACGCAAGTTATGCCCCTTTTCTTGAGAAACCAGCTCTGGCCACAGTGACGCATGCCCTAGGGACATCCCGGCTGGACTACTATAATGCACTCTATGTGGGGCTATCAATGAAAAATCTCAGGAAAATTCAACAGGTCCAAAATGTAGCAGCCAGGCTGCTGAATGGGGTGGGGTACAGAGATGACATTACACCCCTATTAAAACAGCTCCAGTGGCTGCCAGTCAGCTATCGAGCACAATTCATGGTGCTGACCTTTACCTACAAAGCACTATATGACCTGGGTCCTAGCTACCTCAAAGATCGGATCTCACAGTATGAACTGACTTGGGTGTTAAGGTAATCAGGAGAGGCCGTACTCTCCATCCCGCCACCCTCACAGGTACGTCTTGTGGGAACCCATGAAAAGGCCTTCTCGACTGCTGCGCCCAGACTCTGGAACTCCCTCCCACTAGAAGCCAGGACTGCCTCTTCTCTGTTGTCCTTCCAGAAACAGGCAAAGACCTTGCTATTCAGGCAAGCTTTCCCTGAATGATGGGCTACAATGTGTATTTTATATGAATTTATGGGTTCACATAGACTTTGTGTTTATGACTACTTATCACCGTGTTGCTTTAATGTAACGTTGTCTATTAATGCTGTAAGATGTCCCTCAATTCCTTGTTCTCAAATACTTGAACATGTCTTAATTGTACTGGACTGTATATAACCCCTCATTACTGTAAACCGCCTTGAGTCCTTTTCCAAGGAGAAAGGCGGGGTAAAAATACTCTAAAATAAATAATAAATAAAGAACACACACCGTGCATATTACCAGGAGGGTGCCAAATGGGAGGGGGGCTTCAATAAAGCTGCTGGAGAGCTCAGTGATTTAAGTATCTGGCTATGGAGCCAAAATTTGGGAGTTCAATTCCCAAATGAGCCTCCTTGACAGGAGCTAGACTTGATGACCCATAGGGTCTGCAGTTCTAAAATGGTTACTAAGAGTGTGAAGCAGCCAGTTTCAAGGGTGAAAAAATTTAGCTCAAATCCAGTTCTTAGTCACAACTTGAGTAGATTCCCTGGATAAATGAAAACATGGTATCTCAATGCTTACCCTAGTTCTTGGAGTTCAGTGGGCTTACTTTAGCTGGGGCTGAGAACTGAATTTAGGTCAATTTTTTCAATGCCATTATTGCAGATGTTGTAGTAATTATGGGAGCATGGTGCAGCAGTCTAATAAGGTGAGGTTATGCCTGTGAATGCAGTAATTGATCAGAATGTATGATACAAAAAAGGAATGAAATGGCATTGATTGATACAAGAAACCCATTCATGGGGGGGGGGGTGGAACCTAACCGTAAAAACAGAAGCTGTTAGCATTGGCTTCTGAATGCGTGAGTGTGCTAAAAGCCAACCTGGAGGCTTCTTCACAGTCCATGAAAGTCCATTGCCAATAAAAAAAACCAAACACTACTATTAATATAGTGCGTATAAGGCTAACTAGTTTTCATTTTTCTTAAGTTAAGAACACATTTTCAGAGGAATGGCATGGTCCTGCCTCCGGACAAAATATAAAGCTGTTGACACTTTAAACCATTGGTAACAGTTCTAAGCTGTTCCGAGTGCTATTTACCAACCGTCCAAAACTAGACCTTTAACAGACAATAGGAAGTGATTAATTGCCTCACAGAGCAGGTGATAAGGGTCTAACTGGATGATAAAGATTCAGATGCATATACTGTAGTCTAATATAACAGGCCAGCACAACAGGTCAACTGCGGGCTACCGGCTGACCACAAAAAGTAGCCTGCCTTCTTCCCTTCTCCTAGTTGCAGCTTCCCATTCCTTGTCCTGAAAAGCCCAGCATCCAATCAGGCATCAGGGCTGGCCTTGGGCTGCTCCCACTTCTGCCCCTCCACCTCGCCCCTTTCCAGGGTTGCTGGGTGCCCGGCGCTGTGGGGGAAGATTGCCAGGCCTCTGAAGTGTTCAGGCTCAGGAGGCGCACAGCAGCAGCAGCGTGGCACTTGCTTTCACCTGGTGTGGAGCATGGCACTGGGCACGAGACGAGGCTCCCAGGGACGGCGCTTTGCAGCCTTCCCGGCACTTGCAGAGGAAGGAGCTGCCACTGCAATGCCACCTACGCATCTGGGAGGTAAGCCCTGCCCAGACATGGAGTTGGTGGATATGGAACTGGACACAGTAGAGGGGAGCCAGCTGGGCGCAGACAGGGGGGAGACCTAGGTGTGGGTGGCTGTCCTGGTTTAGTGGTCCCTGCTAGGCAGCCTCGCCTCCCTGTGCCTTCCTTCTGCTGAGGAAGGTAGGCAGGGAAGCTGCCATCTCCTGCAGGGGACTTGTCCAGGCTGGACAACCGAGGCACCCTTCTTCGTTGGTGTGCCAGAGATAGATCCAGGAGGGGTCTCCGAGCCCCCATGGCCTGGGCTAGCAGGGTGATGGATCAAGCTGCCAGTCAGAAAAAGGGACGGGGTGATCCATAACACCAGCACCCCCCACACACACACACTGATGGTGCAGGTGCTGCCAGGGGTGCCTTTGGCGTGCGAAGGATCAGCCGCTTCCCCACCTCCACCTTGCCCTATTCCCAAATCCTCCAATTTTATTAAAATTTAATTCGAAACAATTTTAACCTTAGTTTTCATGTAGTAGCCCTCAGGCACTTTGGGCCGGAAAAAGTAGACCTTGGCCTGTTCAAAGTTGAACAGCCCTGGTAAATAAAATGGCACAGGAAATCATCAACCTTGTTAAAGCTTAGACAGAATGTCTTTCAAGTCGGTTGAACCATCACAGGACCATAGAACAAATTAGCTACACATCTTGATGGGATACAAAAGATCCAGGCAGCAGTAAGCCAATTGATTTCCAATCTTAAACACATGAAGATTCTTGCAGACCTCAAATGATCCATTGGCACCACTGAAATGTAGCTGTTGCTATTACCAATGAACTGGGTGTGATTCCTAATCTCTTTGTGGGTTGTTGAGTTACAGCAGGGATTTGTATAGCAGTGAACCTAGGTTTGTGAAATCTAATTTACGTCCTCTTCCATGCTCTGGAACATGTTCTGTTGCCTGTTGTTGTTGTTGTTGTTGTTGTTGTAATGGGGTGAGATCCATCGGTTTCTTTATTATTATTTTTCAAGAGTGCACATGTGTTTGCCCAGGTTTTAAATTATATCCATTGTTTGAACATATTCTTCCATTGACTAAAGTATATTTAAACAGCCTTGGAAGTTTTTCCTTTTCCTTTTTCTTTTGGTATGCACATTTTTCAGATGGCATCTAGAGCACTGGGCTAGTTCTGGATACAACATTTTAATAAGGAAGCCAGCAAACTGAAACAAGTTCAGAGGAGGGCAAAAGGTATGATCAGGGGACTGGAAACCAAGCTCTATGAGGAAAGACTGAAAGAACTGGACATGGGCATGTGTGGCCTTGAGAAAGGAAGACTGAGGGGCGATATTGATAGTACATTTCAAATACTTGATACGCTGTCACACAGAGGAGGGTCAGGACCCGTTCTCTATCATCCCAGAGTGCAGAACTTGTAACAATGGGCTTAAGTTACAGGAAGCCAGATTTAGGCTGAATAACAGGGGAAAATGCCGAAACTGTTCCGCGCCTAGGGGACGTGCGGTTTCTCTTACCCCGCATCGAAAACCATGGCACCAGAAGCCATCTAGTGTCAGAAGGAGGAAAAAGCAATTGACGGGGCTTTGTCTATGAGCAATGCAATGAAATGAATGCCCAAGGGGGGAAAAAAAAACATTTGAAATGCTTGCGCGCCGCGAATCCATGACGGAAAGCTACCGATTAATCGAAAAACCAAAAAATTGGAAAGTATAACGCTGAGGACTATATGGAAAACCACTTGAAAATTACCAGCACAGTGCACATTGAGGACGTGCAGTTAAAGTACTGCCGGTTCCATTCAGCATGCCCGTGAGTACAAAGAAACAGGGGCAGAACCGGCATTAGGTCACATGACTAAAACTGATTTCAACTCGGAAGCAAGTTCACCTCAGCATGAGGGAGGACATGAAGTAACCGTCAGAGAGAGGGGGAGTGTGAGAGAGGGGGGTGAGAGAGGGAGGGAGAGAGGAACCGAGGAAGCAAGGGGGTGGAGAAAAAAAGGAAAAAGATTTTTTTTCTCTGAGCTCGCCTCACGTCCCAAACTTTCCTTTCCTCTTGCTGCTGCTGCTGCTGCTGCTGCTGCTGTGACAGCAGTGACAGCAGCTTTTCTCTCCATGTTCTCAAAGATGTAAAAAAAAGCCGCTTCCGACTGTGTGGACATATTGAACGAGAAGACTGCTGCCGCAGACATGGGGACAATGGTAGTGCCCCTTCGATCACATGATTGCAGCAGGGGAAAGGCACCTTTTTTAAAAAAGCGGCTCTTCTAGAATGTGGTATAGTGCCCTAAGTGAAATTCAGATCATAATCTGACTCAGCAACTTTGGAAGCACTAATGGTTTATCTTGTATCATTGCAACAATCCAAGACAATGTAATCACTAATTTTTTCTGAAGTATAGCTGACAAGCCCTTGAGTCTGTCAATAAAAAAACCCTACCCTTCTTTATGCCACTGAGCCTTTGCATTGGCTTTCACTGTAAGGAAAATGGAGGACAATGTCTGCCTTGAGACTCAGCCTTGTGCCAAAATTTCCTTGTGGGCTCTTTTATTCTAGTCTTGATGCTGTAATCTATGTGTGGGGTTTGGGTTACAAGTGTGCTGTAAGCACTTTATGAAGAATTGCTTGTTTGGGAAAGCTTTTGGCCTTTAAACGATAGGCACAAGGTTCTGGTCTATATTATTGAATCTGAAAATATTGCAGCCAAAAGGAAGCAGAAATATGTACAAGAAGGAGGCAAAAATTGAGGGATGTGGATATGTACTTCTATTCTACTACTCCCAGAAGAGCACTAAGCAGTAATCCAAGATCCGAGTAAACAAGGGCTGCTGGCAGATTACTGTTTGTGTGCAATGATTTGTGTGCTATAAAGCTCATCTAACATAGGCATAAAATAAAATCACTCTAGAGAATAACACAGAGGGCAGGTATAAGCTATGCCCTTCCTGTTTTCTACAATCACGAGTGCAAGGGTGTCTAGGAGTTGTTAATCCTAGTTTACGGATGGGAAGGATACTCATAAAATTCTTTGTTTTCTCTGAAGCAGCCTTCCATACAGCCTAATGAAGAGTAGTTGCCCTCAGCAAGAGGCCCACCCTCCGGTGTGAGAATGAAGTGAGGAGCAGTTTCTCTACAACCCATCAACGTTTTTGTCATTTAATCAAAAAGTGTGTGTGAGGGAGAGACACAAATGAAAAGCTTGTGTACAGAGCTTTTCATTTGTGTCACAAAGCACCAATTCGCATGGTAGATACAAAGTGAAAATGGGGTTCAGCGTTTGCCCCGTGAGTGTGTAAACCAGAGAAAATCTGAGGCAATTTTACAAAGACAGTTAATTTGAAGAGATATTCAAGTCATTGCATCCAAACAGGAAATAAGATGAATATACAGTATGTTGGACATCAGAAGGAAATCAATGAAGTTCAGGCAAAATATTATTCAGTGATCAATTGGAAAATTTAATATCGAACAGATGATTCAGATGATGGAGGAGTGTACTGATAACCTGGACTTCCAGGAAGACAAACAAGTGGGTCCTAGATTAGAGCAAGCCTGAACAAACTCTGGAGGCAGAAATGTTGAAACTGAGGGTGTCCTATTTTGGGGGCATCATGTGAAGACAGAATTCTCTGGAAAAGGCTCTAATGCTTGGAAAAACATAAGGCAGCAGGGGCAGAGGAAGACCAAACACGAGGCAGACTAAATCCTAAAGGAAGACTCAGAATTAAATTTAAAAGGGCTGAGGAGGGCAGTTGAAGAACGGACAATTTGGGAATCATTCATAATCTGTATTTTTTTTCTGTGTTGTAAATTACCCAAAGTAGTCTTTGGTCTAGATGGGTCAGTATAAAAATCTAATAAATAAATAAATAAATAAATAAATAAATAAATAAATAAATAAATAAATAAATAAATCGTAGTGTTGCCATGCATCATAGGCAACTTGATGGCACATAACAACTTTGTTAAATAACCTGGATTAAAATATCTGACAAAATTATGCCATGCAAAATTAGGCACAGTAGCTCCTCCTCCTCCTCCTCCTCCTCATCATCAAATTATCACACAGCAGACAAGATAACTACATTGGATTTGGTATTACAAATCACTAATTGAACGCTTCCCAAGCATTTAGGGCTTTATTATTATTATTATTATTATTATTATTATTATTATTATTATTATT
>JAHTLZ010003518.1:21111491-21131663 GCA_023846285.1 Phrynocephalus versicolor
TATTATTATTATTATTATTATTATTATTATTATTATTATTATTATTACACTAAATTTACCCATATCTTTCCCCAGGTGTCTTGCTGTAACCATGTCCCAATCTTTGATCTAAGATTATGAAAAAAAGATTTCTATCTACAAAATTCAAGAGCCTCGTAGTGCAGTGGTTAAACTGCTGTATTGCAGCTATAACTGTACTCACAACCTGGGGTTCAATCCCAGGTAGCCAGCTCATTGCTGACTCAGCTTTCCATCTTTCCAAGGTCAGTAAAATGAGTACTGGGGTGTGTGTGCAATGTGTAGCCCGTATCATTAATTGTAAACTGCCCATAGAGTGATTTAAGTGCTATGGAGTGGTATATAAGCAGCACACTTTGCTTTGCTTTTAGACAGGTCCTGAAGACTCAGAGAAGGATGGAGCTATTTAGACCAAGGAATATTTAGAAAGGAAAATTAGATGAAAAATGGAAAACAAAGTGGGTGGGTCTTTGTTTCCCACTTTGGAGGAATGAAAAATGTGCTGTGTCATCCTGCAAAAATAAAAGACGTTGTTGATGAAGTCTTAGGAAATCTTCATTTATTCAAACCAAGCCACAGGTCAAAAACCTAGCATAGGAAAAACTAGCTCTGAATACAGTTACAGTAACCCCCTGCCTATCACAGGGGTTAGGGACCACCGACCCGCAATGACTGAAAATCCGTGATATGCGGATGCAGGTCGGGTGGGGCCTGGAGGGTGGTGGATGATCAGATCCCCCACTGCCGCCCACCCACACTGCCCCAAGACATCTCGGAACATCACGCGCTGGCGGCGTTGGGGGATCTTCTCTGGAGGGGGGGAGCGGCATCCTGGGCTGTATCCATTGAAAAGCTCAATGCATTTCAATGGAGAATTTTTTCACCATTGGAATGCATTGGCTCAAAAAAATCTCCATTGAAATGCATTGAGCCAATACATTTCAATGGAGATTGCGGGGGAGGAATGGCGCCTGCAGCAAGGGCGGTGGTACCTTTGCACGGGCTACTGGAAGGCTTTTTAAAAAGTCTTCCAGCAGCCTGGAAATGATAGTGACATGCTCCAAATGATTGGTGCTGGTGTGGGGAAATACCCCAGCACCAATCAGCTGGAGCCCTAGCATGTACTCTGGTCCCACAATATAGTGGGACCACAGTACATGAACCATGAAATGGCAGGGGGTTACTGTACAAGGGTAAATTCTTATACAATATGAGTATACAATCATGTTTTCTAAAATTTAACTGAAACTGTGATTAAACCAGAAAGTGAAATGAAGAGGTTGTGAAATTACGTGGTCCCCCCCCCCCCCAGAACCAAAGGCAGTTCATAGGTAGGTGTAAACTAAATGAGTTATGACAGAACTGACTACAGCTGCTCGGAGCATAATGTGAAAAAGCTATAAAACACATCACTGCTAGGCTTAACTATAAATATTATTAGAATATAATTAAAACACAACATCGTCTGTGTGAATCAAAGCTCATGGGAGTGTGAGAGAAGGGAAGAGATGAGAAGGCAAACATGTTCTCCTCTTCACCAAAAACTCACTAATTCCTTCCTATTCAGAATGGTCAGACCTTGAAATGTAAAACATTCAGTTGTGGTAGAATCAGAAACTGGCAGTTCTCCTTCATGGCCTTTGTGAAGCCACACAGATGGGTTTCCCAACATGCATGTGTGAGGCTCCAGACTTTTGTAGCAATGGAAAGGTTGTTAGTCTACTCCCCCTCCTACTGCACATGAGTAGGAGGCTTCCTGCCCAAACGCCTCAGTTCCTTCTAACCGCAGCATTGGAAGGTTCATTCTTGTTCGTCTCCTAGTCTTCAGAGTTTGAAACATGGGGGAGAGAGGTGGCGGCTCCTTGGGCACTGCCGTGACGTCTGCTGTTTCTTGTCCTGCTGCTCCTCCTTCCTCTCTTGGCCTGCTGCTATTCCAAGCAGCCCACTCTCCGCACATTCTCAGAAAGGCACAACTTCCCTTGGTGCAAGAGAGAGGTGGGCGCTATGGAGGCAGAAGGGAGCGAGCAGGCAAAGAGGAAGGATGAGGGAAACCAGCTGGCAACTCTTCTGCCCCGTTCCTTGGCAGTGGCTTGGCTGCACAAGAAAAGGTGCTCTCCCCACCCAGCTCGCCTGTTTATGGCCAGTGATTTTCGTCAGCAGTGGTCCCCGGCGAGATGCACGCATGCTCAGGCCCAGTATGATCCATTGTCTGTTCCTTTCAACCAGCCAACCTGAAGCATGCTTGGGACTGTAATTTTCTTCTTCCCCTACATTGTGCTCTCATCAAAAGGATGGTGCCAATTCCTAGTTTAAAGTGGGGGAGGAGTCCCTGCTTATTGGCTGCTCTTACCCACAAGCCCTGCGTGAGCTTTGCGTAACTGTAGTGTACGGGGAAACTCAACTTGTGAGTTGGTTTCCTTGTCACGTCGCTTGGTTTGATCCCTTCAGTTTCACTTGAATGCAGATAGACCTGAGAAGATGTCCAGCTGAAGTCAGTGGGGTTACCTCTGAGTGAACCAAATTTAATTATTTGAGTTCTAGCCTGCCTTGATCCCAAATGTGGGACTTCAGGTGACTCACAATCGAAATAGAAAGGTGTAATATTAAAATGAAAGGTCTAATATTGAAATACAAAAATTTTAAAATATAAAATGCTAAAACAATGGACAGATTACACAATTAAAATACAATCAATTCAAAGAAGGTTTACTGTAAAGCATGTGTAAAAAGTGCAGCACTAGTCTGTTAAAAGCAATTTTCAAACCCTAGGAAATCATTATGTCAAAAAAAGAAAAGAAAAATTGACTCTGAGTGCAGGGTATTCATTCATATTTTTTTCAAACTATAGTCTGGCCCCCAACAGTGTCTGAGCAATAGTAAACTGGCCCTCTGTCGAAAAAGATTGAGGACCCTGTGTTAGGGGGAAATTGGCAAGCTTATATCAAGACCACAAACATGTATGGAAATGCAGGGTTTCTAACTCAGATTTTTAATAATGAAGCACAGCATCCCCTCTGGATGGATATATTTGCCCGTTTCCATGTGCAGATTTTCAAACTTTCCACTTCTTTCTGGCCTGCATATGAAGGATATCTTCTCCTTCTCTGTTGCCTTCTTTGGCTGAATCAAATTCTTGCCCATCTCTACTCTTCTATGATGGGTTCCACCAGGATTGTCTACATCGATGGTTCCCATTCTTGGGACTCCAGAATAAATCTCCTAGAAACCTTTACTGTCCACTGTGCTGGCCAGGAGTTTTAGGAGTTGTAGTCCAAGAACATCTAAAGATACAAGGTTGGGAACCACCAGTCTACATGGTCACATATGATAGATTGTGGAGAAAATCCATGGCATTTTTGACTCAAAAGATATTGATACCAGCACAGAATATTTTTGTCAGTTCCTTTAATGGAACCTAATTCCTCTCCATAGTTTCAAAGCACTGACGTAGTTTGGCAACACTCATCATTATGAACTGCAAAAAGCTTGCTTCAAGTGCCAAGGCCTTAAGTAAAATATAACCTAAAACAGAGATAAGTTGTTTTAGAAGTTCTTTCGGAGATTTTCCAAATAGCTGTCTTCCTCCCCCAAAACACACCCGTTTCTTTCCCCAAGGTCTCTTGCATTACTCCCGTGACTCTTCAGAAAGTTGTGTTTGAAAGGCAGAGGGAAGTGAAAAACAACATCAGTAAAAATATGAGGAACTGTCTAAAAACAATTCTGAAATACTGCTTCTGTAAGATGTTTTATACATCAAATATTTTGTGGGGTGACTGAGTATACATGTCATACTGAACTGCATTTGGCTCGACCTAAAGAGCTCAGGATTTCTGCACTATATGCCACATTGGGGGTGGGGGCTGTATTTTTAAATGTAATTTTCAAGCATTTCCCTCTGCTTTGTAAATTCTTGCTTGTCTCATACTGACAGTGAGGATGAAGGACCACAATGTTGTTCTCCTTGCCATGGGGTAAGGTAGTCTGCAGCAGTCTTGACAAGAGAAGAGAACAAGAATGAATGTGTGAAGTAAGCAAAACTACACCAATAATGCCAACCTTACAAAACAATGGCAGCCAATGCATTGTTGCGTGGACATTGAAGGCTTAGAAACCTTTGAGGTTATGCTTGTGTCTTTTAAGCAAGGACATTAAAGGAGAAGGATCATGACAGCTGAAACCCCAAATAATGCCCAAGATCACCCTGGGAACTTCAGCCATGGAGGCCTTAGGGAAAGTTCAAACTGACATCACAGTGTGGTATTTGCTGTCCACCAGGCATGTCATGCGAGCTACAATCAGGAGTAACACTTTTTAGAAATCCCTTTGCCTTTCGGAACAGTCTTCTTGTTGTCTCACTCAGTTTAACATGCTAAACTTGACTGAAATATTATCCGTTTATTAGGACTGTATGTGTATGTAATTGTAAAAAGTGATAGACATATGGGCTTTAAGCAGACAGGCAATACAATCAAGGGCACTCAGTAGTCCCATATAGAGATGGGTGCTTTGTTTCGGAAGGGAACTGGTTCTGAAACGAAACATGCCAGCACTGCTGCTGCTCGGAACCTAGTCCCACCTTCCAGAACAAAATCAACCACTGTCTTATCTTGGTGCAGTTTGTGCTGGAAAAAAATCCAACCAGGAAGCAGTCTCCGATGCATCATCTTTCTCTCTCCCTGGCGTTGGCCAATCTGGAGCTGTGCAAGGACATGCATCATCCCACCTCCCTGTCATTGGCCAGTGCCAAGGGGATGGAAAGATGACACATTGGAGGTTGCTTCCTGGTTGGAATTTCGCCCAGTGTGAGCTACAGCAAGATACGACAGTGGTTTACACTTTGTTCTGGAATGTAGAAGAATGCCGAATGCAAATTATGAGACCTTGAGGAATCAAAGCAGCATTATTTATTCCCTTGCTCCAACCTGTAGAGGACAAACCTTACAGGTCATGAAAGTGATTCACAACCTCAGTGAGCAAGACCAAAGATTTTTGCAAGTATCTACTGTCAAGTGACGCTCATATCATGTGAATCCAGCTGGAACTGGCCAAGATAGTTTCCCCATATTGTGTAGGAATAAATTGTTCTCTGCAGCTTTTTTGTGATAATGGGTAAGGGATCTGGACAGCCATGTTCGTGATTTTCTGAGGTTGAGAATGGAGAAGTGAGATATGGGCAGAATTAAAGGCACCTTTCCAGGGTTCTAACCAGACCTCTGTTCAGTTTTCCTGTATATGCTCCTCACCCTCTGTTGCACACAGCTATACAAGAGGACCTCCCCCCATTTTACTTATATGAGGTCTGAACACTCCACCACCTACCAAAATCCCCCCCCCATTATCACTATTATCCATGGATTTCGGTATCTGTGGCTTATGTGTGGAACCAATCCCCCATAGATATGGGGACCCTACTATAGTAAGATAAAAAAAAAGAAAGAAAGGGAAGCATTGTGGTATCTTAAAGGCCATCTTGTCTATTTCAAGTTATTTTATAGGTACCTCACATTTTTCAGACAAGAGAGAAGCAAAAGCAGAACCCTTGTCTTTTGGCTGAAGCTCCTGCCACTTCATACCGCACAGAAAATGTGGAACTATCTACTGAAATCAGGGCTGCAGTCCCAGGAGCCAAATGTTGCCTTCCTATCCCTCACTGAGTTTGTGTCAATGGGTCAGGTGACTTCTGGGAACAAGAAGCTTTGAGTACTTATTGAATGGGAAGGCAATCACTCCGCAACCCAAAAACACACTGCAATGCACATCCTGAAATAAATGCTGCATGATCTCAAAGCACAACAGAAACATGGTTAAAAGTCATGTAACTATAGGGGGACATTTTGATGGTGTGGCTATGGTCGATGATATGTATACAGTCAAAATTCCTACAGCTCATTAATTGCATCTATAGTCCTTGTCACCTTCCCAGTCCATATTATGTACCTACACTTCACGTAACCCATGGATCTGCTTCATTCTAATATATCTGAAGCAGTGGAGGTATCCAGAAAAGCTTGCATTGAAATATATCAATCTTTAAGGTGCCACAATGTAATTATTTCCTTGCTTTGGTCTGTTTTTTTCTTGGATATGCTTGTAAAATTAACATAGCTGCTTCATTGGAAACTACAACTATGAATGGCATTTGCTCTGCAGGAAATCCTTGCCCTCCTTCCACAGACACATCTTTTTAAAGCTAGGCCACAGTCTTACCAGTGTTTTCTGCACAGTTTTGCTGAGGCAAACTGTGCAGTAAAGGATCACGTCCTAACCGGGAAGGGAAGTAAATCGGTGTCTCGGTTGACCACGGCCCTGGAACTGCACTTTTACCGAAGTTTCTTAAACCACCACTAGGGGTTGGTTTAAAAAACTTCCCTTAAAAATGCTCAATTATTTGTTTCTCTAACAAGGTGTGACCCGAGAAAATGCGTAATAATTAGCTTCGTACCCCTTTTCCTGCCACTTCCTGGATGAAGATTTAGAAATTTGATCCAGAAAAAAATGAAAAGATGCACAGTAGGCAAGTAGAGATGGGCACAGAGCAGAAAAATACTATCCTGGTGACAGGACACTAACTGCACATCAAACACCACGTGACCACCTGAAAAAAAACTACGCATAAAATTAAGATGCACAAAAAACTTTAGTGAGACCGCGACCTTAGTGACCATGTTCAGTCTTCCTCATAAAGTTTGATGATGATGATGATGATGATGATGATGATGATGATGATGATGATGATGATGATGATGATGATGAATGATTTAGACCAGGGATAGCAAAATTTATTTATTTATTTATTTATTTATTTATTTATTTATTTGTTTATTTATTTAATGTATCCCAAAGCCTGTTTTTGACACCCTTAGTGACTTGCAAGATCCTCAAGTGTTGCTTTTAAAATGTCCTGGTTTGCCACTCAAATTTCTACAGCAAATGGTTAAATCTATATATGAGCTTCAATAAGGCAGTCAACAAGCCCTTTATTCCCCCAGGAAACCTTTAAACAGGAAACATTCAATTACTACTGTCTTCTGAAGTGTTCCCTGAGCGCTTATCTTGGTTAAGATTTGATGGTGGATTGCAGGGGATTAAGCTTTCTGTTGCGTAAGAAGGTAACTGTTAATTAAGAGGCTTAAATTTGGGAAACTATTAACTAGTACAGCCATTCTCAATGGGGGACAGGGGCCTGGCACATTTGAAGGGGGCCACATACTGGAAACAATTCTTCACTCACCACCTTATAAAATTCATTATGTGACTCATAAAATCCAGATTTGTCCTGTATTTCTTTCATACAGTGTTTATGGCCATGGTGCGGGGGGGATGGGGGGAGGCTGAGAATGGCTGGACTACTAGAGAATCACAGTTTTGTGATTCTACTTCCACTGTCACCGGCTTTATTATACACAAATAAATGACAAAATTGTATTTTTACTTTCCACTATTCGTGTTTGCCCCTTTGACTCCGACCCTAGTTGTGGGCCTGCTTGCTGGACAAGCTTGTGTGAATGCCCACATGCCCATACTCAGTTTTGTCCTACTAACACAGAGATGAATGCTGTAGCACCAGAGACAACACACTTATGTATATCAGTTGCTGTGGAAAATGAGTAGGAGACTGGTCTTGTAGTTCAGGTCTGGTTGTGAGCATCCCACAGACAACTGGCAGGCTATGGTATGAACAAAAGCCTAGACTCAATAGGGCTTTGGTATGATCCATATTAGCAAGAAACAAAGCAATAAAAATGTCCACACACAAAAAGATTAAAATTATTGTGGCACCTTAAAGATTAACTCACATATTTTAATGGGAACTTTTGTGGACCAAGACCACTTCCTCAGACATAAAAGTGGGATCATATGCCAGGTTCTTCTACCGGCTCTGGATCTCTGGCTGAGATCACAGAGCAGAGAGCATCCCCACCTCTACAGAAGCCAAGAAGAAGGAAGACATGGAACCTGAAGACAGTGCTTAAGGCCTGTGGATATCCAAAGTGGGCCTTCAACAAAGCAGTGTCCTGACCCAGAAGAACAAGGGATCAGCCTGAGATCAAGAGCCGATGGAAGAACCTGGTCATTCCTTACATAGCTGGAGTTTCTGAAAAGCTTAAAGGGATTTTTGGCAAACACCACATCACTGTTTATTTCAAACCCAGAAACACACTAAGTTGGACCTCATCCACCCAAAGGACCCAACACCAAAACACAAGAGGAGCAATGCAATGAGGAATGTGCAGACCTCTACATTGGAGAAACGAAACAGCCATTAAACAGAAGGATGGGCCAACATAGGAGGGGCAACAGCTCAGGACCAGAATCAGCAGTGTACCTTCATTTGAAGGGCAAAAGACATGCATTCAAAGATGTACACATATTAGATAGAGAAAATAGGTCATTGAGAGAGGGGTCAAAGAAGCCATTCATGATAACTTCACCTGTAGTGGTGGAGAACCTTTGGCACTCCAGATGTTTTGGACCACAATTCCCACAATTCCAAGCCTGTATTGCCAAAGACAAAAACTGTGGGAGTTGTGGTCCAACACATCTGGAGTGCAAAAGGTTCGCCACCACTGTACCTGGATGACTGAGAATTATCACAGATAAACATATGTATATATTTTATCTCAGCTATCTTCCCTCTGAATTCTTTTTCTGTAATGTTTTTCTCCCTTTTTTTTTCTTTACATAAGAACACGAAGTTTCAAACCCCATGAATGTCTGTGTAGACTGAAATTATTCAAAACAAGTTTCTGTGTATTGTCCTGTGCAGAGTGGAAAGGGGCATTGTTGGCAATGGAAGGTATAGACCACATTAGCAGAGGAACAAATAAAAGTGCCCCTGATGTTGTGTGTGGCATTATTGGGCCCTGTAATTGTATTGGCAGAGCAGACATGAGAACAGAGTTGGCCTCTGCGTTTGCAGTGAAGTCCCCATCTCTGTATCACTGTTGCATGGTTACATTATCCTACATGTCAGATTGTTCCATAGGTAAATGCCAAGTAATGCAACTAGTGCCTCATTAGTCAGCAGCCATTTGCTGCAATGAGTTATGCTTATATGTGTATGAATCAGTATCAGGAATCTGGCCATTATGCATAACTGGTAGTCTGAACTAAAGGGGACATGTCTGTCTGAGTTTGTTTGTTGTCTTGTAAATAATTACAACAGGAAATCAGAAAGAATATATAAGGAATAAATAGGGTTGTGGAAATGCCATCAAGTTGAATTTGGTCCATATTATTTCTCTTATATGTCACAACTAGAGATGGGCACGACTCAAAAAATGGTGTTTCATTTGTCGTTTGTCGTTTAGGGGGTCCGTTTCAGTTCGTTTTTGTTTTTTGTGAATTTTTGCAAAAAAATCGTTTTCGTTTCGTTACGTAACAAAACAAAAAACAAAAACAAAAACAAAAAATTGCTGTTTTGTTAGCATTCATTACAGTTCAATGTATTTGCTGCAACGAAAACGAAACGCATGACAAAATTTCTGGTGTTTCGTTTTGTTTCGTTTCATTTGGGAGACAAAAGTCGTTTTTCGTTTCATTACGTAACGAAATGAAAAAATGAAAATGAAAAATTGCTCGTTTCGTGCCCATCTCTAGTCACAACTGATTCTGATTTTTAGTCCAGCGGACATAAAATATGCAGAAAACCATTTGGACTTTTTAAAAAATGTGAATAGCTGCAAATGAATGTGACTGCAAAACAAATATTCAATCATGCTTTAGTCAATGGCAAAATGTGTAATAATGCATACCTAAGGGGGAAGGAAAGCACAGAAGAGATGCACATGGAATCAAGTTTGAGATAGGCTTGATTATTCCAGAAATCTGTTTTACTATTCTTCTGAAATTACAAGCTATGCCCACCTTGTCTTTTAGGAGCCATAAGTTAACCTAAGAATTGGATAAACACACAACGATTCTAGTCAAACCAAATTCCTAGTTAGCTCAAAATACAATGCATTCAGTCTTTATGGGCAATCATATGTAAAACTATATGCATCTCAGAAAGTATTCAAACAAATTTAAGCAATCTGTTTCTTCTTAAATGGAATTGTTTCTGTTATGTAGAACTCAGCATATGCAAAAGATGAATAAATGCTCTTTAGCTTTTGAGCTCTATCTGGATATTGCAAGAACATTTGCCTGGAAAATGCAGGTATCTTTTAATCCCAAAGGCTTCTCTTCACTGGCTGTTCTGGTATGAGCTAGATTGGTCTATTAAGGGTTGGTTGAGGTTCTGGGGAGAAGTGTTGTGCCATATGATGCACTCGTCCCATCCAAACAGCAAATGTTCTGCCATCAATTATGCACTTCCCTTTATAGTCTGTGGAGGGTCAGAGGAACTGACATTATTTTTTTAAAAATAATTTGCTTTTGCCTTTGATTGCATGCAATTTTCCGATCAGTAATGCAGAGACAAAGTTAAAAAAAAAAACAAAATAAAACAAAGTGATTCATTGCATCAGTGATGATCTGTCAGATGTAAATAATGGTAATGATAATGATGACACTTCCCCTAAACCTGATCAGCCAACCAGAGGAAGGGTTTAATCAATATCCTGAAGTGGCTTGTAAGTCACTTCAGAATACTGGAAATTGATACTGGAAGATGCTACAAGGATCTAATTTATTTCCAAGTGACTACACTCACTGGGAATGGAATAAACTGCAGCCCTCCAGCCTATACCAAAACAGGGAGGTTTAAAAATTGGTCCAGTTCAGCGACATCCACATGTGAATGCTTGGAAAAAAAGTGGACCAATCTGATCCATTAGCACAGCAAACAGCAGGAGATGTCCATGTGGAGAACCAGAGAGAGAAAAAGAGAGAGAGAGAATGAACAAACCACATTGCCCCTTTCTTATATGAAGCTGGTTCATAGTTGGTGCCTGAGGGTGTTGAGCTTTCAAAGGAATCCATGTGAACAACTGAAAGAACCATTGCGGAAAGAAAAATGGAAGATGCAGGGGTGCAGAATATCCACATATGTTTGACACCAGTTGGTGAAACACCTTTTCTTTTTGATTTCTTGTTTATTTTCTAAACCAAAATTTTAAATAGCATGAGCTGTAAAGAAAGTACAAGACCAGAGGCACTTGCTGTCTTCAAATCATAAAATATTTCTCAGCTCCAGAAGTTCTGGAGCCAGGTGAATTTTAGGTTAAATAACAGGATTTATGTTCAGATGATGGACAGCTGTGGTCTCAGCCAGAACCTCACTTTATACTGTGTTTAAAACAGAGAAAAACATCTTTGTCTGGTATCTTAGTCAAGGTCTACTAAATGGCATCCTGGTCTTTACATCTTAGTCTAGGTCAGTGGTTCTCAACCTATGGGTCCCCAGATGTTCCTGGACTGCAACTCCCAGAAGCCTCCACCACTCGCTGTGCTGGAAGGGATTTCTGGGAGTTGTAGTCTGGGAACATGGGGGGACCCACAGGTTGAGAACCACTGGTCTAGGTTGACTGTATGATCACTGGCAAATGTATCCAAAATAACTCATATAACTGTATGAACTGGTAACTTCCAGAGTGAAACAGAATTTGTCTCTAAATGCAATACTCTTTTCTTTGCACAGACTCCAGAAGAGCTAGAAGATGTTTCTGATCTTGAAGATGATCATGATGCTCGGAGCCGCACCAGTATTCAAACTGAAGGGAAGACTGATAGGGTAGGTAACAAACTACGCTTATCTAAAACTAGTTAAAGGAAAGGCCAAATTGCTGTTTGGAGCCCATTTCCCACTCTTCTTATACCCATATCAAAAATCTAGTTCTGATCACATACCCCTTTCTCCCCCCCCCCCCCAATGAAGTGTTTGGCGGCTGTGCATTTTGGTTTAAGGGGACTCGTGCCTTTTGAAGTGCAGTTCTCCATATTTTAAAAACAGCAAAATTATACTTTTCAGGTTTTTTTTTCTTTTTATATTTTCTGCACTAAACAAAATAAAACAAATATGTTGCTAGTTTCCTGTCGTGTTACAAATTCAATCACGATTTTTCCAACATTTCAGCTCAGTATAATTCATATCTCCTTTCCCAACTTAAAAGAACATACTTTCATACTTAGTTTCTTTATTATCTCATCCATATTCTATCTTTACTTACATCAATTTTCTAATACAAAATATATAACCTGTCTAATCTCAACAATATATTCAGTCTTGATATTTAATTCTTCATTTAGCTAAACAACTTAGAATATATTTTAGCTAACTATATACTGTATATAATAAAGTCATCAACAAGGTATATTTACCTATTCTTCTAAAAAACACCTAATTTCAAAAGCCTTCTCTAACTCAAGTTAATACTTTATGGGCTATTATAAAAGAGCTACATCTTAGTCTACCAATTTCACTTTATGCATACAAGTTCTTCTCTGTATCTAACTACCACGATTCTTTTAAGGAACTAACAAATTAATATTTCTTTATATTTCATGTTGATCTTCACATTTCTGTTTTCTATTTTCCACATGAAGACAATCAATTAATAGCTTTAGACCAGGCATGTCCAAACTTTGGCCCTCCAGATGTTTTGGACCACAACTCCCACAGTCCTTTGCCATTGGAAATACAGGCTTGAAATTGTGGGAGTTGTGGTCCAAAACATCAGGAGGGCTGAAGTTTGGACATGCCTGCTTTAGACAATCAAAATAGTAGGACATGTTTCATTTCATTTTGTAATGAAACACAATTTCCCCCCTCTAGAACAAAATGATTTATCCTAGAGGAAATGGATAAATCCTTAAGCTCTTCCCTGTAAGCACCTGAAATTTGGAAAAGTTTGAGGGTTAGGGGGCTGAGATATTAAGCTCCAAAGGGGCTGTCCCTAGGGAAAAAATTCTAATTGAAATTGGAACTTCAGAAGCCAAGCCGCGCGCAAGCAATTAGTGCCACTGAGGCTTGGCTTCTGATTCCAGTTAGAAATATTGTACACCCCCTTTGGAGCTTAATAACTCAGTCTCCTGACCTCCACACCTCTCCAAATTTGGGGGGATTACCTAGAATGCCTGAGGAAGCTAACCCTGCCATTTCCATGCCGAAACATGGCTATGATCCACATTTTTGAGGACATAATTTGAGGAATGCTTCCTTGAGTGTTCTCAGTAAGCCCCCACATTGGGGGAGGTGTAGGGGTCAGGGGGCTGAGTTATTAAGCTCCAAAGGGGTGCCCCTAGAAAAATAATCTTTCTAATTGGAATCAGAAACTACACCATGGCAGCACTAATCGCTTGCCTGTGGCTTGGCTTTCGAAGTTCCGATTCCAATTAGAAATACTTTTTCCTAGGGATACCTCCTTTGGAGCATAATAACTCAACCCCCTGGCCCCCAAATCTATCCAAATTTGTGGGGCTTACAGGGGAGATCTTGAAGAAGCTCCCCTGCCATTTTGAACTTTTAGGACACAGGGGAAATCAGATATTTTTGATAAAAGCTCAGAGAAAAACGTAGGAGAGGCCCTGTGCATGAAGATTCTCTTTGCTTTGAACAAGGTGGAGAAAGAGACATTGGGAATATATCTGAAAGCTGCCAAATTCAGTCTTGACATCTCACAGCTCCCTTAAAATGGTTGTAACAATTAATTCTTTTTGATGTTCACTCTTGGAAAAACATGGGGCAAACCCTATCCCCCAAAACTAGAGCTTTCCTGAAAAAATGTCACATTGTAATCATTAGCGATGATTTAAACAAAGCATTTACTCATGTTCCACAAATGGGAAATCAATATGTGATGTGGTTTCTTGGGAGGTTGTGTTATTTTCTTTAAAAATCTGGGTCTAGAAGACATACAGAATTAAAATTTGAGAAAACGGAATAAAGCCAATATTACCTAGCATTCACCTATACTTCAATACTCTGTTAAAATATGCAAAGGATATTGGCAGAAAAAGAAAACAGGCAGATCTGCTGTTACAATGGTTTCTGTGGAATATCCTGCATAAAAGTTTCACTTTCTATTTCTGCTCTAATTGGTTTATCATGTTTCTGTTCAGAATTGCGCTATCAGGATACAGATAGAATGAGATACTTGCAATGAAGTAGCATATTGGTCATCATCTCATCTTAAATTGCCTTTCCCAATCAGGACAATGCAAATGTGCAGATCTATAATCTCAATTATCTGCATTCCCTCTTAACGCGAGAGAAAGGAAGTTGGAGGAAATTCAGCTGGAGTCAGATGTTGTTTTACTTTCTTCCAACAGAAAATTAAATCATAGAAATATGGAGGGCTAGCACAGAAAGCTGTATTTCAGCAGTCACAAGCCTGTGTTTGTACTGGAATTGTTTCTTATTTTTTGCATGGAAGCAGAACACACAGTAGTCTCGGGATTAAAAACAAGCCAACAAATATCCTACTGTGGCCGATTTTTGCTTACAAACGGGGAGTCCTGTAAGTCTTGGTGGCAGATTGCCACTCATTAATCAGGGTCTGGGAGCATTCCTGGTCACACACACTCAGTTTGCACGATGGGGAGTGCACTTGGGAACAGAAGAGTACTTTGTTAAAAAGCGGCAATTTGTTGCCAAGACTTAACATTGTTGTATTGACTCGAGTGTAAATTGGCAGTTGGATCTGAACGAATGTGCTGATTTTGTAAGCAGTGTGGAGCAGCTACTACAAGTCACTGATTACACTTTTGAGATGTTATGTTAACACACTTAACCCCTATGACAAAGAATGCATCTTCATTAATACCCAGGGGATAACAAGCTTGTTTCTTTGCAGGGGGAACACCTAAACGTAACTATCAAATAAATTGATATAGTGTTTTGTTGTTTCAGATGTTTGAAATGTTGTTACCTGAAGATTCAGGTATATCTTGGGGAAAATAAAATGTCCTCTAAACAGCCTGTATTTATCAAAATAGAAGAAGAGCACATAATCTTCCTTACTTATGTCTCTAGGCATTTTAATCCCTACATAACATTTTAAACTCAATGCATTAACAATGATTGAGAGAAAAAGCACTCCAATGGCAAAAAATCAATAGATCTCTTGGGTTGTTGTTGTTGTTGTTGTTGCTGCTGCTGCTGCTGCTGCTGCTGTCATTCTAGGCTCTTTTTGGTTTTCACAAAGAAAACTTTATGGATGTTCAGATTTGCCTTCCTGGATCATTTTGAAGTTGAGACATGGCAACTGGACTTATTTTCTTGAGAGATCGAAACATTTTGGTACTCATCCAAGTAGCTTCATCAGTCTGTGGGAACTTGGTGCAAGGCTTCTAATTTATAGTTCACCTTGGATTCATACTGCCCTGGTTCGAATAGGCTTGTTAGGTGGACAATGGCCTGAATAGGCTTGTTAGAAGTATAGTGGATGTGTAACAGTCCCACCTATTCAACCCCTCCCAATACCCATTAGGCACGGGTCAATAGCAGTGTCCTTCTTGGTGGAGGTGTGAAGCGCTTCTGATTTGTCTAGGGATAAATGAAAGGGCAGCATAAGTGGGAGTCAGATTGTGCCTAAGTACCCCACCCCTTTCTTTCAACAGGCGACACTGCTTGGATGAGTAGGGAAATGTTTTGGTCTTACAAGAAAGTAAGTCCAGTTGCCATGACTCAACTTCTGGATCACCTCATTTGGATGACTGAGAATCTTCACAGACTTCCTGGATCAGTTTTTGTTGACTTTTTCACCATCATGCAAAAGAACACATCCCACAACTCAGGATGTAATTGCTTTTCTGGGAGGCATTTATTTTATATAGCGAAGCCAAAGTGTTAATTATGAGTGGCTGAAATTGAACAACAGAAATAATTCTCAGTGAGGGAGAGACAGTATTGTATGAGTGCCAGATTAGGATATAAGAGAATTGAAGACACATCCAGCAGATGACGACCCTAATAGGGGTTTCCTAAGGCATGTGAAATATTTAAGAAGCAGCATCCCACAGTGATTAGGGCCAGGTGGGAATTTGAACCGAGGTCTCCTGTCATTAAGACACAATGAAAATAGATTCCTCAAATTGCCCGGCATATTTGGGGGATGATGAAAATGTGGAGGAAATTTTGCAAAATATTTTCTGGATGGTGGATTCTTGTGGATTGGGATAAAAAGCAGAACTGGGGCGGGGGGACTAGTGCCTGCCTATGACTCATTACTGGTTGGGGGATAGTGCTGGCTGGTGAAGGAAATGTTTGATGAGCAAGGTGCCCCCCCTTTTTTTCTTTTCATTGATATTGCATAGAAAACCTTCTGGTGCACCCACTTATTCCATTGTTCAACCAGGAGAAGAGCAGTGGAGGTAAGTGAGAAGGCTGACAAAGGGCAACAGGTTTTGCAAGGATCTTGCTCTGTGCACTTGAATTTAAAAGGGCAATGGCAGGGAGGCTGCTTTCCCTCTACCCTATTTGAAATTTCTGCCTTCCTTGTCAGTAGAGGGAAAATCAGCAGCACCAGCAAGCTAACTCTTTGCAGGAGCTGCCAGCTGCTGGACATGGCCATGATAAATTGATTAAACCAAGATTGCTTCTAAAAATCAGGTTCAGAATTCTTGACTTTCCTTGATGTATCAGATTTGCTCTGGAGTAGGGAATCTGGTACCTGAATCAGCAGCAGCACTTGTGTACAGTGTGTGCATGTGTGGTGCGCGCACACACACACACGGGGGGGGGGTTAAGTCTTCCTTCCATCTAGGAAGTTTCTCATACTGAAAAAATGTTCACATTTATTTGTTGGGGAGAGAGTGTTCTTTCAGGAGCTGTCCCTTTCACTTTCATGGGTTTTTGTGTGTGTGCATTGTTCCTTTTATTTGTCATGAAAAGAAAAGCCTCTTTTGAGCCACATTTTGTTTTTCCCCATCTGACATTCACCCCAAAGCCCCAAGCAGCTATTAAAGATACTACTCCAATGTGTATTTTTTTTCGGGCGGTCACATGGTGTTTGATGCGCAGTTAGTTTCCTGTCGACAGCATAGTATTTTACTGCTCTATGCCCATCTCTACTTGCTTACTGTGGCTCTTTCCCCTTTTTTCTGGGTCAATTTTCTAAGTCTCCATTGGAGGAAGTGGCAAGAAATGGGATACGAAGCTAATTACTGCATATTTTCTGTAGTCGCATCTCGCTACAGTAGCAAAGAACTGCACATCTTTAAGGGTGGTTTAAAAAACTTCGGTGAATGTGCGCTTCCGGGGGCGTGGTTGGTCGGAGCACCAAATTACTTCCCTTCGTGGTTAGGACACAATCTTTTACTGCGCAGTTCGCTGCAGCAAAAATGCACAGAAAACACTGGTGAGACCGCAGCCTTAAATAACTACTAAAATGCACACCTTTAACAGAATTACATACACATTAAACTAACCAAACAATAGTTTTAAGGTATCAAACAGAAAATGCACTCCTACCCCACAGGGGGAAATAGTAAAAGAAAGAATACATCTGAAAAGCAATTAAGTAAATAAAGACAAAATTTATTTATTTATTTATTTATTTATTTATTTATTTATTTATTTATTGGATTCAAAATAAATAAATAAAAACATTTAGTCAAAGCCTTTCTCTCCCAAAACCAATAGAATATGTAAAGATTTCTCACCACCACTTGAAGCCTTCTGTTCTTGAACCCGGGAGGCAGCAGCCAGTTAAGTCAGGCAAGCAGCAAAAGTAGTTGAAAGAAATGGGGAGAACCCCATCCGAGAGATCAATTTAAAAAAGCAAAACCCAGAAGAGATCCAAGATGGAGGCACACAGGTTTCCACTGTTTTCCACCCAAGAACCTCAAGCTCCTTGCTTCTCGCTAGTAGCTAGCACAGCAAAATGTCCATTTGTTGGATTTTGGCATTTTATGAAGATTTTAAAGGTACAGAAATGATTCAAACCTGATTCGTATGATGTAGTATTTAGATACAACAGTTCAGTTATCCTGAAGATAACCCTTTCAGGCAGGATCAGTATAAATGGAGATTGAAGGCTAGAGGACTCTTTTTTTGCCCAAATTCATCTAGTAAACTCATAATTTGGACTGTGGATTTTTGATGTGTTTAAAAATCCATGGAATAAAGTATTGCATCTGACAGGAAAACAATAGCTGCATCTACCCATAAAGCTGTGTCTGTGTTAAAGCACCCTGGGGATGAACACTGAGTTACACTCATTGAGATGAACTCACCCCATGCCCAGGGACACTTCCCCCGGTCTGGGGAAGAAATAAAGTTGGATCAGCATCCAGATGGCTGCTGAACAGGTGTCAAAATGGCCAATAGCATTTTGCAGCAGGCTTTGTTGGCCACTACATGCAGCTACCTTTTTTCTGCAGCAGGCTTAGATCATCTGTGCAGGGGGAAAATGTCTTGAGCGGAACAAAAGCCACCTTAGACCTCCCCTCTGCTGTTTGGTAGGAACAGCATGTCAGCAAACCCCATGCAGACTCAGCACACAGTGAATGCAGATTGTGGGGTATCAAGGTATGTATAAGATTAAAAGAATAGCATGGAAACAAACATTGTTTAATTCCTCAGGGTTTAACTCTGCTTGAGTTTTGCTGGCTCTAAAAGCATACTGTGTGAAATGATTATTCTCTACAAGAATAACTAAACAAAACACTTGCCCGTGACACTCCCACAGCTGCCCATTTCGGTTTGAATTAAGCTTAAAAATTACTGCTTGAGAAAATTAAGACATACAAGGGCTTTCCTCAAAATACCGTTCATACCAAAGGCTTCCCTGTGCACAGAGGCTGTGCCCTCACTGCAATTACACTGTAAACATTCTGTAATGACTTTCTTTGGGCGCTTTTACACGACCCCTAAGATCCGCTGGTCCCTTAAATTCGGACCAGTGATTTTAGGGGTTTGTCGCTCTTCGTGCATCTCCACGCTGGCTGCTGGCTGCGTGAGGGAGGGAGGGAAAAAAAGGACAAAAGAAGAAAGCCTTACCTCCCCGGTGCCGGTGGGAGCTGCCGGGCGAGCCACCGGTGACTTCCTGGTTGCTCTTAAAGGGGCGGGAGGCAAAGAACAAAAACAAAAAGAAGCGAGGAGAGCCCAGCACATCCGCATTAAATATTTTTCACCATCAAAGAGCAGGTACAAGAAAAGTGCAGCTGGGTCGCGCTTAGGTGGGCGGGGTCGCACTTAATTGTCTGTAAACTCCAGACCTGGTGGGGAAACATTTTTAAGGTCCGGAGCTTGCAGCCCTTTGCGGCGGAGCTTAGGGGTCATGTATAAACACCCTTTGTGGGGTTTATTCATACAAGACAATCAAATCTACCCTGTCCGGATGACACAGACAAAGCATTTGCTGTTTTAATAATAGTTTCGAACTGGGATGGCCATCCGTCATATTTCTTGCATTTTTAACGGCTGTTCTGTTTTCCGCACTGTGTTCTACTAGTGACTAGTGTTTTAGTGTCACAAACTGAAATGCCCAGGAATTGTCATTCTTCACATTTGCACCATATTAGCTCATTAAAGTAAGAGTCCTTCACCCATAGAAGTCATGCAGTTAGAAGGCATAGAACAGCATGCAAATATATTCATTTACAAAATCAGCAAAGGAGAAAGAGGCAACATAATAATTCACACTTTCTCTGTTTCATAGAACTTGAAAAAAGCAATCTTTCTTTGAAAAGTGAAGGTGTGGCCATACATTTGATGTACCAACAGGGACTCAATGAAAATGTTATGCAGACTTGATCTGGTCTCCAGACAGACAGTTACTTATCCCTGGTGCACTGAGCTTCTGACAATGTTATGGCTTCAGACTGGGTTTTAGAGCCAGCAAATAAAGGTTGTACCGGGGTAGGGGCAGAAGATCAACAACCCCAACTTAGTGTGCGGTGTGAACTGCTTCAGAATCACCTAGCATTCTGCCTTGAGCATTTGTTGAACAAAACAAATCTATTCAGAGGGTGAACAAAATTGGCCTATTTTTGGAAGCAGTTCTCTCGGTTTCCAGTCCTACATGAATGCCCTTTCTCCCTGTACCATGTGGCTGAAGCTTTTCCCCTGGTTTTCAAACAAAACAATGTTGTTGTTTTGCATTGGAGGAATATTCAACTGTTATAAAATGAGAAGTAGCAGCACCTCAAAGTGAGCATGAATCAGAATCATTTTGTGCTGAGTCATCAAAAGTCATTAGCACCAAGTCCCTTTCCCCTACTCCACACACACACACACACACACACACACACACACACACACACACACAC
>JAHTLZ010003518.1:21131673-21144537 GCA_023846285.1 Phrynocephalus versicolor
ACACACACACACACACACACACACACACACACACACACACACACACAGCCAGATCCCCCACTCACTAGCCAGTGTGCACCGCTCAGCCCCTCCTGATTGCACAGTTTTCTGGTCACAGCAGGAGTTCCTGTTTCCCTCCTCCTCCTCCTCTTCCCCTGGCTGCCATCCATCCAAAGGTTGTACTGCAGGAATCTCTTCCTCACCTCTGTTTCTGAGTGAGTGGCTGCTGGAGGAAGCAGGTGCTCCTACTGGGACTGGACAGTCATTTTGGGAAATCATTTTCGATGGGTTTGCCAGGCAGAAAAAAAATAGCATTGCAGGCTTCCCTGCCATATCTCCTCTGGGTGCAGCCTCTGAGTGGGAGAAGGTAAGCACCTGTTCGTGCAAACCAGCACGAACCTCTGAATTGGCAGACTGTGTCCATGCCCATCTCTAGTTATTATTTAGTTTTAAAAGTAGCAGGGATGGATAGGCTTTGTGACATATCAGTCTCTCCTGCTGTGCTTGCTGTACATGTACTAGTTACACACATATGTTGCATCCCGGATCAGATTCAAGGTCCTGGTTTTACTTTATAAAACCCTCCATGGCTTGGGGCTGGACTACCTGGCATAGCGGATCGCCCAGCGATCAACTTCGGCCCGACCAGTTCGGCAGTCGCGAGCGCACTCGCTTCGGGTTGCCACCCCCCGAGAGGCCTGAAGAACTTCAACTCGCAATCGGGCCTTCTCGGTGGCTGCCCCGTCAATGTGGAACAGCCTCCCCAGCGAAGTGCGCTCTGCAGAGTCCCTGCTGGCCTTTTGCAGAGCCTTGAAAACCATCCTGTTCCGCGAGGCCTTTGGAGACCAAACCTAAATTGTTTTTTTTTATCCCGCCATCTGCTGTTAGTTAGCTCATCTAATATGATTTTTTATCGAGCTACATTTGTTTCGACCAGGGTGCACATGTTTCAATTCATTGTTTGTCTATGTTTTTTTCCTCTGTATCTCTGTTCTTTATTTGCTGACTCGTTCAGCTTTGTAAGCCGCCCAGAGTTCCTTAGGGAAGATGGGCGGGGTATAAATCCAATAAGAAATAAATAAATAAATATACACAGTTACACATAAAACTATTAAATACTTTATAATTATATTATTGTGCACATTGCACTAGTTACATTCCCAGAATAAACTATTGAAATTGGCCTTGTACTGGAGGTGAGATCTCTTGAGAGATTTGGAGAATTCTTAAGGCACTGGGATGGCCAGCCCTGACTAAACAATGGCACGATCTTTACCCTCCATAATAAAATGCGACATTAAGCCATTTTCGAAAATTCTTAGCTTTCTGAACTCCTAAGATTTTGTTTGCCGCACCAGCTTTTGCTTGGGAGATACAGCAGGAAATGGTATTACCTGGTCAAATGCCCTGCTATTTAGTGGAGTATTTTTACCCTGTACTTGACCCTGTTACAACATACAACCAAGCAGGCTGTCCAGATGCATGAAGAATGGAATAGAAAAGCAGAGGTGTGGGCGAGGACACAAAAAGCAGTGTTGACGGCAGCTCTCCTTTACCCTGTTCTGTGTTTCCTGTTTTGTCAATGTAAGAAACAGTCAGGTCTTAAGCCATAAAATCCTGAATAAAACAAAATAAAAATAAAGTGGAATTTACAGGCAAGCCCTTTGTGTAATTTTGAGAACTCTTCTGAGGAAACAATTGTTCTGCAAAGGCATGTGGCATTATATCACAAAGTTACTGCTTGCCCTTCAACCTCTCTGTTGTGTACCTTTTCTCTTAAGAAAATGCAGGTTTGTGTGCATTTGGTTCTTTGACTCCACTTGCCCTTTCACTGGCATCATGGTCCTTTCATAAAGAGCTCATCTGCCTCTTTGGAGACACCCGAAGGCAAGTTTGTTTTGCTGACTCTTGTATGAGGTCAGGTAACAAATACTAAGGTGCAGCCAACAATCTCTGCTCCTTCTGAACCAGTGCAGCTCAGGATTTAAAAGGACAATGATACATCCAAGGAGACAGGATCTGAGGAACCCTGAAAACGTACAGTTCCCTTTCAGTCTGAGCTGATCCAAGAAAAAGGACTATGACAATAGACGATGTCAATTCTACAAATGGAAGTGCTGTAATGAAACTAAAGAAAGTAAACATTCACATTGTACAGTATCTTATTTCTAGAGATGGGTTATTTTTATAGGTATTCATGAGGATACAAATATCAGCACCACAGATGCTGATGAGATCTTTCTCCCCCCCTTGCATTGGTTGGTCCACTTGCTGGTTGCCATGCACTGCATGTGGCCATTGTTTCCATCATTGCACCAATCACAGGAGCCTGGATGGTGTTTCCCTGCCTCCCTGCATAACTGACCACCCAACAGCTGAGAGGGGAGACTCTTCAACCCATCTCCTTATTGGCTGCAGCCACAATTGATGTGACGACAGAGAGGATGGCTGTGCATGCTGCATGGCGGCCAGTAAATTGACCAGCTGGTTCAAGGGCAAGGGGCAGTATCTCCTCGGCACCTGTGGTGCTGGTATTGTATCCTCAGAGATACAAATACAAATGACCCAGCTTTATTTTTTTCTCTTATTTACTGTATTTTTTGCTCTATAAGATGCACTTTCTCCCCCTCAGAAGTAAGGGAAAATGTCTGTGTGCATCTATAGAGCGAATACAGTAGTCCCCACTACATATATATCACAGATTTTCATTTAGAGAGAAGTTACCTGCATGGAGTCTCTCCCATCCCCTGCTACAGCCAGGATTCTGCAGTTCCAATCACCTCGTCTGCAAAGAGGCCTTCTCCATGGAGCCTCTGCCCTCCCCTTTTGCAGCTTGGATTCCCCAGTCCCAATCACCTTGTTTGCAAGCCTCCCCTTTTGCAGTTTGGATTCCCCAGTCTCAGACACCTTGTTTGCAACCCTCTCTTTTTGAAGCTTGGGTTCCCCAGTCAAAAATCACCTCATTTGCAAGGAAGTCTCCTCCATGGAGCCCCTGCCCTCCCCTTTTGCAGCCAGGATTCCCCAGCCATGAAACCTTCGGCTAAACATTTTTTCTTGTTTTCCTCCTCTGAAAACTAGGTGCATCATATGATCAGGTGTGTCTTATAGAGCGAAAAATATGGTATTTATTTATTCCTTAGTTTATTTTGGCTGGCATCTTGTTGTGCAGCTCTGCTGGTGTATCAGTAGTAATGGTGACAGCCAATTGCTGCTAACCAGAGAGACTGCTTTCATTTTGGCTTGAGTGGGATGTGCTCACAATGAGCCAAAATCATGTACAACCTGGAATTGATCAGTGACTCTTTAGTTGGTGGTGGTGCTAAGGACATCATTTCTGCCATGCTGGCTATGCAACACAGTTGTGGCGTGTATTTCAGAGTGTCTGGAATCCCACTGGTGTTGACATAAGTTTGTATTAATTGCTGCAGCTAATTGCACCTAATTGACAAGGAGCTGGATGTATTCGTGGCTGTACAAATGGGCAAATGATAAGGCACATTAACAAGATGAGCCTTGGCACCTCATCAGTTAGGTGCAGCAAGTTAACTAGTTCTAATGGGAACAATAGGATTCTGGATATTTCGTTTAATTTTAGTTCTTTTCTTTCTTTGCAAAATGTTCATTTCTTGATATGTCTTAAAATAATTAAAATATATGTATATAAAATATCTAAAAGGAATATATAAAAGAAAATGCATAACACATTCTTCATGCAGTACAACTCAGATTTCTGCTACCAACTGAGCAGGCACGGCCATGCAGGTAACAAGCCAGTCTGTTCCACTCAACAAAGCAGCAGGGTTTTAGACCTAAAAAAATGAGGAAAAGACTGAGTGTATTGGCTAGGGATGGGCACGAAATGGAAAAACAGTGTTTTGTTTTATTTGGTTTCATCCCCACCCACATTTTGTATCGTTCCATTTCATATGTCTTTTAAAAAAATCATATGAAACGAAACAATAACAAACCTGGCTGTTCAGGGATGCCTTTGGCTACTGCTAGGGTTGCACCAAGTCCTTTTTTTAACTGATGTTTTGGTTTTAATCTTTTTGTGTGAACCGCCCAGAGTTCCCGTTGGGAAATGGAAGCGGTATATAAATGCAAAAATAAATAAATAAATAAATAAATAAATATATTTTTTCATTTCTCTGGGGTCTTGTACTCACCCCTCCTCCTCCTCCTCCTCCACCTCCTCCTTCTGGGCTCCAGGAGCTTCTTGGCTCTGGCAGGGCTCCAGCCGCGCCATTAGGCAGCCCCCACACCAGATTGTCAGTCACACCAGGGGCAGCGGGTGCCAAGAAGCCTCCCTGCCGCCTCACGAGGTCACCCCATGCCAGATCAGTGGTGGCAGTGATGGCAGCAGTGGGCGCCAAGAAGCCTCCCTGCTGCCTTGTGAGGCACTACGTCTTTGGCTACACTACCCATTGGGGGAAGGAGAAACAGTGAGTCTTTTAAACTTTTTTTTTTTTTTTGGCTGCAGAAGCAAGCACTGATGATGGCCACCAGCACTTGCTTCTGGAACGAAAAAGACTTTTAAACTTCTTGGTAGCAGTGGCGTTGGCAGCAGGCACACGGCCTTCTGAAGGCCCTGCTGGTCATCTCCAACCCGCGTCCTTGGTGGCAACGACAAACGACAGCGGAGGTAGGCGCAAGGCCTCCTGGTGGCCCCTCTGGCCCTCTCTAGCCCATGTCGTCGGTGGCATCAGCAGTGGGCCCAGGGTCTCCTGGCAGCCCCGCTGGCCCTTTCTGGCATGGTGGCACAGCGGCCGCAGGTCCTCATGCAGTCTGCTTGTCCTCTTCAGCTGGGGTGTTCAGCAGCAGCAGCAGCAGCAATGGCAGCAAGCCCAGCAGGCAGCAGGTAAGGGCCCGTTTTACGGACTGAATGAAATGGTTTGTTTTAATGGGAAAAAACTACTGTTTTGTTCCGTCTGTAATGAAATGCTGCTTCATCATTTCGTTTCGTTTCATTTCATTTTGTTATGTAACAAAATGAAAAAACAGCATTTTGTTTTTCGTTTTGTGCCCATCCCTAGTATTGGTGTCATACTGTGAATTCCTGCATAAGGGTTTGCACAAGTCCTACTTCAATACAGAATCAAAATCTACTGTGGATAGCGTTCTAACAGAAGAAACAGAGTAATGGATGATGGTGTAAGCGGCAGCATATAAACCTTAAACAGATCATAAAACAGACATTAAAAGAGCTCTTGAAAAGTCTTCCACAAAAGTGCACTTATATCTAAGCCATTTTCTAGAATGAGGGGGTCTCATGACAGCTAAGCAATGATGACCTTTCTGACACCAGATGTTTTTTGGGGTGGGTTTGTCTTTCACTTATATAAACTTGTCAGTGTAAAATTTTCCCCAGATCATAACACAATTGAAGAAACAGAACCAACTATTTGCATATAGGGCAGCATGAAATGCAATACATTTATTCAAATTAGGGACGTTAACCATGGCTTGTTTCCTCATAGCAGAGAAAGTACCTGGATCTGAGGTTGCAGAACTTTTTTTTAGTCTCAGAAAAAAATATTGACACATTTGTGAGGCCTAGTTGTTGCACACTTCTGTGACGGCAAAAAAAACCCCATATTAATTAAAATGACAACTGTCTTTCCTCAGCGTGGCATGGCTGTGAGTAATATTCTGTTGGCATGAATTTGAACCACGTGGATTGGGCACTGGCAGCATTTAATTGAAAGTAATTAAAAGCTTACTAGCCCCCTAGGTTCTCTGATGCCTCCGAGAGCTCTTTTTTTTTTTTTTTTTTTTTGCTCTAGGGAAACCTTTGGTAGTCTTGAGATAGGAAGGGGAAGACAAAGAAACTTTAATAGTTAAAAATAGCCACCAATGTCTTGATCCTGGCAGTTGGGAGCTTTCAAGAGCCTCAGAACAAAAAAGAAAGAAAGTGGATCAGAACTAGAGATGGGCTTTTCGTTTCAGAAGTGGTTAGCTTTTGAAACGAACCACGGGAGCCCAGCTGACATTTGGAACCAGAGGAGTGAAATCAACCAATTCCTAACTTACGCTGGGCTTGCATGGGGTTAAACTCCAACATGTCATCGTTCCTTATTCCTGGCACTGGCCAATTAGGAGCTGTGCAGGGAAATTCATCATCCCAGCTCCCTGTCTGATTGGCTAATGTCAGGGAGAAGAAACAATGATGCACCTGAGTCTTCTTTCTTGTTGAAGTTTAACTCCATACGAGCCCAGCACAAGGTAAGGGATTGGTTGATTTCATTCCTCTCGTTCCAAACATCAACTAGGCTCCCGCAGTTCATTTCAGAAGCTGACCACTTCTGAAATGAAAAGATTGTCTCTAATTGGAATTTTGGAACCTTTTAATTGCAAGGTTGCACAGCAGTATTCAACTCATAGTGTCAAGGACTCTCCAATGTCTGCAAGAACTTTTGCCCCCACAGGATGAGCAAGAAACTGCAATATTTTTTTTGTCTGGAATCATTTCCTTTTGTGAAGTCAAGTACACACAACTGGCAAGCAAAGAAAAGAAACATAGTCTGACAAAGATGTAAACACGTCATCCAGTGCTTCTACTTTTTAACAGCCTGTTTGACAAGACATGGACAACATTCTGTGGCTTTGTGAAAATACACATAAATTGAAATGATGAAAGCACAAACTCTCTCTGAGATAAAAACAAATTGTCTCTCTTCCAGTCCAAGAAAAAAAATACACTTCCTTATTTGAGGAAAAAGAAATGAGGATTCACATCCTCAATGAGGAGTCAGTTTAGATTTATTATATTTTGTTTCTTGTAGTTTTTACTTGGGGTTGTTCTAGCTGTTGGCTGGCAGATTACAAAGGCATTATTAACCCTATGTAGGTATTACACCATGATAACAGGAATATCTGTTGGTGTGCTGGTGATTTGGATGTGTACTTACAGTATTTCTATGTTAGCAACTCCTTAGTCTTCCTGATAAGGTAAGGAATGGTATGGCTGAGATCTTTTAGGCACGGGCCTTTCGTTTTGGAATAGGTCCGGTTCTGAAACAAATCATAGCAGCACAGGTGCTGTTCAGAACTTGGGCCCACCCTCCAAAAGGAAATCTCCCATTGACTTGCCTTGGTTTACCTCGCATGGAGCAATACTCCAATCAGGAAGTAGCCTCCAATGCAAAATCATTCCTTCTCTCTGGCGCTGGCCAATCAGACAGGGAGGTGGGATGATGCATGTCTTTGCCAGCTCCTGATTGGCCAGTTCCAGGTAGAAGGAATGATGACACATTGGAGGCTACTTCCTGGTTGGAGTAGGGCCCTGCGCAAGGCAAACCAAGGAAAGTCAGTGGATGAGTTCATTTCGGAGGATGGGTCCAAATTCTGTACAGCAGCTGTGTCAGACATTTGTCAGAGCTTCTATTAGCAGATATCTGGAGTATTGTAAGAAATCCACTTCTGAACTAGTGTGTTGGAAAGCCACAAAGAAATGTTAGTTATTAATCAATCTCATAAAGATTATATACAATTTCTACCTCATTGAAAGCCCTTTTCTCCCCTAAGTTTTGTTTCCCTTTACTAGTTTAGCTAATGCACCTTGGAATCTGAAATCTCATCAGACAATCAGCTCATGATCATTTCAAAATGTCCAATAGTAATTTGAATCCTCAAGGTAAAACCTACAATTGATGGAGTGAATAGCTTTCTCTTTCCAAAGCACCCTTTTATAAGCGTAAGCTGTACAAGTACTAAAAGGACACTTTTGACACTTTTGATGGAAAGGGTATAGTGAGCTCACAAACAAGAGCAATAAAAGCAGCTATTTGTGTTCTGTATAATTCTCCTTCAGTATACCGTTGTGTTAACGACCTTATTTCAAGCAAATTTTCTACTTGAAGGCAAATGAAGCAGAGGTGTATGTTATTATCAGTGTTCTATAAAAAAGGCAATAATGCATCACCTGCCTTTAGCCTCCTCTTCTTTTCTTTTCTTTTGGGAACTATAGAATCCTGCTGTTCACAGAGTGGAGGCAGAAGGACTGTGCCCAAATAACCTGTTTTGTGAATGGCGTGTTTACTCTGGGCATCTAGACTTTTTTGTTCCTAAAACACAAGGGCTTGACAGTTATGGACGGATATGACAGGATTTAGAACTATAAAATCACTTTTTAAACGTAGGTCTCCTAAACATCAATATATAAACATATAAACGGGTATCACCTGTTCCACTGTTATATAAACATAGAATCAGTCAATGAGATGTATTGTGCAATCACAGACCCATTAAATTGTACAAGTTACCCATTGTAGCACAGTTTTGTCTTTCAAGTAGCTTGACTACTTCCACATACAGATGACAGACATAGCGGAAAGGAATTGTAATACAGTAACCCGACCCAACCTGCCCCTTGATAATTGTAAATCCACAATATGGGGATGCAGATTGGGTCAGGCTTGAGGGGGACTAGCAGGGGGCTCCTGTACTTACCCCTGGTCTGGCGCTGCCCCAAACGGGCCTGCGAGGACCCGTAGGAGGCTCCAAAAGGACTTCCTCATGAACCGCATGCGACTTCTGGAAAACAGGAAGTGACCTCGGGATCCCTTGAAAGCAGTTTTGGGTCCTCTGAAAGCCCTTCTAGGCATGTCGGAGGACTCAGAAATGCTTTTCTGCATACCAGAAGTGAACCGGAAGTCACTTTTCCTCATCTACTTTTCCTTTGATTTTTTTTTTGAGGAACTGACCATGCAGTGCTTTATTGTGCCAGCTATCAGCTCGTATCTGCATCATTGTTTTCCTGTATTGACCCTTTGTTTGCTTTACTTTAAACACCTCCCTGTTCTTAACCTCCAATAATGCTGGCTCTGTACTATTTTTTTACATAATCTGCCAATGCATGCTTCTTCTTCAACTGTCTGCTTCACTTGCAAAAGACATCTACCACCTAATTTTCTAGGTAAATACAACCTGCCAACATTACTGCATGCATGTAATACATAGCGAATGGTTATAATTGTTCTTGTTTTCCTAATGAGATTATCTATCTCCATCTGAGTCCAGTTTATAATGCCATCGGAATACCTGATGACTGGTATGGCCCAGCTATTAATGGCCTTGAAGGTGTTACCAACATTCAGATTACTTTTTAGTACTTTTTTAACCCTTTTATTATTATTATTATTATTATTATTATTATTATTATTATTATTATTATTATTATTATTATTATTATTATTATTATTATTATTGAAATGCTGTTGAAATAATATATGCTCTTTATGCTCTTTTTAAGAGAAGCAAGGAGGTTCTGTCACATATCCTTAAAAGAGTGAATGACCTTCATCTGTCAGGAGTGTAAAAGTAGGCAAAATATTAGAGGCATTCCAATGTAAAACAATGTCCTTGTTTGAAGGATAAAGCATTTCAGAAAACTACTTGCTTTCACCACTTTAATGCACACTGTCCCACACTCGCCCCTCTGCTCTCAAATCCTAAGAAATTTATGAACAGATCAGCTTCCCCCTTGTTTTCAAAATGACATTCCCATAGTCATCCCTGGGGAATATCCTGTTTATTTGTTCTTCCTTACGTCCTCGCATTTCAACGTAACATCTCTTTATCAAAACCTTGTGGAGTTTTGCCCTAGTTACTGCTCACAGTAGGTGTGAAAGCAATGCTGGTGGGTGCTGAAGCATTTTGTTAGATAACAGGTAGAAGCTAAACAGGGTCAGCCCTGGTTAGTACTTGGATAGGAGACCACCAGGGAATACCAGGTGCTGTAGGCGCCTGGAATAGGAACTGGCAAGCTGCTCCAGTATTCCTGCCAAGAAAGCTCCATGGGCATGGAGTCACGAAGAGTCGGTCACGACTGTAATGACACAACACACACACACACACACACACACACACACACACACAAATAAAATAAAATGTAGAAGACCAAGGACAATGCTTTTCAGACAATATTTTACAATTCCTAGCATTGATTCCTTTGTCAACCGACTGAATCACAGGGGACATGTTATCAAGAGCTGCCCAGGTTAGAACTAGCTGTCTGACTGGGCCTGTCTCCATACAGTGAGTTGCTAGAACTACATGGTTACAACGACATATATTTTAGACCAGCGTGAATGAGTTCTTTTGCCCGGGACTTCACTGAACAAGCGCCCTGCATGTGTGTGTGCATACATGTACACATGCATACACATAAAAAAGCATAGTGTGAGACAGGCTGTTATCGTATTTGTAATTGGTGCTTAATTTGATTCAAAATCCAGGGGACATCAGCATACATTTCTTATGGTGTAGGAGGGAGCTAGTGGGGCATAATATAGGAAGAATCATCTAGAGAGGCTCCTAGACTTTTTTTTGTCCCCTTTAGACTGTGGGGAGAGAAATGTCCATTGCTATCTCTACTCCATTATCAGAGATTCCTCTGTGCACTCTGTTTGGAAAGAGTTTGGAAAGAGACAGTTGGTTTCATTAGGCTGCCATTTTTATCAAGTGAGACATCTGAGAACATTTCACTCCTTTCCACCATTCGACAAGCAGGGCAGAAGGAAGGTGGAGCAGAGCTGGCCTCGCACTTAACATTTCCATATGCTGTTTGAGAGTGCCTTGCGAACCGCAGAAGAAAAAAGATACGAGGAAGTTGCTTGGTTATTTTAGACATCAACATATTAAATCCCAAAGCGTGGGAAGAAACAGAGTCTTCTTTAACTGCAACTAGAAAACAAGTACAAAGTCAATATTTTAGATCACATTAAAATGATGTGAAATGCTCTTGTATGTTTGACAGATTAAACATCTGTTAAAATTGACAGATTGTACGCTACCCAGAAAGAGGCTTTTCAAATAAGATAGATTGAAAAGCACAAGAGCTGTTTAGAATTACAGAAAACAGCATGTGAAGCAAATCATAAGGAAAATATGTGTAAAAGTCTTCTCCATAGAAACACATACTGAAAAGCAGGACTATAAATACATGCAGGAACACATTGTAGACAAAGCTGACTTTTTGTGATCTAAAGTAGTCTTTCATCCATTTTCCTTAATGAATGAAAATGCTCCAACATGTCTTTATGAGAAAAAATATTTGTAAAAAGATATAGCTCTAACATTCATCCTCTGCTTTGCTTATTTTTAAACAGGTTGTATGCTGTTCATGTTATAACTCACTGTGCTTTGAGGCCTTACCCTAATTCCTTTTTGGATCATAACATATCTGATTTTTAATACTCTAATTAAGATTATCTATTATGTCTGTTGTTGAATAGTGGTTAAAACTTGTGATGAGCAAACTGAAATCCTGATTTGTTGATGGTGGTATGAAAGTAATGGAAAAATTCTGGGTTCCGTGTCACATCCACATGTAAGCAACAGGGTGTGCACTTCTTCCTCTCACCCACCTCATTGCCCCTTCTGAACCTCCTCTGAAAGAACTCCAAACCTTCTAGTGATGGTTTTGCACACATGCACGAAGTGGGAGAACACATTCCACCATGTATAGGAAAGCATGGAGTGAAAGTCTTCATGGGTGTAGCATTCCATGTGATTTTCAGCTTCCATTTATGAGACCTGGAGAATACTTAACTGAAAGCAATGGGGGATTTAGATGTGCAAGAGGTAGTGAATACCCCTTTCTACAACAGGTTGGGGAAGGATAAAAAAATGTGCACTGGACTGTGGTATGCATGGTGAACACAAAGAGAATTTTTACCAAAGTGTGCACAAAAATCTGCACGTATTTCAAAATATGAATGGCCAAAGTGCATGCAGATGAAAAATAGCATAAATGCATTCACCAGGAGGGGAATGGCTATATTAGATAAATGTAGAAACTTATGGATTGGTGGAGGATTTTTTTTCAGAATTTTTTTAAAAAAAACACAACAACATACTGATGTAGAAATTGAATGGAACAGACAAAACGGAATGGCCTAGTAGGTATGAAATTGCTGTTTCATTCATTCCTACTAACAGCACAATGTTGTTGCATCAAGGTTATTGCATTATGAAGGGATGAAAGAGGAGTGAGACTTAATTGTTGGATTTGAATGTCAACATTTACTTTAATAGAGCTGTGAGTCACCATCATTTCCTTTTTCAGCTGGCAAAACTTTTCAGATTCAAGAGGAATAATGTTTGAAAGTCCTTGTATCTCTGACTTAGACATCAGAGAAGATTACCATAAAGATCAATCCCTGTAGTCTGATTATCGTGCATGATGTATGAGCAGCGAGGTGCAGTGCTATGAAGGAAGTAAGAATGCCTGACCTGGAGAAACGTGCTTCAAAGTGTGTGGCTTGTTAAGGCCTTGAATGTATGCTTTGCTGGTTGTCCTGCTGGAAAGGTCATGAACCCTGCAGATGCCCTCGATCTATGGAACTTGTTTTGCAATGGATTGACAACGTTTGCCTGAAGTAGGGCAGAGTTGTAGAGAGCTGAAGAGAGGCTTTCCTCTCCTTCACAATTTGCCCGATTTTAAATAATTTATCTAACATAACTGTAGGAATTTATTCACAGTTCATTGTCAATGCCTCTGCATTTATGTTTCATATCCATGTGAGCTGTCCCTCTTTCTGAGAGGAATAAAATCTTTCATGGAAAAGGCTTGCTTTCCATGATTCTATTTTTGCCTCAAATTTAATTTTTCTTTTCATGCATCCACTCATTTAAAAAGCAAGCAAACAAACAAATGAGACATTAGCAGGTTAATTCAAGTGTAGCCCATATTACATTGAGGCCACGTTAACACTGCGGCAAACCCATCAAGTGATTTGTTTGTGATTTCCATGGGAAAAATGAATAACCCTCCTTTCTGACCAAAAGGGCATTCATAGGGTTCACTGTTTTGGGAATTATTATTATTATTATTATTATTATTATTATTATTATTATTATTAT
>JAHTLZ010003518.1:21145557-21162213 GCA_023846285.1 Phrynocephalus versicolor
TTCTTTCTTTCTTTCTTTCTTTCTTTCTTTCTTTCTTTCTTTCTTTCAAGGGCATTCCCAACCCAATTTCAGGACAATCCCTCCTCTAGCTGTTATCCTGATTGCCTTTTGAGAAGGCACATGGTATAATCACTAACAGCTGCAGAGAGTCTGTGGATCATTAAAACGAGCTCTAACTACAGGCTTCTAGGCGGTTCGTGGAAACAGAAGCATAAATAGAATGAAGAATAGAACATGAGTGCTGCAAAATGATGGGGCAATTTACCGTATTTCATGCCTTAGGAACTGACCTGGATTTGTGTCTTTACCGAAGATATTTGATTAAGGAGCTAGTTTGGCTTAGCAACATTGTGAAAACAACTGATACTGAGATTCCTGCATCCTCCCTGTTTGTTGCTTCACACATACAGGTGTTTTCTAGAGTTGGGCAATTCATGAACCTGACAGCTCCATGAGAAGCTGTCAGCATGGCATCACAGGTGCTGTGTGGATCTTTGTCCCTGATGGGTCAACTGGGACACTTTCCTGTCTTCACATGTCACCAGAGTCCTTCTGCTCTATGGGCATTCCAATCTAGGCAGGAGTCTGACTAGGCCTTACCTCTTCCGGCAGCTCACCTCTCATCAGCTGAGTAAAGAGAATTCCCTTACCGTCTCCCGGATGAGTGGTCAACTTCTGGAAGAAGTGAAGACGGGCAGCTCAGACTCCTGCCCAGATGCATAAAGCACCAAAGCAGAAGGACTTTGGCAATGTGCAATGACAGCCATGTGGTTCAGCCACTTCAGAGGAACAAAGGCCCACAGAGCACCTTTGGCATCACACTGACCACGTGAAGCTGCCAGGTGCATGAAGCACCCCAGTCCTGATCAAAGAGAACACCATTTTTAAGATAGACTATACTGGGCTTTGATGTCCATGTCTCTACTTTTCTAAAAACACTTTAGAGTAGATTTCTGCCTCTCTCCACCAGGTTTTACACAGATTTGCACAATTGAAAATACTCCTCCAAATTATGATGACTATGATGATGATAATGTCAGACACATGGGTATTACTAGAACAAAATTCCCAGTGTTTCAACTATGAACCCTTCCGGAGGACCAAGTAACATGTCCTGATGTAATCATATGCCGTGAGATATGTAACAGTGCCATATCATGGAGCAAATAGCGTGACCACATTTAATGAACTGATGTGGTTGCTAGATGGCCAACACATAACTACTGATTGGCATGTGGACTGTGACATAGGAGGAAGGGGTTAATGTTCCCCCATGCAGCAAAGTCCTAAAGAATACCCTGCCTACAAGCTGTTATTGATGCTAGCATTGTTCTTCTTCAGCAAAGGTTACCTTGGATGTGTACAGCTGTCATCAGGGCTATACAAAATGGTAGCCTTCTGCCCTCCTTATGGACTACTGCTGCTGATCTGAGAACATTGGAATGGAGATAATGGTTAGCTGTATATAGAACACTGAATGACAGAGTTATGGCTCTCGTAAGGTCCTGATCCTGGAACAGTCACGCCTTATGGCCCAGTGATATGGGGATCACATCTCAGCTGTTGTTTCAAAATGACATCTTATCACAGACATCATTTGCTAATGTGCACGTGCCTTCTCTTAGACGAGGACACACTCTGACAAAGGCAGATGTTTGGCAAATCCAATTATCTTTCATTGCAGGCAAAAATGACTCAGTTGCCAGACGCTGAGAAAGAAAAGATCGCGGAGCAAGTAGCTGACTTTAAGAAAGTCAAGAGCAAGCTTGACGCTGAGATTGAGATATGGGATGATACCAGCAACGACATCATCATACTGGCTAAGCGGATGTGTGTGATTATGATGGAGATGACAGACTTCACAAGGTAATTATACAGGATTCTTTTTTCAGAAAAAATATATGCGAAAGAACTAGAAGCAATTGTCACATTCAAACGGAAAACACAAAAGAGTGTATAATGACAGGTGACAAGTGAGTGTCAAAAGGAATAGAACTGAAAATGGAAGTATTCTATGTGAAATGAAGAAATGTCAAGATGAATGTTTAAACTATTTGTCTGTGTTTGCTTTGGGCACAGCCAGTATGATGTTTGTCTGTTCAGTTTTTCCTCTCTTTTGCTTGGAGTTATTTTCTTTGCATTGTCCTTTTAGCTCTGTTAAATAGCAAAGTGGCCTAATGGGAGCAAAGACATGTGGTAAGGAAATCATTCATACTGAAATATAGCTTTTTGTTCTTCACCAGGCCACCATAGATTTTCATATGCTTTGGACCACTCTTACTGAAAAACAAGTGTCAGTTTTATACAAGCCTAAATATCATGGTTTTCCTCAATGTATCAGGGCTTGGACAAGTTACTTTTGTGCAGTACTCTCAGATACCACACCAGGTATAATGGCCTAAAGCAAACATTCTCAGCTGGGGACAAACAGATGCCTAAAGACCCTAACATACTTGAAGTGGGGCACAAACTGGAACCATTTCTTCACATACAACATTATAAGGTTGCTTGTGCAACTTATACAGTCCTGACTTAGCCTATACAGTGGTACCTTGAGTTATGAATGCCCCATGTTAGGAACAATTCAAATTACAAATAGAAATCCATGGGTATAAGAAAATTTCAAGTTAGAAAAAAAGCCTGTTTTTTTTAATTACGAAAGGGAAAATGAGAGTAAAGATTCCTTTTCAAAATGGCTCCTGCTTGTTTGCAATAGCAATACTGCCAATTTGAGGCCTCCTGACGACAGTGCTGAATTGGGAAGAAGAAGGAGCCATTTTGAAAAGGGAAGCTAAGAACTGGGGCTTCTTTTTTTTAATGACCTGGTTAAACTGCCTGTTTTGGAAATATTTGACATTGTTTGGGAGACATTTTGGGACTTCTTTATTGGATTTCCCAAGTGGTTATAAGGTAGGTTGTTTATCTTCTGTTGTTCACTTGCCTGTTAACTGTACTTTTTGCATTCTGGGATGTGTGATTTCCCACTTGGAACAAATTAATCCAATTCCAATGCATTTCAATGGGAAACCCTGTTTTGAGTTGTGAAAATTTTGAGTTAAGAAAATGCATTTGGAATGGATTAATTTTGTAATTGGAGGTACTACTGTATTTCTTTCATATTGTGTTCATGGCCGTGGATAGAAAAAGGCTGATAATGGCTGTTCTAAAAAGTTCCAAGTAGAGATAGGGACCAATTGAAAAAAAATCACATTTTCTGATGAATGTGGCTGATTTGTCAACATTCATTGATTCACATTCATCATAAAAGGAGTCCCTGGAGAATACAAATTGATGAATTTTCAGCAATTCTTAATTCATCAGTTTGTTAAATGGCTATAAAATGGTTCTCAAGGCATTGGCTCTTTTCGACAATTCCTGCAGGTATGGTGGAGATTGGATTTTTGATGTCTGAGTTATGCACACTCAAAGAGGAAGCTTCTCACAGGGAACTAAAGCTGCTATCCCGAGGCTGGAAAATCCAGATTAAAGTAAAATGCAGATTTCTCCCTAGAATGGTCACATGGTTGAAAATGTAGTTCCTGTGTCCCCACGGGTGCAGTTTAAAGAACCGTATCTTTTGTGCCCCCACAAGCGGGAACTGCAACACAGAGGAACAAAAAGGTTGTGATGCAGATTTTCTGAGTCCCCACGGAATCAAGTACGGGTTAAAAATCCGCATCAGAACTGAGACAAGGTTTGTACCACCTTGAGACCAGGTGCTTGTAAAACTCGCTGGTTTGTGCTTAAGTGGGAGTTTTTTTTCCCTTTATTAATCGTATCTTCAAGCAATTTGAAGTGTTTTTTCGCGGTCATGGCATAGCAGCCTAAGGCTCTAAACTAGCAAAGAAGCTTCTTCTGCCTCTTCCCTACAATCTCTCCATGTTTGGTGAAGACTGAGTCTCCCAAAACCTGTTGTTAAAGGCCACGTTCCTGGAGGGGCACTTTGTGGGTTTATAGCTCTTATGTCTGAAACACAATCTTCACTTAATCAAGCTTAGAGGGATTGTAGAGAAGAGTTGCAGAGAGGGAGAAGCCTCTCTGCCTTGGGGGGCACTTTCATTGGAGGGAATTGGGGGGATGCATAGCTCGGATACCCAAGCCCCATTTTCACCAAACTTTCAGGGGTTGTAGAGTAGTGCCAGAGGAATCATCCCTGTGAATTTGGGGCCTCTTGATGCCACCGGGCTTTATATAGCATTTTAAAGTGAAAGTGAATATATTCATAGATTTGTAGATTCGCCACTGGAAATTCATTTGTTCATCATCATTTCATCAGTTTGGTAGCCCTGATAAATCATTATGAATTGCCATTTTTTTTAAAAAATACATCCCCATCTCATGTTCTAAGCTCTGCAATGCCTCTGGGTGGGCTCCTTCCATCTCTACAGTAGCTCTTCAAAGGGAGGGGACACAAGATTTCTGCACAGGAAATTACAAATATGCTAACAAGAAAAATAGCCCCCCTCCTCTTTTTTGCTCTCACTTGTACGTGAGGAGGCTTGAGGCAATTTAGAACTCCCTTTCATGATGTCAAGACAGTCTCAGTCACACTGAATGAAGAATTAAGCATGTATTTTCTGCATGTGTAGAAGTGAATTTCCGAGTCATTTTAATTGGCTCAGTATACATGTTCTTTCTGCAATTCTCCTCAGTTCTCTGTCCCTATATAAAATATTGTTTTATATAGATGATATCCCTCTGGTGAAAGAACTTTCTTTAGTCTAGTGTAGGGTTCATCCAGGTGAATAGAGCAAGGTGAGTTTTGGTAATGATTCCCTCCTCCCAATGATCCCCTCCCCACACAGGTGAGAATAAAAACTTTCAAAAACAAGGCAACAATTCTGCCACAAGTCAGGCAGGTTGCATATATTTTTTAAAAATGAAAAAGGTCAATATTGCTTCCTTTCCTGAGGTAAACCCCATGAGACAGTGATAATATGCAGAGGCCTTTGCTTTTTCTATTTTTTCCCATGGCATCAATAAAAGATACTGTGAGGTAAACTCTCACGAGGACTTATGTTGCTTCCTTCCTATTTGGTGTGGGTGATAACCTCATTCTAGTTTATGCCTGATACACATTAAATCAAATTTGCACACTCGTGTCTATTTGGGACACAAGGACATGGACAGTAAAGGCATTTGAATAGAGAAGAAACCTGGACCGACATGTTAGCTTTTACATCTCATGACTACTATGTTGTTACCTAAACATTAAAAAAACTTGGGCGTGCTTCCCAGTGGGTTTGGCAGGTCCCCTGTCACCTGCTGGTTCTCCCGCTGGTTGCAAGATTGGTCACTCAACTGGGAAATCTGCCACAGTGCAGGCAAAGCTCATGCAATTTCCCTCTGCTCCATGTTTAACCAACAGAGTACTAGCGAAAGTCTTTGGGTCCTTATGTCTTAAAAGTCTCCATTTCAACCCCTGTGTATTCAACCAGGGGCCTTCTGAATGAGAGTAGCCCCCTCTTTCTCTTCCCACACTCCTTATCTAAATGTGGCTTATGTCCAGCCGCTGTCATGAGGACCCCTCCATGCTGGCAAATGCTGCTCCTATCGAATTTGGCCATTAGAAATGGGGGAGAATTCCCGTTTGCCTTGGTTCACGCAATGCAATCACTTGAGCCAATGTGAAGGAGTTTGTATGTGTTCTGGCTTGAAGCTGTTCCAGGTGGCTACAGTAGCAGTGAGAGGGGCAGGGCAGTTGGGGAACTGTATGTCATTTGAATCCTTTCTGTTCCAATCATGGTTACAGGGTCTGCTTTCATCTTCCCATCCCATAACATTTTGTTTCTGTCTTTCTTTTTTTTCCATAAACACTTGCACAGTAGTATTTATGGCACAGAGGCAATCAAAGAGGGGTTAGCAAGGCAGCATTGACTCAGCAGAAGTGGGGAATGATCAGACTGCTTTCTTTCTAGCTTGCTAAGGTAGCTCTGCTCTAACTGTACCTCCTGCAGTTCTGGACAGCCACCGCAAAGCTATCTTGGCAAGCTGCAAAGAAGACTGTTTGGCAATTTCCTCCCCTCTCTCTGCCATATTTGCCAAGTTTGTATTTGGAATGGAAAGAAGGTGAGTTTTTTTAAAAAATGCAGGGGAAACCAGATTTCCCCCTTCTTATTTCCAATGCAGACTTCTCTGCCAATAAAAGGAAGGGGAAAAGGAGACAGTATTTAATGGCATGGTATCTTTGCAATCCTACCTCTGAAGTAGTGCCAAAAGGGGTAGTCAGAGAAGGAAGTTAAGAAAATCCTGGGACTAGGGGGAATTATTTGGACAAATGCATGAGGCTCTTTAAATCACATCCAGTCAATTTGCCTCCTTTTTGTTCTTTTTTCTTTTGTATTCTTCCTAATGAAAAGAAAATATGATACAGTAGTAACATCCTCAGTGCAGTTGTGTTTCTCTTTTATACTGGAAGAACGAACTAGTCGATAACAAAAATGTTTTCTCTCCACGTCCTTGTCCCTTAGGAATGTTTCAAAGAAGGACCATTAAGATTACACACGAGCCAAACAATTTCACACTCAATTTTCCCGACTCTCTGACACAATTACAGAGTCAAATGAAACAAATATACTTTAGATGTTACATTATGGTCTCCTTGGCCTGAATCAGCATCCTTACTACTTAGCAAAATAAAAAATAAAAAATAAAAACTCCCTTCTTCCAGTGTGAAAATCGACCACAGGGAGCACCAGCTCTACTTGTTATTGTTATTTAAAATCTTAATCCCAAAAACTTTCCTAAGAGAACCATTGAGCACCAACGACCTTGGTATATCTCTTGCACTGCTTGCAGTCAATAGCAAATGGTGCTCACAGAGGACAAAACAGGGAAATGAAATACAGCAGCTAGCAGCTTAGATTCAGAATCAGTAGTCCGGTTGACTTGGGAGGGAAGAGGAGAAGCCATCTTCTCCAATTCTCCAGAAAGTATCCATAGCTCCTTGAACACTGTGCGGGGCATCACCTTTCTCTACTCCCTCCAAAGCAGATTTTTCCGGGGCAAGGGGTGCTACATAAGTACTTAAAAGGGCTATCTCTTCCCCTCAATCTGGCATTTGAAGTGCTGCACTGGAACAGAACCCATTTGTGGTGACAAGGATGCCTTCTGTTTGCAGATGACAGCTTCTGAATCCAACCCACACAATGCTTTCCATCACATAACTAGGAAGTTAAGTTTGATCCCACACTCTTTATTTCACTATGTGAAATAATTTCTGGTATCCCATATGTGGGATGAAGAAAATGCATCAGTACAGATGCTTTACCTACCTGGTCTATGTCCATATGCCCATGCAACTACAACATTTTCACTCAGTCAACTATGCAAAAGACTCTAAATTTGCAGTGACGCTTCCATGTCTGTCCATTGCAGCCAAAGGAACATCAAGACCTATGTTAGCTTGAAAACTAACAGCTTTTCCCTGGGTCCCTTCTGATTCCAACCTTGGACCAGCCATGGACCTTACTCTAATTCATGCTGGATTTAGATAAATATTTTTCTTCCCCATACTTGCATTAGTCTTCTTATTTGTGTTTGGATATACTTGTTGCCTATCAATTAATGGAAAATCTTTTAGCAATGACTATGAGGACCTCTGTTACTTTTCCTTATTAACCACTGATAAGGCCGTACACCTGCTTCGGCTCTTCCATTTCCATTACATTTCATCCTCCCTGTGTTTGCACACATATCTGTTCACTGAGATTAGCACTCAGATCATTTTCCATTCCATGTTTCAAATCTTGCCATGCTGAAACTTCCCGCTGGGTTTTTTCAACATGAATTCCTAGCTTCCTGCAAAACTGAGACGCCAGGCTGCCCTGCAGTCCTTGAGTGGGTGACTCCCAGAGAAGGCTGGGAAGGGAAGTCCCTGCTTCTGCCTGGAGTGGCCAGCTACTCAACGAAGAGGACCTGGGCAGTGTGTGCTGGCGAGTGAGTGGAGCTGCCAGCTGAGGGCAAGGGGGAGGGGAAGGGAATGCATGGCACCTGTGGTGTCATACATACGAATTTGGATGATGTGGACCAAATCAGTTCATGCACATCTCTAATTCTTTTGTTTTTGTTTCATCACCTAGTGTTCTGCATAAGGAATTACCAAACTCTGTGCAGTTTGACATCCTTTTTGGTGCATCCTGCATAGGAACGATGTCCTTCTTCAAAGCTATAGCAACAACTCTGCACAGCTGGTGTTACTTGTGCTCTTTCCAGTTGAATCTGCAGCAGGTTTGGTAACTAGGCTATTCTGTGCAGACATGGTAACAATCTTGAACATGTTAGCATTCTTTCTTGGATAAATCATAAAAGCTCTAAAACATTTCAAATATAGCCATCGGATTTGCCTGGAAAAGAAATCTTGTTTCAAGGAGAAAAGAGTTATTTCCCCCCCTCTGTTTAACAATGCCAGCAGCAAAATTACTACCTCTGTCTGATTTGCTAAAATGCTCTGTTGGCTTCTGGTTTGATCAGGAGTAGATCTCATCCAGTCCTGGCAGGATGATGTGCCACCTTTGTTCAGACCCTGAGTTACCAATACTAAAACCAAGGTATTTGATATGGAAGTCCTGTGATCACCTCTGATCAGCAGACCAAAGCCCCTTCAGCTCATACCTTTTCCATTCTAACAACATAATTTGCACCAGATTGTAGCTGGGGGGATCTCAGTAGGACCTATTTTGGATTTTGTCTCTTCACTGCCCACTACTGCCATAAGCCACATGACCATATGGATTCTGCTCTATAAAATAAGCAGAAGCATATTTTTAAAAAGTGTGTGGGCATGGCAAAGACAGATGGCAGAATAATGCTGGGAATTGAGAGTCCTGAAGTGTGGCACTCTAAAAACAGTGTTTATGAAATAATTATTTTTTTCATTCCAGTATATATTCTAATCAGAGTGTCATCGAGGTCACATTGAGCATATTAAATATATGAGTTTTAACACTCAATTTATAAATTTTGTTTAAACACCCACCCACACCCGCCCTGTGAATCACAGTACAAAGAGTGAAATGCAGTGATTTTTCACTTTGTGACTCTGAAAATTCAAGGGGAAATTGAATTGTTGGGGTCATTCATACTGAGCATTTGTTCAACTTTCTTTGTACTGATACCTATTTTATTTATTTAATTTGTATGATATGTAGCCTGCCCCTCTGCCCCATGATAGGATCCACAGTGAGTGACACACAGTGTTAGAACAGATAGTACTAAAAGCACAATGAATTGCAAATTAAAATGCAAGTAAATAATAATTAAAAGTCCATGAATTAACATAAATGCATATAAAGCTGTGTAACACATAAAAAAACAGACTTAGAAAAACAAAAACATTGGCACTGGCCAATCAGAAGCTGTGCAAGGACATGCATGCTCCCGCCTCCCTGTCTGATTGGCCAGTGCCAGGGAGAAGGAAAGATGATGTGCTGGAAGCTGCTTCCTGATTGGAGTTTTGACCTGCGCAACCCAAGGGAAGATAAGTCAGTGGTTGATTTTGTTCCAGAGGTTGGATCCCAGTTCTGAATGGCAGCTGTGCTGCCATGTTTCATTTTGGAACCGGACCCCTTCCAAAATGAAACACCCATCTCTCATAGCTATTTACTGTGTTCCCCAGTGCTATGTTTAATGTACTTTGTGCAAGAAGGCAAAATGGCCACTACCCCACAACAAACACAGCAGCTTCCTGAGATATCTTTGTTAAAGGTTCCAAAATGTCCCAAGTGCCTTTTTTCAACCGGTTGTTGCAAGACATTACGCCAAGAGCCGACGGGAAGGTCAGCAAATCTCCAGCTTTCTCTTTCCAGTCATGATCTCATTATAATGTACACAACTGATATAAATGATTTGCGTATAGGAAAGTAAACACATAAACCGAATGAGGAAGTAATTTTGACTTGGCCAAGACAAATAGGAGTGTAAATGTAAATACATTTAAGTTTAAGATGTGTAAATATACTGGCTTGACCTCAACAATCAAACAGTATTATGACACTAGAGATGTCAAGTGTTGTCAGCAGTTGTCTGATGTCCTACAGATAATTCAAGTACAACAGATGATCCTGTCAACAAATGGAGCAGCCAATTAACAAAACAATTAATGTGAGCAATTTCTTCCCTTTTGCTTCTGCCTAGTTCTTCTGTTCCCACTGCTAAGCAATAAACACATTTAAATTGGCTTAGCTATAAATATATTTACAAGTGCACACAAGCAATATATTTTTCTCTCCAGGGAAGAGATTCATCGTACCTGGAAGAGAATAAAACACACAATTTCAAACCAGGGCAAGAATGGTAAGAAAATTAAATCCACAAACATTTCCTACTCCTCAGGGATGAAATTGCTTCAAATGGGTGAGATTATCTTTATAATTGACTGTTTCCTTTGTGATGGCTACTTGGGTTCAGGTAGTCTCTCACTAACCACTCAGACACATTAAGTCCAGTGATGGCAAACCTTTTAGAGACAGAGTGCCCAAACTGTGATTCAAAACCCACTCTCCCCTCAAAGTGCCAGTACAGCAATTGAACCTGAATACAGGTGGCTGTGAAGGGGTCATGTTGGGTGCCCACAGAAAGGGCTCCGAGTGCCACCTTTGGCACCTGTGCCATAGGCTCGCCAACACTGCACTAGTCTGTTTATCTTGGGGTGGGAGGTGGTGATGGCTAGAGAACCTGTCTGGCTGGTTTCTCCCAGCACTCCAGTCTACTCCGTCTTGGCAGTGATTCCAGGGAGTCAGAAAATCCACAAGGCTAGGCACTCAGAACCATTATGCCCACCTGGCAAGGTACAACTACCATCACTCCCACAAGAATACCAAATCTCCTGGTAGCTGATCCAAGGCAAGCCCGGTTTCAATACCCAAAATGCTCTGATCAAAAAACTCAAATAGATTCTTGGAGATTTTTAAAATTATTTTGTTCAACTTACTGAAAAGGCAAAACTCCCCCAATTTTTAAAGGTTTCAAAAAGCCCTTTGAAGCAATGTTCTGTGTAAGGTGTGAGGGCGCACAAGTGCATAGAGCTTCATTGGCACTGTGCAGTGGCAACCAAAGTCAATGTCTCTTTACTTCTGGTTTTGGCTGAAACCCAATCTCCTGTGTGCAGACAAACATGGCTCCCATGCAGCGGGGGGGGGGGGGAGGAAAATTAGAAGGAACCTTGCTTTGAAGTGAAGTGCTGTACAGTTTAAAACAAAAATAAGGCAATCAAGAGAACACACTGGAAAATAACAAATCTAATCTAATCTATCTAATTCTCACATATTAGATAGAACAGAGTCAGCATAATTCTGAGGGATGTACAAAATACAGTCTTTTACATACAGCATAGCAGGACAGCAACTGAGCATAGCATCTCCTGAAAGGTAAGCTAAGCCAAATAAATTAACTCCTGAACCCCTTGTACACATTAAACATCCCATTCTAGACTATTCTGGATGGTCTGATAATCAAGCTTTGCTTTCCCTTGAATGTGCACAAAAACAAGAGTACTTTCTCCACACACCCTTCACACAGCTGGAATTGTTTTCCAATTAGCACAGTGTTGACTTGACCTTATTTATAAAAGATCAAAAGCAGGTCTTACTCTATTGTAGTTACTGGGCAGACATTGCCCTCAACACTCCCAGCCAGCTGTTCCCGGGTACTTAGAGAAAACCTTGAATTCTCCCAATGGATTTTATTTCCATGTTTCACCAATTTCTCAGTTTCTTCATACCTATGAGGAACAGTTATGCAGTTTTTGGTAATGATATTAGAGTACACAGCAACAAGATCACCTGCTTTGCTGTTGAGAGGCTGGTTGATTTATTTTTATGGTGTTCATACAGAACCGTGTTTGCAGTGGCAGAAATCCATTCCCTTTTAATTTAGTAATGGTAAATGTTCAATTATTGGATTGAGTTGCTCAGCCTAGGTAGACATTGAGTAGCTGCCCAATAAAACATTGCTCTTACATTGGTCTAAGGACCATAAAAATAAACTGAACTGAACTGAACTGTTTTTAGAAGATAAAATTTACAAGGGGCTATGCTTTCATGAGATAAAGTCTGTGGTGTGTGGGTTTCTTACGAAGTCCTAATAAAATGACAAAAACCAATGTGTGCTGGTTCTACTTCTGCAAATCTTAGCATTGAATATTTATTTACTTATTTACATGATATTTTAAGCTGGCCCACTACCAAGTGGTCTCTGGACGGCATACAGCAATATATTAAAACTATAAAACAACGTGTTAAAACCCATCAAAATCACAATATTGTATCATTTGTATTATTACTGCTTTGCCCAGTGATCACAGGGTGTTCAAACATATTTCTAACTCTGTAAAAATAACAGACTGTTTTGGTTGTCCCCTCAATCAGGGTCCATTGACCTCCAGGGTGAGACCCTGTTTGGCCAGAGTTTCCTTACAGGCACGCAGGACATGACCAAAGCAACACAGTTGGGCTTCGCACATCTTGTCGGCAACAGCTGAAATGCTGTATTTTGCTCTGATGTCATCATTGCACACATGATTCTTTCATGTGAGGCTGGAGGTCCTTCACAGCATCTTCATCTCCATGACACCAAGGCGATGTTCAGTTTCTTTAATTGCTGGCCAGCAGTCTGCGCCATAGAGTGCAACAGGTCAAACAATAGTGCTATAGATCTTTGATTTTAAACGGTCACTGATCTTTTTATCACATATTATGCTTGATGTTGTACACCAATTTAGCCAGCCAATGTTTATCTTCGATGTCAGCTCGTGACACAGGCTCCCGTCGGTCTGGTCCTGTGGCATTGACCGTTTTCATCTGTTTCATCACCATGGCAACTTCATCAGATGTGATAGGTTGCACAGCCCCCTGGACTGGGGGACCATATGGCATCAGGGGGTGCGGGAACACTTCTATGGGAATTTTCTCAAAGTAATCCCAACAGCGCTTTGTTGCTTCAACATAGTCATTGATCAGCTTTCCATTCTCATCATTGACACCATGGATTTTCTCAGTATCCTCAGTCCTTTTGTGGTGGGCTTTTACTAGTTTGTAGATGTCATGTTCGCCTTCACATGTATCAAGGTTTCTGTACAATTCCTCAAAGTGTACGGGCTTTGTTTTAGCTACTGCTTTCTTTGCACTGAAACAAGCATCACAGTACTTTTGCCAGTTATCAGCTGTCTTTTAAGCTAGGAAAACATAATAGAGCCACTTTTTTTCATGGACCACTGCCTTGACTTCATGTTAAACATTTCTCCTTTTCCAGGAGAAATATGGTTCATGGAGTCCCCAGTTTCTCTGCCCACAAATACATGGGCAGTTTAAGAACTTGCCTGCCACTGTAGAGAAAGCACATCTCACTCTGAGAATACTTACATTTGTGAAGTAAAGGGAGCTTCTAGAAACAAACATGTATGCAGAAAAAGGGCATACATTTCTTGAAAGGATAAAAATATCATAGAAATGACACTGGCACGAAGCCAGTTCCAGATGCTCATTGTAGTTGTGATAGGTCATCTTACAACACCCAAGTGCCCCTTCAGAGCTTCAGAAGGTAAAACAAAAGAAAGGAAAAAGAGTTGGTTCAGAAATTCCATTGGGCCTGCTAGGGAATACAGTGGTACCTTGTATAAAATAATTAATTAGTTCCAAATGAAATTATGTTAAGCAAATTTTCCTTTATACAAATTTCCCATAGGAATGCATTGAAAACAGAGTGATCCCATTTTTATGTTGTACAGATTTGCCCCATAGACGATTATGTTAAGCAAATTTCCCCGATCTCTGGAAATTTTTATGTTGTAAAAATTTTATGTTATACACACTGTTTGTTGTACAAGGGTCCACTGTACAGTGGTGCCTTGTAAGATGAATTTAATTAGTTCTACAGGTCAATTCATTTTACAAAAAAATAGTCTTACAAAACATGGTTTCCCATACGAATGAATGGGAAACTGATTAATCCATCCCGGAAGTCAGGAAAAAAGGCCAAAATAGCTGATTCCCCCCCCCCCCCCGACCTCTTTATAAAGTGCACTTTAAAGGCATGCAGAGCCAACACCCACCCATCCCAGAACACACACACACATACACACCACAATGCAATGCAAACGTGGAAAAAAGCAATCTCCAAGAAAAAACCTCGGTCGTTCCAGCCAAAAGTGCAATAAAATGCAATGCAGTGATGATCAATAGCAAGCAGCAAGACTGTTCCCACTAAAACTGCAATGAAAACCAATGCAGACATGATCAAAAGCAAGCTCCAATTAAAAAAAAAAACCCTGGGTCATTTCCTCCAAAATTGCAATAAAAAGCCATACATAGAAGATCAAAAGCAACCTCTAAGAAAAAAACCCCGGGTTGTTCCAGCCAAAAGTGCAATAAAAAGCAATGCAGAGATGATCAAAAGCAAGCTCTAAGAAAAAAAACCCAGGTCGTTCCTGCCAAAAGTACAATGGAAAGCAATTCAAAAGCACAAACGAAAGCAAGGAAATTTATTTATTTATTTATTTATTTATATATTTATATACTGCTCCATCTAGCTACATGGCTACTCTGGGCGGTTTACAAACTGAACAGAAATCAAACCATAAACAGTAAAATACAATATAACAGATGAGTATAAATAAAAACACTATAACTAGTAAACAATATATAACAACAGCATAAAACAGGAGCAAGATGGGCTACAGATAAAAGCAAATAAATATATGTATAAGCAATCGTTATTAAACAGCAATCATTATGAAACAGATTAATACCCAGGGAAAGCCTTTTAAATAGCCACATCTTTAGATGCTTCTTAAAAACTGGGAGGGAAGGTACCAGACAGATCTCAGGAGGAAGTTGGTTCCAGAGCTGAGGGGCTGCCACTGAGAAAGCCTGATTTCTCGTCAAAGATTAACGGGCCTCCTTCAGCGACGGCACCCTCAAACGTCCTGCCTGAGATGATCGGCAGTACTTTGCGGCAGGCGCCGTTCTGCCAGATAGCAAGGTCCTAAACCTAAATCTCAGCTCCCTAACGTTCCAAGCTCTGAAAGTCCAAACTGCTGCAAAACAATGTCCAGAATGGCTCCAAAACTTGATGAAAAAAATTCCTCCCACCCACCCCTAGAAACTACAGGGGACACAATACATCCTGGGTAACGTGTTTTAAAATGCAGAATGGATTTTCGTCTTGCAAGGCATCCCATAGGGACTATTAATCTTGAAAAACATGCCTATTCCCAGAAATTTCATTCGTCTTACAAGTTTTTCATCTCACAGAACATTCGTCTTGCAAGGTATTGCTGTACTTTTGCAGTGTTTTATGTATAAGGAATATACAAAAGAGCTTGCGAAACTTGCTTTTAGAGACTACAACTCCCAGAATGTTCCAACTAATATGAATACTGCCCATGCTGCTAGCAAGATCTTGGGAGTTGCAGTCAAAAAAATTTAACCTTTCTAAACTCTTGAAAAAAATTATAATATAAAAATATAAAATTTATAATATAAAAAATTACAATATAAAACATAAGACAACATTTATACAAACGTCATAAAAATAATCAAATACTACCAAATATGACAAAACAAGTCCCGCGCAACCCACCGCCTACTCGGGACTTGAAACAAACGTGCAAATCTTAAGATATTGATCAACCCAATGGACTCCAAAATACATTGAGTCTTCTCCCGGTGCATACACTTTACCCTTTTGAAATACATATGCCAACAGTTTATCCCATATTCCATTGAAATCTTCAGACTTCTTAAATCGCTTCTTAATTCTGATTTCACAAGTCAGTTTATCATTAAGAGCCATATTTCATAAATCCCTATACCTTTCCTTCATGTTTTTGGTTGCTTGATCTCCAGTATTTTGCAAAAATTACAGTAACCTTGCCACTGTTATCATAATTACTAACTCCATCTCTTCTTTCTTCCATTGTGCATTCACAACCATATTGAACAATATCATTTGTGGAGACATTTGAATCCTTTTCCTTATTATTCCTTGCATTTCTTTAAAAATTAACATCCATTCCTTCTTCTTATTTCACACAGCCACCACATATGCAGGTATGTCCCTTTTTCTTTTTTTACAGCTCCAGCATAATGTAGATATTTATTTATTTTATTTAACTTCACAGGTGTTATATGCCATCTCCAATATATTTTGTAACAATTTTGTTTTACTCTCACTGACATCTTTTTCACTATCTTTTATCCCACATTCCCCCCCATTCTTCATTTTTTATTTCTTTATTAATGTCTTCTTGCTGTATCTCTTTTAACTTACTTTCTTTATAGTCTTCTTGTATTAATAACTTATATATCTCACTTACTGTACCTTTTCTATATATTTTATTCCCTTTATCTTATTCTTTCTATAATTTCTTCAAACCTAGTCAATTTTCTACAATCTCTTGCTTCAATTATCAATTTTTCCAATTGTATAATATTTAACCAAGAAATGTTTTCTCCTAATTTATCCTTTATACTTTGCCTATCCTGAATTTGTTTCTGCCAATCCTATAAAACTTTCTAAGCTCTAAAGGATGTGGCCACCTTCTCTCTCTCTCTCTCTCTCTCTCTCTCTCTCTCTCTCACACACACACACACACACACACACACACACACACACACACACACACACACACACACACACACACACACACACACACACACA
>JAHTLZ010003518.1:21169276-21194460 GCA_023846285.1 Phrynocephalus versicolor
TATTATTATTATTATTATTATTATTATTATTATTATTATTATTATTAATCCTGATGGTCTGGATTATTTTTATTTTATTTTATTTTTATTTTTATTTTTTACTGCTGACCACATGGCTTGCCTACCAGCTGTAGTGCGGCTGGTCGGCTCCCCCCCCCTTTTTTTCCCTGGAGACTCCTGGACACTCCCTGCAGCCGGGATGGAGGACCCCAGGAGCAGCACCAGGTTGGAGACACTGCAGGCAAATGAAACGAACGAAAATGAAATGGAAATTTCCGTTTCTTTTTGTTTCGTTTCTCATAGGGGGCAGTTCATTATTCATTTCGTTACATAATGAAACGAATAATGAATAATGAAATGAACCAAAAGTTCATTTCGTGCCCATCTCTATTGATAGTTATTAATCTAGAAAAGGGAATTTTCAGACCTCTAGTTTTCTTGGCAAGCTGACTGCACAAGAGCAGTGCCCTGAAATGAGAGAGTTTTAATGGGGAAGAAGATTTGAGAATGCAAATTTTGCTTTCTAAAGTGGGACAGGAAATGCTGCCAACCCCTTCAGTTCCTGGACTTTCACCAAAGGCTAGCAAAGATATTTTGGCACCTGAGCTGGAAAAATTGTACCAGAACTTCTCTTTTTCTTCCTGGCAGTAGAAATACAACAATTATAAACTGGTAATTGACAATGTCTCTTCTTACAGCCCACATATGTCGCCTGTGGTGGCCTCCTCATTTTAGCAAAAGATAGGGCTGGTGCTGCTCTAGAGGAATCTTCTTTCTCAATGAAATTTTAACTTTTCTGTGTTGCTGGAAGAAACATGGTAAAATCTGCTGCGATGAAATCCTGGCCGCCATTCACAGAAATAAGTATAGCATGGAGCAGGATTTTCAGCTATGTCTGATGCAGAGCAGGCCATTATTTTGATTAGATTTTGTACCTAGTGGTGAAAAATAAATTACAGATGCCAAAAGGGAGAAAAGGGAGATACCAATGACAAGTCTTCACTAAAGTACAATATATTGAATTGTTTACTTGCTTGTTAATGTTCAGGTGAGGCTTTCCTGTGTATCCCAGTTGTTCCAAAACAAAATAATTTTACATCGCAGCTCATTTTTAAAGGGAGCTGTTTATGACCAGTTGGACATTTTCTCGATTATCTCAATCTGCACCTAAAGCTTGATAGGGCACAAACATATTTTTTTTTTAAAAAAGCATACTGATGTGAATGAAAAGCATTGTTGGAGGCAATGGAAATTGAATGACATTGGTGCATATACTCCCTCTCCAGTGTTCATCTTCACATCAAAGCATCTGGAAGATTGAAACTATATTTGGATTTCAAAGGAGCAGCCTCAAATGCCTTTACAGTGGCAGGGTGGGGTGACCCTCTGCTGGATTTCTTGAGCTACCTCTGCACTGGGTCACAGTTGTTAGACAGAGCTTTGACGGACGAGGAAGCAAAAAAATGCCACTGTCCCAACAAGAGATGTCATAACAACCTCTCACTCAAGATTCTTTAGAATCTGGCAAGGGTTAGCTTCTTATTTTCTCCATGGGGTTCACTGACAAGTCCTAAAATATCCCAGAACCCATTAGGAATTAAAGCTATAGAACAAGAAACAAAGGGAATTCAAAGATGAACCTTGCAAAGCCAACCAAAATTGCTTCCGTAGCTGGAGAGATAAGCAGTTGGTAAATTAGCAAAGGAGCTGACATCTTTGACTGTGGGAATCGCAGCATGAGGGGCTGGATGAGATGCACCCCGAAGTTCAGGCTGTCACTTTTTTGAATCTACGTCTTGACTGTTTATTAAGAATGAAGAGACCATCTGTATTCCCAACAGATGAATTCTGTCATTGCCCCCCATCCAGACACAGACCCTTCCATTTAAAGGTTCCCCCCCCCTTTTGAGATACACTAAGGCACATCTTATATATATTTATATCCAAATCCTGTACAATTTGCACTAAGGTGAGCCAACCCAGCAGCTGTGAATCAGTATCCAACGGAGACTTGGTCTATCACTTGCTTTTTTTTGGGGGGGGGGGCATGTCTGCCTGGCAATGGAGAGGGAGAGAGCACAAGAGAAGTAGACATCAAGCAAGCAGCAATTATAAATGAAATGGCATTTCCTTGGATTCTGCAGTCTTGGTGCAAATAGCCTTATCACGCCTCTAGGAACTCTGTGCAAGAAGCAGGAGACCTTTTCTCAAGAAGACCTTGCACAAAAAGACACTCTATAAGGACTAGGCTGTACATGAAAACGGTACATGCTTTGTTAATGTGTGAATGACCAAAATGTGTATAGATTTGGGGGAGAAATATGTCCAAGAATTCATTAGCTGACAAGGAGATGGGAGACGTTTAGGAAACTATATAAATATAAATGTTTACGATAATAAAAATAAATTGCACCTGTGTGCCACATACCATTTTTCTGCATGTGCCCTCTGCTCAGCCGTATGTGCACGTAGCTGTCCTGTGTGTGCCAAAATGTGCATACATACATTTGTTGTTGCTCATGTGAGTTCAGTTGAGAGTGTATCCAAACAACAGAGACATGGTTTCTGCTTATCAGCCAGCTAATATACCCAATTCAAATGTCAGAGTATGTGGTTTACTCAACATGTCAGGAAGAGACCACCTAGCACTGCCTCTTTTATCATAGATTAATTGAATTGGAAAGGGCTATAAGGTCATCAAATTCAACCCTCTGTTCAATGCAGAAATCCAAATCAAAGCAGAGATGGTTGTCCAAATATCTTTTGAAAGCCTCCAGTGCTGGGTTGCTCACCACCTCCTGAGGTAATTGGTCCCATTGTTGTAAAGCAAAAGCAAAGCCAAGTGGTCTGCTTACACACCGCCCCATATCCCTTCAAGTAGTCTCTGGGCGGTTTACAGTTTTTAATTACAGTATACAGGCTACACATTGTGCTCATTTTACTGACCTCAGAAGGATGGAAGGCTGAGCCAACCATGAGCCTGCTACCTGGGATTGAACCCCAGGCCGTGAGCACAGTTTTACCTGCAGTACAGACATTTCACCACTGCACCACGAGGTTTTAATAATTCAAAAAAATTTTCTGACATTAAACCTAAATCTGGCTTACTGCAGCTTGAGCTCATTATTATGTGTCTTGCACTCTGAGGTGACTGAGAACAGATTCTACCCCTCCTCTGTTTGATTGCTTTTCAAGTATTTGAAAAAGTGCTATTAGGTGTCCCTGCCATCTTTGTTTCTCAAGGCCAGTTCTCCTCCCCAGATCTTTCAGACTTTTCTCATAGGGTTTGTTTTCCAGTCCCCCGAATCATCCTTTATCATTGCTTTCTTCCTGCAATAATTGACATGTCTGAATAGGAAAACAATTCTTGCTACGTACAGATTCTCCATGCAAACATGAATGCTAGAAAACTAGCATCGCCACATACATGGAGACTCTTCACACCAGCAGGTGCTTCGCTTGTCATTCATTGCACGAAGAAAATGATGATGAAAGGACCAGAGCGAGAGACTTCCTTCCACACATTTTGAGTAGACCAGGTATTCTAATGCTTGAACAGGGATTCTATATCTGGGGATGAACACATTGCTTGGACAGTGCTTGATATTTATTAGGAACCTTTGCCCAAGCAATGTAGGAAACATCTCAAGTCACTTCACATTCAACAGGGATGATTCATTATGGGTGGGTATGTCCCATGTGATGCTCTGTGTTTGTGTGCCTCCTTCATACTGAATTTACGGAATCACCTGAATTTACGGGAGCTCCCCACTCTATACTTGATACACCTCTAGGCTCCTGGTTTGCATAGAGACCGGATTGTGGCATGGTGATCACTGTTATCTATTTCTATATTGCTAAATGTTATTTTGCTAAATAGAGACACAGTACAATATTAAATCTCGATACGATAGCATATTCACCTTTGCAATTAAATAAGCAAGGCCATTTTTCCTGGTGGTGGTGCGGTGTCATACATGCATGTGCAAAAGCTAGATCTAAAATGTTTTGATAAGTGATTGTAATATGTAATGAAAGATGTACATATTTGAAAGATGAGTTACTGAGGCATTAGCAACCTAGAAATGTGATTAGACATCCATATTAATAAACACCTGTCACTGCTTTATAACAGATGTTCTGAGAAAACATCAAATGCAAATTCATGAGACATTTCACTCTGCTGTTAATTACATTACCTATCCCATAATTTATTAGTTGTATTTTGTTCCATTTCAGTTACTAACTGGTGTTTCATGAAAGGGGAAAATGTTTTGGTAATTTTTGGAACCTGGATCTTTGCAGGGGGCGGGGGATGCTTTGAATTTTTTAAATGTTAATTTGGTTCTTATCCAAATTACTTTTTCTGCCAAAAGCCATGTTTATAGCAAATATCTATAGAGCGGCATGCCTTCATCCTGCGTTTCTCCACACTTCTCCAGTTTCTTAGTACATGTCTGAGTTTATTATTCCTGTACACTGGAGGTCAAAGGAAAGCAAACTAGTTACCTCTGGTGCTCCAGATCATAATTCCCAGAAGCCATAACTACTGTAGCAGAACCAGTGATTGGGAATAACAGGGCTTGTAGTCCAATTTAAACATGTTTGTTTAGTAGGGAATGAGAGACTTGGATTACGCATAAGGACTTCACATGTGAATTCTTTAAAGCAAGTCACAGTTTCAGTTAAACATATTGTGAGTAAGTATAGGAAGAGCTTCAACTAGACTTTAAGACTATTCTGCCATTTAAATTCAGGATTTTCTGAAAGCCAAAATAGGATTCTTATTTCATGCGAGGTCCTACGGCAGTTTATTTCCATAGATAACCCTAACAATGATTGTGGCTAAGAATATATAGATGCCCCCTGCATGCAGGTAGCATCTTGGGTGAAGCATTGCCCATAAGTTTTGCACCATTGCTGTTGATTCTGGCAAAATACCATGGGTTGTTTTGTGAAGCAAGACTTGGCACCAAAACCATATGGGTTGTGCTTCTCCAAACCAGGTAATCATGCAAATAGTTATTTAGGTCGCTCAGTTTTATAGGACTATCTGTATGGTAAATCTACAGAAGCTTGACATCCATGAATTAGAAGAAAGTGCAGTAGAATGTGATGCAACAAGTTGGAGGAGAGGCTAATTTTTCTTTAAAAAAAATACACTCCCATGATATCAATCGCTGAGGGGAGATCTTTTTGAAAGTATCTACCTTGACTACTACTCTGATAGCAGAACACCATGGAGGTAGTAAAAAACCATGACAGAGCATTTGGTCACAGCCTAACAGAGCAGATGTCATCTCAATGATCAGGGAATCTATTGAACTGCTCTAACAACAAATGGAACTGCATCCAATGAAAACAATGCTGCCAAAACTAAGGAGGTTCTCATTGAAAAAGTATGTCTTGACACACCCAAATGCCCCATTTTAAAATTAAGATTAAAAAAAACACATGTTTTCCAAAAAGGGCAACCACCATGAGATTTTTTTCACTTCTACCACAAAATGAAAAGATCAGTACTTTCTACATAAAAGCATATATATTTAGTAGACCAAGTATGTAGCTCTGACATTTATTACAGACGGGCACGAATTTAAAAAAAGAATTGCAAAATTCATCAAAAAATCTCTAATTCTAAATATCTAAATTCTCTAATCTCTTCACCAAGCTTGCAGGGGTTGTAGAGGAACATCATGGGAAGCTTCTCTGCAATGTTGGTATCTCTAGATGCCCAGGGAAAACTTTCCAGGGGGGGTGGTATTTAGGGATAGATGTCTCGGACATCCAGAACCCAAATTTCACCAAATTTGCAGGGCTTGTAGAGGAGAGGCTGGGAAAACATCTCTGTATTATTTTTATCTCTAGGTTCCTGGAGGACATTTTATAGGATTTTAAGGGCAAAAGCAAATTAATTAACTGATTCATCAATTTATCAGAAAAAACATAATTTCATGATTTGTCTACCTTGACGAATCATGATTCTAAATGAATAGCAATTTTCACGCCTATCTCTTAGTGTGACTTTAAAAAATTTTCATTGTCATATATGCCCACTGGAAAAATGTACTACACAAAGAATACCATACCTAATTATAATGTATTTGCAAACTACTGTATATTGAAGAACAAAATGGTGACACATTAGAATGTAAATATGTTGAATATTCTTTTACAATACAGTACTTCTATTCATGGTTGCTGAGTTCTCCAAATCCATTGTTTTGAAAGGGGGATGAGAACTTGATCTATGTTTCGGTACAGAGGGGTAGGAATAGGTCACCACAATAAGAAAATCTTGTTACTGTGTGCATACCTTATGTGAAATTCGTTAAAAGGAGCAGCTACAGCTGCATCTTCTTTGTTTATGTGTATTTAGCTCTTTGTTGTTGCTGATGGTGGTGGTAGTAGTGTTAACTGTAACTATTCATTCACTCCTGTACACTCTTGCAATAAGTATTGTTCCAAATATGTCTTTTGGGGGAGAAACAACAGTAACGAAACAAAACAAAATAAAACCAGGAAGCAGCATTTCATTGCAGACAAAACAAAACAGTCAATTTTTTGTTGAAATGAACCATTTTGTTCCATCTGTAAAAGGGGTCCCTTACCTGATGTCATTGGCTGAACCCCCCCCCCCCCCGAACATGGCCGGGTCGCCACAGCAGGAGCCCCACGCTGGCGATCTGGCCATTTTAAAGGATTATAGCCGAGCTGTCATTGGCTGACCCAATCACTACTGGGGAGATGACAGCTGATGAAAGTACTGCTACTGCTTGTAGAACACCTTAAGCAATTAGTTTTGCCATTTAAAGAAAGAAATGTAGCTCCCATAACTAGCACTCCTGCCATGCTCTTCCAATATAATTCCTGAGGATTCTCACACCTCTGGCAAAGAAATATTCAAAATGTCTGATCATGCTCACTGCCAAATAAGGTATCACTGAATCTGGAGTTGTTATTTGATCCCAGTTCTCAAGGAGTACTATCTGCCATTTCTTTCTTTTCAGCAAATTCCTTGACATTGACATAAGAATCAAGAACGGTTGGCTTCATACATTGGCTGAGTAGTGACAGCTGCATTTCCAGCATACTTGTTAGATAGGCACAGTTATTATAGGTGTACATTTATAAACATCGATATAGGTGTACATTTGGTGGTGTATGGATGTGAATCCTTGCTTACTTTGTCATTTTGCTAAGAAAATGCAAAGGTTTTCTTCTTGCCTAAAGGATGGTAATGGTTTTTCTGGACAGTCTTGGAAAGAATTTGCACATTTGCAGGATCAGCTTTTGTGCATTTCTGCTGATGTGTTGTGCGAGTTATTAAACAAGAGACAGAGAGAGAGACAGAGACAGAGAACTAAACAGCTTATCTCAGTCAAGATCCAAATATATTTGGATGATGCAATTAATCACTAAATTTATATACTTATAAAAGTGATTGACCAAGAGTATTTAAGTAAAACATAGATATACAGCAGACTTAGGCCACTATCTCACCTGGGGGGAAGATCCAGATATTGTGAAAGTCCTGCTTTTCTTCTTTCTTGGTCACGTGGCTTGAAGATGTTGGATATCAGTTCCCATGTACAATTTTTTTTTTAAAAAAGTGCTGTTCAGCCCCACAGCCAGCAGGTGGTGCTAGGGGAAAAATGAAAAATAAAAAACAGCCCGAAGTGCAGCTGGTCAGCACTGAATGGGGGGGATTTTAAAAAATAAAAATAAAAAAGTGCCGACCAGCCCCAGGAGCTGGTGGGGCTAGGAAAAAAATGAAAACAAACAAACAAAAAACCTAGCGCTGACAGCCAGAAGGCCAGCTGATCAGTGCTGGGGATGGGGAGGAGAAATTTTTAAAAATAAATTTAAAAAGAGCCAACCAGCCCCAGCATGAGCTCGTCAGGGCTAGGAGAAAAAAGCAGAAAACCAGATCATATGCAAGCTCCCATGGACTTCTGGCTTGCATTTTTTAATGGAGCAAAAAATCCCCAACTTCTCCAGTAGATCATGGAAAACTTGCTAAAAGGGGCATAACCATTTTTAAAAACCCCATGGCCATGGGGACAATATTTTTTGGAAATGCTTTATCTTGAAATTAGTCAGCATTTTAAAGGACATGTGAGAGCCCATAGATAGTTGTATTTTCTTTCCATCACAAACTATTCAGCAGGAGTCCTCATCAAATTCTATTTCCAATATTATCTGTATTTCACCAACATAACATTTTTCACTATGGTACATTCCTTATCATGCCGAGGTTTAGAATTACAAAAAGTGTTGTGGTTTCTGGTTGAGTTTTTGTATAATGTATTAAAATTTTTGACAAAGAAAGTCTCAAATTCCCATATAAGTCTAATATGGTCTCAGTGGAGTTGGCTGTTGTGATGGAGGAGCTAAGACACTGTACAAGTAAAACTCTGAATGAAGTAATTGTCCCAGAGAGTTACCAAGTTTGCTAGACCACTTCTAGGGGTAGTTCTTATAAGAATAGAAGACAGTGAAGGTGATTCTATGTCTGAATGCACCTTTAGAACAGTGAGTCATCATCATTTTAGATCCTTTACCGCCAAGGGTAAATGATCACTCTCTGGGCAGCAGTCCACCTGCAAATAAGAAATTGATTCCAGCAGATTATATAAGTGATCATAACATGCCATATAGTGGATGCACCAGAATTTGATAGAATTGTAACTTCTGTGAGTCTGTCACATTTCATATGCCTATTTACAATGACCAAGTCAAGACTTGTGGTCATTGTCATGAGACAATGTCAAGCAAAATTACAACTTTAATCTTTAGAGTATCTTTTGAGAAGAGGGTGGCCTTGGTCAAATTCAGCAGGTATGTCATTTTTGCTTATCCTAGCATTAAAGTCATCAGCAATAATAACAGAGCTCTAGGGTATAATAATATCAAATTGTTAATATATTTCTCTAATTTAATCCCAAACATTCTAGTCTGTGATTTCAATTGCTGTGGGGGTAAATAATAATAATTAGAAGAACATTTTAACTAAATTTCAGAATCATAGTGGGGGAAATATGGGGCAGATGCAAAGATAGCCACTCCACCTTCAAAATGACCACCTCTTTCACTAGGAACTGCTTTAAGGAAACAGTATGAGACACATAACCATCTCTTACCAACTCTTCCTGTTCCCTGTCTCTTGAAGCAAGAGAATATCAAATGTAATGGTATTATGTACAACTTTTGTGGACCATCTGCAATGTTTCATGATAAGAACCTAATTTCAGAATTTTCCTGTTGTGGAGATAGCCAATCAGCACCATTTTCATTTTCCTCATGTCATCTCCTCCCACAACTGGTTTGTTCCTTTCACTCATAATCAGCTTCCTTATCCTTTGCCTGTTGGGTTCCCCTTGTTGCCACTGACTCCTGACAATAAATGTCCTATCAACATCCTTATTGACAGGTTCACCACCTCTTCTGTTCTTGATCTTCAAACTAGGACCACAAGGATTTGATTTTAAAAAGGGAAGAAGCATGAATATTTTAAGCCTCTTTTTAAGATGACTATTGCAATAGATGTCAATAAAAGGATCAAATGCAATAAAACAGAATTACATCAAAGGGAAGCTATGGCTAAAGAGATGTTAGAGGGGAAGGATAAGCCTTGTAGTAAAACATGTGCAGGGAGGAAAGTAGTAAAGGTTTCGTCAGGTGTGATGGGTTCTCCAGGTTTACAGGGTGCAACTTTTGCTGAGCAGGAATCACAGATGCCAGCCGCAGACTGGTTTTCCCAAAACCAGTAGCTGAAAAGCAATTTCCTGACAGAGTGATTTGTGGGTCTATAACTTGGATGCCTGAAACCCCATCTTCACCACCAAACTGGGAGGAATTGTAAAGGGGGGTTGGGACAAGCTTCTGTAGAATTTTGGTATCTCTAGGTGCTTGAGGAGCACTTTCCTCTGGGGGCACAGTTTGGGTTGTATAATCTGAACACCAGGAATCCAATTTTCACTAAACATGGAGGGGCTGTAGAAGAGAGTTGGGGAAAGCTTGCCTTCAATTTGGTATCTCTAGATGTTTGGAAGGTATTTTATAGGTATTTTATAGGCGGGGGAATGAATTGACAAATGAATTCACTGTTATTACACTTACCGTATATACTCAAGTATAAGCCAAGTTTTTCAGCCCTTATTTTGGCCTGGGGAAAAACACCCTTGGGTTATACTTGAGTCAATAAGTTGCCCAGGCTTTTTTTGTTGTTGTTTGTTTAAAATTAGGTGCTTGGAAGGCTTGTGGAGAGCAGCTGAGGGCAAGTCCTGATCAGACAAGCAACAGTGGTGCCTCCACTTCCCATATGATTCCAATGAGAAAGTTCAGGGGCACCTCCTTTGGAGCTTCATAACTCAGCCCCCTTACCCCCAAGTCAACAAGAGGGTGACTGAGGCAGCAAGTCCATGAGACATGCAAGGAAGAGGAGTTCCGCTCCCTGTCCACAACATCGGTATTGCAACTGCTGTCCCCTAGCCCCAACAAGCTTAGGGTGAGGGTTAAAATTGAAGTCTTCCCTTGCACCGTGGAGCTGGATACTGGCTCATCATTTTCTATAATTTCTGTTTAGAGAGTTTGCCCGGATGAGGGGGCCACCCCTTCGCCCAGCCCCAGTTCATTTGTGGGATTTTCAGAGGAATGTTATTAAGATCAAGGGAATGGGCAGCTTCAAGATACAGTACACGAGATTTACCAAAAAACTGGACCTGATAGTAGCACTCTCTATGTTGGCTTTTATTGCTGTAAGATACCCCTCAATTCCTTGTTCTCAAACTTGAATGTGTCTTAAATGTAAAAGCTAAAGGTTCCCCCGCACATGCATGCTAGTCATGTCTGACTCTAAGGGCGGTGTTCATATCCGTTTTCAAGCCAAAGAACCAGTGTTGCGCAAGTCTGCTGAGTCACCACGCCTCATATCTTAAATTTACTGGGCTCTATATTATCTCTCATTATTGTAAGCTGCCTTGGGTCCTTTTTGAAGGAGAAAGGCAGGGTAAAAATACTCAAAAATAAAAATAATTAAGTAAATAAATTCTGAAATTCAGTTTTGGTCCCTGGACCTTCTGATTTCATGAGTTTTGAGCATCACATCTGGTCCACTTTTGGGGATTTCTGTTGGAATCCAGATTTTATACCATGTTTGAATGTTGAAGAGTTCATCCAAATGTAAAAAAAAAAAAAAAAAAAAAAAAAAAAAACCACCGACATTATAATAAACGCTCACAGTTTAATGAGGCCAGGTAGAAAGATTTAAAAGCAAAAGGGCCAAATTATTAACATTTTCTTGCAAGCGTTGCAGCTGTCTGATTAACAAGATTGTAAGCAATGTGCTCATGAAAAATAGTAGGTCAGCTGTTTGGACTGTGAGCCATAAACACACTGATTGCTCAATTACATTTGGTGTATAATTTTATCCAGATAATTTCCCCTCATTCTTTCTGAATGCATGCTCAGTTTCAGAGCTGCCATTTCCTTGTTAGAAAAATCCTTACCTGACAAAGAACTCTAGTCTCACAGCATGAGTTTGTAAATATTACATTGCAGGTCAGGAACCTCTATCTTTTATTTCTATGCATGCTAAAGAAGTAGGAAAACAATTTATTCATTTTTTTCTAATAATTTCTGTTATCAAAGCCAAAACAGTTGGCTCTTTTACTGCTTTTAAAAGGCATGTTTGGCACGTCAGAGAATCTGATTAATATAAAGTGATTTTGTTTTGATCTTTCCACCTTGTATTTGAAATTGCATCCCCCCAACCATATGATCTTCAAATAATGTCAGTACCATTCACCTGTAGTCAATACTAGGGTACAGCTCTGATCCTACTTATTTAGACAGAACCTCAGTAAGATTTACTTCAAGGGAAGTGTGTTTGGAACCTACATGGGTTGTGTCAATGCATATAGAGCAATGTATACATGAAGCTAATAGAGCAATTCCAAAGACGCTCATAATCTTGGTATTTTAAGAAGTTCCATTTCATTTGGGCTGGGGAGCATCTTAACATATTGTCCTATAGTCCTGTGAGAATTTATTCCATGTCCCTTATTGCAAAGCTGCAGTCACTGGGCTGTAGGTAGCAACTGCAAATTTGGGGCTTTGTCTAGAACACGGGTGCCCAACCTGTGGGTCACAACCCCGGGGGGAGTTGAAAAAATATTTTTGGAGAAGGTCACTGATTTTCAGAGGCGGGAGAAACATCACTCTCGAATTGTATCCCGGCTCCCAGGTTCTCATCCACATGAACCTTGCCCCCTCCCTTGCTTGTGCCAAGATATCTGTGGGGCTCCTGAGCTCCTGTGGGGACCTGGCTGTGTGCTGTCCTTCTCTGGTGATGGAGGCTCCTCCTTGGTTCTTTTGGCTAGCTAGCTGGTTTGGGCAGGGGACTAGAACAGGGAGGATTGGGGGGCAGAACTGCGATGCACAACCCTTGTGAGCCAGGCTGGCAGCAGCAGGGCTTGAGAGGCAAGGAGGCAGTGGCAAGGTGGAGGGGGAAGGGGAGATATGGTGGTGAAGGGGGCAAAGGTCACTACTGTTGCTACTGCTGAAGTGATGTTGCCCTCTGCTTGCCTCCGCTGCAGGCTGCCTCTGCCATTTTAGGTAGCGAGAGAGCCAGCACTTGGTTCTAAAGGGGAAATCGAAAAGGCCAAGTGATCTCCCACTTCCCAGCCCATTCGTTTTTGTTTTCTGATATTACTAAATTGTATTCAGCATTGGAAAATTAAAAGGTCTGGGGCAGCAGCAGTTTTGATTTATGCCTGAGAATCTGCGGCCTTATAAAATTCATCTCTTCTTTGAAATTTGGTACATGTGAAATCTAAGACCATGAGATTAAGAGAAACACTGGAACACAAACATTTATTCACAGTTTCTTCAAAAGGAGGAATTCAAAATATATCCATGGAAGAAATTATTCTCACATTAGCTAGGAAGCTGAAATCTGGTTCATTGCCCAACATCAGAGATGGCACAAGTTTCTCTTTTCAATGTTCATATCAAAACATAACCTTCCACATCTCAAATATTGCACTAGCATGCTGGGTAGCTCGGTAAGTTATGCATCTGGTTGCAAATCCAGGGGGTGGGAGTTCAGCCCCCCCCCCCCACTGTTCAGCCTAGAAAAGCCAGCCTGTGTGGTCTTGGGAAAGTTGCATAGTCTCAAATGCTGCCGGAAGACAGGAATGGGAAACCACCTAGAAAATTATGAAAAGGGTTGCCATAAGTCAAAATTAACTTGGCAGCAGTATTGAGCTTGGTGAGTTCTGGTATCTTAGAAGGTGTAGTCTGCAAAATATATATTTTTTAATCTTGGATCTGTGTGAGTTATGATATTACGTATAAGATGCATAGTTTAAAAAAAATAGCAAAGCAATACCTTCACTCAATGTTCTCCAGTTACCTGATGTTTTTCAGTTACCCAGTGTTCTTTAGTTTCTGGAAAAGAGCATTTTTCATTAAACAGTTTGAATTCCAGCACCAGGTTTATGTCATAATATCAGACCTTTCTCCAGATCTGATATTATGAAAATTGAGGCAGGAAAAGGTGCAAATTCTACTCCTCTGGAGCCATCCACTGGGATGTTTCCGTTAAGGATATCCAACTTTGTTTATGGAATATAAGTTTTTTGTGGGAGCTAAATCAAGGAGTTCGTGGTGTTGTTAGACTGTTGTCTTGGCATTGAGTGGTAGCCTTAAGAAGATTTGAGATGGTCTAGGCTTCATCTTGGCTCTTGCATTCAAGGTAAAAGTGTCTGGTTTAGTCCATAAGCCTTTGTCTAGAATCTAGATCATTGATCCTAAAGTTTGACCAACAAATAGAGTTGTACACCAGCAGTTTCTGAGGATAAAGGTTTGAAGTGCTAGCTCATAAAACAAGCTCAAGTATTTGTGACTGAGTGCTTCTGAAACTTTGAGGTTCTGCCTCATGACCCATTTAAGGAGGAAAATATTTGTTTTAATTCAGCTGCAAAAGAATGCTCAGTAAGGATACATCTAGTGCTTTTGGTGACAAAATAAAACCTTTTTTCCTCCCTATAAAAGCCAGAAGGGAATACTTGATGGAGCTTTTTAGAGCAAGGATAAGTACCAGCATGTATAGTTCGTTGTTTATTTTGCAGCCATTGTTGAATCTTAAGAGAGTAATAGCGAGATCTAACACTTTAAGAGTCTTTGAGATTGAAAACAACATGAAATATCTCAATCAATGACGGTATCACCCTTTTAACAAAGAAAGAAACCAGTTGATGATACCAGTAAGATAATGGCCTTAAAAGAAAGAACAGGTTGAACTAGCAAAGTTTTATATTTAATGTCTTATATTTCATTACTGCAAGCCGCCTTGGTCCTTTTCCAAGGAGAAAGGCTGGGTTAAAACTACGTAAAAATAAATAAATAAATAAAACCCCAAAGTACAATGGAAGAAAGACTGTGCAAGCAAATCAATGTCCTTGTTCCCTAGGTGTCCAATCACACAACTGGCCACCTGATTGATTGTGCAGTCTAGCAAAGAGCAGACATGCAATGGGCAGCCGAGAAAATGAATATCCCCTCGCACAGTTGCCTTTCGGGGACCAGATAGGACAAGAGGATTCTAGCCAAATAGTTGGATGCGTGTGACAGTTCCGTTTTTTTAAAAGAGCCATTTCTGTGTTCCCCTGCAATTACATACAACCCTGGAAAGAAACTTTGGCCCAGCTGTTAAAAAGATACTTCTTACCAATCTTACCCTGGCACTAATTCAGAACACCACTGTGATTATCAGCCAAAGTCTGATTACTTCCACCCACTGGTATAAGGTCTTTGGCACAAATCTCTGAAGTGCATTGCTTCTAATTAGTTAGTTAGTGTAGGAATTTGTTGTCATACCCTAGCCCATTGTTGGTAAACCTATGGCACTGGTGCCAAAGGTGGCACTCGGAGCCCTTTCTGTGTGCACCTGACATCGCCCTTCACAGCCACCTGTATATTCAGGTTAAATTGCTGTATTGGCACTTTGCAAAAATAATAATAATAATAATAATAGTGGGTTATGAATCACAGTTTGTGCACTCAGTCTCTAAAAGGTTTGCCGTCACTGCCCTAGCCTGTGGTGACTTTTGAACTTGTAGCAATTTGTTGCTGAAATGTATACCAATGAACCTATGCTGGAATACATTTTCAACTGGATTTCAGCCTCTTGGGTTTGATAAGGTTCAGTTATTAATAGCTTTTAGTGATTTTTGCTGCTGTTGTTCATAGCATTTACCCTAAATGAGCCTGACTTTGCCTAAAAAGAAACTCCTCAAGTTTATCTTACACTCTTTCTAAACTGAACATGTCTTTGTTACTTCTATAGTTATTGCTCCATGAAAGTCCAGTAATGATCTTGTGGGAGAGAGCCAATCAGCATTCTTCAAAGCAATTCTAAAAATATAGTAGGCCCAAACAAACCAATTATAACTTTTAAGATAGGCCTCAAATCAGCCCCAAATTTGGCACAGTTATAGCAGATAGTCTGCTCTTGCTACCTGCTAAATATGGCAAATATTTGGAGACAGATTTTTGAGTAGCTATTTCCAAATGTAAAATTGCTTCCTCCATTCAGAAATAAAGGACCATATATGTCCTCATATTTAAAATAGATCATATCAACTGGAAAGATCAATGTCATTAATCTAGAAAGATAATTGTTGGCCCTAGCCACTTGTTTATTTAAAAGGAATCCAAGCTGTAGGGGGTGAAATAGCACTCCTCAAAAAAGGCTTTTCAAATGGGAGAAACAGTGGTTTTGTATAAACTGAGCATGACTGCTTCAGGCTTCACAGTAAATGATACATTGTACCTAATGAACAGGGGGAAATTATAGGTCAGCTGAAAATCACAGTTATTATGAAAGAAGTAAAAAAAAGAGGGAGGTTATTTAAGGAAAGCAACAAAGTGAATTTTATTACTTTCCTTAAAAGTAATAAAATTACTTTTCCAGAAAGCAATAGATACACAGAGTTGCAAAACAGCTCTGACAACTGCTTTGTGTTTGGGTGAGAAATGGTTAAGTTTTCCTTGGAGTTTGACTGCTACACTGGTGGTGTCAACATTCAGGCTGCTCTTTGCTATGTAAAGCTTGCCACCCTTTTCCCTATTGGCTTCTTTGCAAGTTCCATTGATTCAGTGGTCCTACTTTTATGAGCCTGTTTGGGCATTACCATAAGGAGGGCCCATTCTCTCAGTCCCACCACCTTCACAGGTGCATTTGATGGGGACACAGGAGAGGGCTTTCTCTATTGCTGCTCCCACACTTTGGAACCTCCTCCCACAAGAGGCCAGGCAGGCCCCATCCTTGCTGTCCTTCTGCAGGCAAGGAAAGACCTTTCTCTTCAGGTAAGGTTTCCTCCAGTGAGTGGCTGCCTGAGTGGAGTTCTCAAATTGGTTGTTGTGCCTTAGTGCTTCAAATGTGTCATCGGTGTTTCTTTTATTGACCATGTTGTACTGTGGTATTTGACCCTTTATTGTATTTGCATACTTACTGGTTTAGCTTTAAATGTTGTCTTTAATAATGTGAAACTATTGGGTCCTTTCTAAAGAGAAAGGTGGGACAAAAGGCTTAAATAAATAAATAAATAAATAAATAAATAAATAAATAGCTGCACCTTACTACAAGATTCCATCATATATTTGTCAAATCAGCCAGTCATATCAGTGTTTCTAGGTAACAACTGTGACATGCCCCTTTTACACACTGGGTTTCCACTCACTGCCACCACCAGAATTAACTGGACACTTGTATGTGTTTGAGAGAGAGTCACACCAGGTTATATAGTTTTAAAACAAAACATGAAACGTTCATTAGTTTACAATTAGATTATCAGTATTATGATAGCTTTAGCCAATGTTAAGGTATTGCATACATGAATTCTTATAATAATGTGTTTCCTTTATAAACCAGGATCTCCCACCTGACCAACTGACAATCAAAAATGACTTTCAGCTCTCTTAACTGAACTCCTCTCAGCTCTAACACAAACTGAACTCTCCATCACCCATTAGGTTCCAATATATAACATTCCTAACCACTCCCACCAGCTTGGTGATTGGCTATTCAAAACACACTCATGAATATTTATCCTTGTTTTATCCTTTTCGCCACAACCACCTCCTATGTAATCTTACTGTTTCTCCACAATTACTGACCTGTAGGTCTGTGAGCTGCATCTGAACACCAGTGCATCACCTGTCGTGGTCCCTGTTATCATCTGTTGTCTGCCTCCTCCATTATATCCCAAAACAGCAAGCACTCTACAACTGCTTAGAGCAAACCATCCCCCACCATCCTTCCCTTCCCTTTGTGTAACTGTCTAATTATAGAATACCTTGTCTGGTGAATATTCGTCTCAAAACCTTGAACAGCCTTTTGCACAGTGGTCCTAATAGGGGGTAGTGAAATGGAATTCCTTGGGACCTGTATATTGTTACAGGCATAATGCGAAATATCCAAGGGTGGTTTGGACAATGAGATATGCCTACAGTTAAATATAACATAAAACACATAATCCTGTTTGCTGAAAGATGTATAATTCCTGTTAGATTTTATATAAAAATAGATTTAGAACTGTATGGCTAGAAGGGTCATTCAGTCTTGCCCTTGCTAAGAAGTCACAATGGGGAATCAAACTTCCAACCTTTGGCTCCACCACAGAGGTATCCAACAGTTCACTTATTTCAATATGTCCTTACAATGTCAGATTTCCCCTCCTTGTCGTGACCTTGGTTTACAATGAATCTCGCTAAGGGTTTCTGGCCTCCCTCTAGCTTTTTATGCCAGTACATATAAGATCAACATTTCCTTCATCACAATTCTCTGAAATAAAGAAAAAGAGACATGAGCACTGGTTTTATGGAATATCCTACATGGCATCCATCTGTTCTGAATATTTTAGGAGTTTTGAACTTGGATTTGCAATATGACAATTTCAGAAACATTTTAAAAACGAACAGCTGGGGAAATGCAAATCCTAGGGTAATATCTTACTCGGATATTCTGAAGCAATATGGTGCTTAGTAGAAAATGTATTTGTTTTTTTAATTTAAAAAAATCTTAATCAAAGTCATTGCTTTATGACTATGAATGTAGAAAAATATGTCTTGGATGAAAATAAAATGTGATTATGAAGAGAACAACTACAGTAAAAGCATCAGGCTGGACCCACTAGCCTTACTGGCCACTTCCATAGAGTCATTTTTCTATGATTTTATGATTTTATAATTCTAAGATCTTAGTTTCTCCTTCTCCCCATTTCATATTTAAATGCTGCTCTTCAACTCCCAGAAGGGTAATGGATGAATTACAAACATTTTCTCCATGTGGATGTATTTGTCACATGTATATTTATTTATTTATTATTTATTTATTTATAAGCTTGTATCCCGCCCATCTTCCCAACGGGAACTCTGGGCAGCTAACAGCAGTAAAAACACATAAAACAACAGTTAAAACTACAAGCAATAAGGCAGCGAAGGACAAGATGGCGACGAGCCCAAAGAAGAAAAAAAATATAGTCCCTATATATCATACTTACATGTTATCCTTTTTTCCAATGCAAGGCAATGCCGAATCTATCTCCTCCTTCCCAATTTCCTCACAACAGCCCTGCGAGGCTGTTCAGACCAACTATTCATGGCCCAGGGCTAACCACTTTGCTTTATAAGCAGAGGTGATTTCTAGATAACTAGTCCAACATTCTGGGTACTACCCAGGGACCAGATACCCCAAGAGTGTGTGCATGTTTGTGCATCTTTTGAACATTCCAGAAGCTTGAAGGAAGCACGTGGTTACCAGGTCAACAAGGTGAGAACCTGAGAGCAGGTTGCTAGCCTCTGTGTGATGTCACAAAGGCAGGATCTCGTGTAACAATAAAATTAAGAGTTAGTGAATGAGAGTGATAGAAAGGCAATGTGGATTTCCTGTGCTACTTCCTAAATAAATATGGTGTCCAGAACACATATGAACCCCTGAGATCTGATACTAGTTCTGGTATTGAGTCCTATTAGTTGGGAGGAGGTTGATTATGGATAGCTACTGGTAGGCACTGATGCCACCAATGACAATAATAAACTTTTGCATCTTTCAGTACCACTCACCCTGAGATCTGTCCCCCCTGCCCAACTAATTACCCAGAGAAACTGAGCAAATCCCTGAGACTTCACACAGCAAATTCCTGAAGCATGACATTACCAACAAGTCCAAGATACAAAAGTTATTTTCCAGGGTAAACTGCAACCTTACAGTGGGAAAAAAGGAGGCCAGATTAAAAACAATCATTAAAGATAGCTGTTGTGAGTAGAGATGGGCATGAATTGAAAAATGACATTTTGGTTTTTTTGTTTTTTGTTGTGGGTCCCATTTTGGTTCATTTTCATTTTTCGTGGGGGGGGGTTTGAAAAAAATTCATTTAATTTTTTCATTTTTCATTTTTTGTTTTTACCCGCTTTTTGCACGATTTAAAGCATTTTTGCGTGCAGGCATCCCCCAACGCCCCAGACCAGAGGGAAAACACTAAAAAAATGATGCTGCAGAGACAGTATAGACTAGGTATGCAGGGAGGCTGCAAAGGCAGCGGCGGGAGTTGCCCAGGGTGTAAGGCAGCCACAGAGTGACTGCACTGCGGGGCAGGGGAGGGTACTCACCGAGAGGTACGCACACACACACAAGGTTGCCAGAAGAGAAATCTCTTCTTACTCTCCCCTAAGAGCCAGGCTGAAGCCAGCAGGAACACAGAGACACACACCTGCCGGACAGGCCTAAAGTAACGAGTTGCAGAGACAGCAATCCCACCCTAACTTCCCACCACAGACTGCAAGGAGGACGGGGGCTGTCAGAGCTTTTTATGCCCTCTCTGGCTGCCATACCTAAACAGTCTGCAACTTGGGCATGCTATTGGTTGAAATTGTCCAAGAATTTACATGATCCCATCACATGGCTTGCTCCATTTTGTGGCTGGAATCCATTTTGTGTCACCCTTAAAGGGAGAAGAAAAAATACATCATGATGGGAGAAAGACAAAAACAAACATTTTAAGGACCCCAACCCCCTGGTACGTAATAATTTCAAATAATTATCGCTGCATTTTTACGAATGTCCAGTGTGTTTTAATACCCAAGAAATCAATACTAGGCATCTGGGAGCCATTTTGGGTCGATGTCCCCTAAGGCCTAACTACCCTTAAAGGAAAACAATACAGTGACATAAATGCACGTTTTAAGGACCTCACCCCCGGTAGGTATTATCAGGCAGAATAAATAATTATTGCAGGGTTTTTATTGGATATTCAGGACGTTTTTTAACATTTAAAAAGAGCTCATGTCATTGTGCATCGCCATTAACAAAAATGAAACGTAACGAACCTAATTTTCATGGTTCTTTTTGGTCCGTTCCAATTTCATCACAATTTTCGTTATTTGTTTCATTACATAATGAAACAAATAACGAATAACAGAATGATTTTTTTTTCATTTCGTGCCCATCTCTAGTTGTGAGTTTTTTGGGCTCTTTGGCCATGTTCTGTAAGTCTTTCTTCCTGATGTTTCACTAGACTCTGTGGCCAGCATCTTCAGAGGGCAAGGAGCTCAGAGAAATAGGAGTTCTCTCTGTGCTCTGGGGTACTCCTAGTTCCCTGAGCTCCTTGCCCTTTGAAGATGCCTGCCACAGAGTCTGGCGAAAAGTCAGAAAGAAAAGCTTCCAGAACACACCCCAAAAGTCTGAAAAACTCACAACATCTATCAGATCCAGACCATGAACGCCTTGGAGAATACAGTCATTAAATATATTTATGGGGGCTTATTTTTTGGCATTAACTTTTGGGGGCAAATTACCTTAAATCAAGAATTCACTGTAAACATAATCTATTGCATGCTGAGTTTTAACATGAGGCAATTAGTCTCCAAATGTTACACGGTGTATATTCTGCTGACAGAAATGGACACAAGGATTTTGGTCAATGCCATTTAGAAGGGATGTTTAAATGATTTCTGTTCCATGAGTTATCATGTGAAACTGAGAGGTCACTCAGCTGGAGAATTTGTTGCTCCATACTTTTTCTAGTTGGTGCTATTTGATGCCTAATGGGCATGGACCTTTCATTTTGGAATGGGTCTGGTTCCAAAATGAATCACGGCAGCACAGCTGCTGTTCAGAACTTGGATCCACCCTTTGAAGCGAAATCACCCATTGACTTACCTTGGTTTACCTCACACAGGGTGATATTCCAACCAGAAAGCAGCCTCTGATGCATCATCATTCCTTCTCCCTGGCACTGGCCAATCAGACAGGGAGGTGGGATGATGCATGTCTTTGCCAGCTCCTGATTGGCCAGTGCCACTGAGAAGGAACAATGACACCTTGGAGTGACTTCCAGTTCCGGCTACAGTGCAGCAAAACAACTTGATAAGTGCTACAGCTTATCAAGTTGAATTCCTCTGGATAAAGGGGCCCTAATAAGGGTAAAGTCTCCTTGGAGGGGAAATGAAGAAGAGGCAGCAACTGCAAACCATGAAGGGAGCAGCAGCAAACTTGTGGAAGCAGGAAAATGCTTCATCTCCCACTGGAGGAAGACCTTTGCTATGGCAAAGGCAGAGCTGTCGGTGCTGGACATTAAAGCTTGTAAATACTTGGCGTGCCGTGAGTAGAATGCCTTTATCTCTCTCTATGTGAAGCTTCTCCTTGGTATTTGGAAATCTTTCCTTAAAACAAGCACTAAACCCCCCTTTCTGTGAGGAAGCAGCTTTTTGCAAAGAAGGGGTGAATATTTTTGAAAAACAAGCACAGATGTGATTGCTTTCACATTATTTCATGAACTTGCCTTCCTGCCTATTGCCTTATTGTGGAAAAGTATTTATCCCTTTGCTGCTGTTTATATGTGGTGGATTTAAAGACAAAACTTAAAGGAAATTACCTTATGCTTCTGCACTTTCTATATATTGAATTTAAAGACGCAACTGTAAGAGCAGCATTGGGAAAGCCAGGCAAAGAGAGAGATTTTTCCTTTTAATACAACAAGAAACAGAGAGACCAAGATGTAATGCTCTTTTTTCTCTTTTAATAACCCATTAAGTATTAATCTTAGACAGAGAAAATATAGTGAGTTGATGATATGTGTTGTGTACCTAGGGTTGTAGATTAGACTACCTTAATTTCTTGTATTAGACAAAAATAGATGTAAGCCTATACCCATTATATATTGAATTAGTCAAATATAATCTAAGCTGTTTTATTAAATGAAGAACTAAGTCTTTAGGACTTGGAATATTGCTAAGATTAAACTAGCTAATACATTATTGTAATCTACTATATGTATCTTGTGAACAGATATGAACATGATATTGATGGAAAAACATTAGAATATTAATGGTAAAATATTTAGCAAGTACGGGAACATGAAAATGTCTTGTTTAAGATGAAAAGAGAATCATGAAACAACTAGGCCAATATATTGGGGAAACCCTTTGATATATGTAACATGGCAGGAGATAGGCAATGTATCTGGTTTTTTACTTTGTTTTAAAAATAAAAAAATTATCAAAAAGTGTTCTGCTTATATACCACCCCACACCACTTCAAGTGGTCTCTGGGCGGTTTACAATTTTAATTACAGTGTGCAGGCTACGCATTGCCCCACCCCCAGCAAGCTGGGTATTCCAATAAAGACAATTCTGATAAAGACACAGAGGCAAAACAGAGACTGGAAGGCAGTTTGCAGATTACTACAACAGCAACTCTGCAAGATAGGCCTCACGATGGAGTGGTGGATAACACTGAGTCTCTAGAAAAAAACTGAAATTAGCTCTGATCAGGAGATTGAGCTAAAACAGCTGATCTTAATCTACAGACAAACTCAACAAGATTGATCCAGGATAAATCTTTGGATATGCCAAATTTACAAATTATGATAAACATATCTAATGAAATCGGCCTGACTCAAGAGGCTGAACCAGAACAGAGGATGAATCTTAACATGAACACAAATGTGACAGGAATGGTGCAGGCTGAGCCCTTGGATGTGCCAGGTCCATGGAATATGATGGGGGCATCTATTTTACATGATGTGGGTGCCAAAAAGGAAAATTTGGGACTTTTCAGTGGCAGAACAGCCATCAAGATTACTATCAAGATAATAGAACAACCCATGGAGATGATGGATTTGGCAAGTGGGAAGCAATCTGTGAGAATGGGGGCTTGGCAGGAAAAGGAAAAATTGAAAAAAAAAGTCTGTCTTAGTGAATTTTATTACATAAAGTGCTTTCTGTATTCTGATTGCCTAAGGCTACTGGTTAATTGGTATGATATGGGAAATGGAAAATGGAAATGTGAAGACAAACCTGATATATAAATAAATAAATGTTAATCTGTTAGATTTTTAAAAGAATAGAGGCAGTTAGGTATGGACAGGAATTCCTATGCATAAAACTAAATAGCAAGATTGAATAGATTGTTGAGATTAGATAGGCTATATGCGTTGTATTAAAATAGATGTAAGTAAAGTTAGATAGAATAGGGATGAGATAGTAAGGAAACTAAGTATACAAGTATGCTTATTTGAGCTGGGAAAGGAGATGCAAATATATATATACACAAAAAATGACGCATCTGAGTCTGCTTCCTGGTTGGAATATCACCCCGCATGAGGTTAACCAAGGTAAGTGAATGGTTGATTTCATTTCGGACAGTGGGTCCAAGTTCCAAACAGCAGCTGTGCTGTAGTGATTCATTTTGGAACCAGACCCATTCCAAAACAAAAGGCCCATGCCTAATGCCTAATAAGCATGGTCTCATTGGAGGTTCTGTCCACATGAATTCTTTAAAAAACCTATCTCTTTAAGAAAGCAGTCCTTCTACAAGAAGTAGTTCAAAATTATTTTAGAAGTCTTGAAGAAGCACTTTTAAAAGTAATCTTCTCTACCGGAATGCTGTTTGTTGTTGTTTTTAGCTTCTGTGCTCAAATGAAATTTGCTGATGGGAACCCTTGGAAGAGAACATCCACTGTTAATATCCTGAATATGCTATCTTTAAAAATGTCTGTTTTGTAAATGTTGATGAAAAACTTTAGAAATACTCTTTTCTGCTGGACTTTGTTTTTGTAGATGCATGTTAAATTGAACATATCCAACGTGGCAAGTTCTTGCTGCCTGGACTCCATTTTAGGTACCAAGTGAAAGAGACAAAGCAACTTAAAGGAGGTGGTTTGAAAAAGAGAGTGTGAGAAAGACAACATTTTAAGTCATGCTTTCTCACTGCTGATTCTGACTTAGTTTGTGTGCTATCTTGAAAATATGGACATCATATAGGGAAACTAGTACTCCATCTATATGGACTGATTTGATCAGTCCTTCCTGGGCTAAAGTACACACCTCCACAATTCTAGCAGCAGCTGAAATATTAAGACTATATGATTAAACATTAAGAAGGATGTGCTTTCTGGGAGTCAAGTAAGATATTTGTATTCAGACAACAAATGACTGGTGGTCAGGGACAGGGAGGGAAGCACTAGAAGTCCAATTTAACATGCAAAGAATCACAGCTGTGCTAAGGAGAACCATGAATATGTGATATTAAAGCTCAAATATGGTGTGTTGTCACTCAAGAGCTGTCTGAATTTAAAATTATCTCCTCATCTTTAGACCTGTACAGTAGTTTATTATAACTTTCATTTTATTTATTAAAGGGGCAGAGGTCCACTGAAGAATACCTCTGATGTGATTAACGCAGCAAAAATGATCTCAGAGTCAGGCTCAAGGATGGATATGCTTGCTAGACTCATTTCTAACCAGGTAAGATCACATAGTAGTTTGTTCAACAAACAAATTTTGTTTATCAAAAGCTACTGCTAACTGCCATGAGAGTATTTTTGTACTTTCTGTAGCTGTGGCTCTGTCACCATCCGGCGTATATATTTCTGTGCCAGAGAAAAACATAGGAATGGTAACATCTGGCAAACCTGCTGCAGAGTAAACAATTACATCAGGGACATTTGAGCCAAAACTACTGTGGTAACATTCCTTTTGAACCCTGTAACTGCTTTTGTAAAATACCTGTCATTTCACAGGCATGCTGCCAGTCGCACGTGTGTGTGCGCGCGCACACACACACACACACACACACACACACACACACACACACACACACACACACACACACACAC
>JAHTLZ010003518.1:21201348-21213323 GCA_023846285.1 Phrynocephalus versicolor
TGTGTGTGTGTGTGTGTGTGTGTGTGTGTGTGTGTGTGTGTGTGTGTTATCTATCCACAAAATAATCCCGACAATTGACCGAATGAAAGGAGGACACCTTAGAGAAAAGGAACTGACATCCCTTGCATGTACTTGTCAAGATGGATCTCATTAAAGTTCTTGTGCTCATTTCATCCAAACTCACCCCTCTCTCGAGAAACATGTACAATTTTGTGTGCCCATTTCCCCACAAATCCATGTGTTTGGTGCGTATTTTTATATACATGTACCCCTTGAGTAAAGCAGGTGTGGGTGAGTATATTGGTTCCAGAGAACCTAGTGATGCTTGGTCTCAAAGGAAGATGAAGGACCACACCTTACCATCTTCCCTAATGTCATCCAGTCCCACAGCTCTCAGTTCTCAATGTCCCCATCTCTGGGCACAGAGAGGCTTGGAGTTTGATGCCTCCCTCTGCGTGGAGAACACCTCTGCTTTCTCTAATCTCAGGTAGGAGGTAATAAGGCATTCCTTTCCCAACCCACTCACATAAACAGGGTGGGTAGAAGCACTCTTGTTAATTCTGATCTCAGATCCATCCGTAAGATATCCCCAACCCTTCTTGTATTCTCCTTTAATAATGTGAACAGAGCAGATGAGAGTGTCTGATTCTGGGAGTGTTCAATCCCATTGCTATCACCAGTTACAGATACTCAGGTAAGGGACAGAGTTCTAAGAAAGGAGAGAGGAATCCGTGGCCAGAGCCAGAATCTCCATTGTTTAGCTAAATGCAGACCTGGGGACCAGAGATTTGTTTCCCATACACAACAGCACATCTGTGCACATTTTAAGGTTCCTCAAAATTTTCTATGTACGTTTTCCAAAGGTGCAGATGTTGACAAACAAAATTTTGTTCTTTCCATGTGTTACATTGCAAGCCTGGAAATGTGGTGTTTTGCTTTTTTGTTTTTGTTTTTGTTTTACCACAGGTTCTCAATGAATCCACATTTGAATATAAGAGGTGTGCATTAAGTAAACATTTATTTATTTATTTATTTATTTATTTATTTATTTATTTATTTATTTATTTATTTATTTATATACCACCTATCAGATCAAAGATCATTCTGGACAGAATGAATTTCTTGTTATTCTTAGTATGACATCTCTAGGACCAATGTGCACTAAAATGAGATAAGTCCTTTTGTCTTAATTAGGCATATGTTTTGCTTTAATATGTATTATTCACTGTCAAGTTCAACTGCTTAGAAAGACATTATGTCTGAAAGGTGGTCTAGAAATGGCAATGACCATATTTTTCCAACTATATGACTATATTTTTTCTAGATTCATTAGCCTAAAACTTGGAGGTCATCTTATAGATGGAAGTAACTCTTTCCCACTCAAATGACAGGTTCCGATTTCTGCAAAAACAAAGCAGAGATGTGTTTTGGAATGGCAGAAAGCAATCTGAAAGGAAAGGAAACCGTGGGAGGTGGGCGGGGAGGAGAACCCAAACTGACGGCAATAAATGAACTGCCACAAAGGAAGGAAAACCTCAATGGGGTAGGGACCCTGTTCAGCTCATTCACTGGCATCAGTTTGGGTTCTCTCTCTCTCCCCTCCCCCCATTTCCCTTCCTTTTTGGCAGGATTAATTTTGCGTTCAAAAAGTTGTACATAAACACAAAAATACAGTAACTGGATTGTTGCCCTGTCATTCTCATAAAGCAGTCATTCTCAGTGGGGGGCTAGATGGCCCTCTGGGTCGCTCTGGTACATTTGAAGAGGGGCACTGACTGGAACCAGTTCTTCACACACCACCTTACAGTGTTTGTTATGTGATTTGTGTGATCCAGACTCAGCCTATATTTCTTTCATGTTGTTTATGACCCAAATGGTGGGGGAGGGAGAGGGTGAACGGCTGCCCTGAATAGTTCAGGGCAACATATATTGTCCTTTCCTTTTGTCCTCTCAGCAACCTTTGAACTATGTGAAGCATGATTAGCCTATGATTGCCCGTGAACTCATGACTGCACAAGGACTTGAATTCAGGTCTTAACCATCCTAATCTGATACAGTAATCATAACACTATACAGGCCTTACCCTCAGTAATGAAACACCTAGCTAACCATCCATTCCATACATTTCTTGGAAAGCTAACACATTTTGTTATCAAGAGTATAAACACAAAGATACAAAGGACCAGAAAGCACTCTTGGGGGGGGGGTCTTTTCAAATGTTCTGAGGAACAGACCATAAAGAGCTCCAGTATTATCTCCAGTTGAAGAGTAAGGTACTCAAAAGCTTTGGAGTTTAGCCAGTCTTATGCTCAGGTAGAGCTTGAGAAATGGCATATTACGAAACATGGGAGAATGGCCAAATCTCAAAGGAACATACAAGGGAGCAGTGGGACTGGAGCAGTGGCTCCCAACTTTGCGTCCCCAGATGTTTCTGGACTAAAACTCCCCAAAGCCTTCCCCACTAGCTGTGCTGACCAGGAGTTCTGGGAGTTGTAGCCCCAAAACATCTGGGGATCCAAGGTTGGGGGGCCCTGCCCTAGAGCAAATGTTATCCTTCCTTTTTTTTGTCATCCCTTCCCTAACACCGTTGCTAAAAGAAAGCTCAGGAAACTTCATCCAGCTTCTTATAGAACGTGGCTGTAGGCTTTACAAGTGGGGGAAATGGCAACATCCCACAGAATGTGAGCATCGTCTTAATCTCAGCTCAAATTCTTCTTTGCAGACAATTGAGATTATTAGCATAGTAAAGCACATTTATTAACCCAATTTTTGTTGTCTCTTTTACTTTTTCAGTGTCCAGATCAGTCGTGTAAGCAGGATTTATTGGCCTATCTGGAACAGATCAAACTGTATTCCCACCAGCTCAAAATCTGCAGTCAAGTTAAAGCTGAAATCCAGAATTTAGGTGGAGAGCTCATCATGTCAGCAGTAAGTACAAACTGTCCTGAAGGCATTTCATTATGCCATTATCTTCCATTTGCAAACCTGAACTATGATCAAACAGGATGTCAGATTCATGAAATGAATGCTTAAGTCTTTGGTGGATACAGTAGTTTTAATCTACTTGTAAATTAAATTATATTTTGCTGTGTTACTCATTTTCTTATGACTTTATTGTTGTTGTTTTTTTAAAAAAGAGCTGACCCATATTAAAAAGATTCTGATCTGAATTTAAGACATGTGGAACTCAGCCATGAAACTGTAAAGATATACGCACATATAGCACTACATTCAGCTTCAGTTAATATACTGATATTCTTTCTCTTTTTTATTGGAAGGGATTTATACATTATTTTGTTGCAATGTTATGATATGATTTTGTCTGTCTGTCTGTCTGTCTGTCTGTCTGTCTATCTATCTATCTATCTGCACTGGCACTTACAATCTTTGTGCAGTATTGAACTTTTATTGGCAAATCTATGTCTCCACATTAATTTTTAAAAGGGGAGCAAGGGTAATGGAAAATGGCATACAGTGGACCCTCATATAACAAGTGGTTTGTTTAACAGAAAATCCACTTAAAGGAAAAAATGGGGCGAATCTGTACAACAGAAAAATGGCCACAATTAGGGATTAATCCATTTTCAATGCATTCCTATGGGAAATTTGTACAAAGGAAAATTTGCTTAACAGAATTTCATTTGGAACGAATTAATTCTATTATACAAGGTACCACTGTATATGAAACCAAAATGGCATGCTGTGGCCACTTGAACAAAAGGTCATGGGTTATTTCATGTTAAGTAATGCATGACTGCACATAGAGGTCTGAACTCTTGCCACACGATATCGGTCATGTGACAAAATCGCATGACCTTCCACGAGACAGAAAAGGCAGAAAGTGGAGAGACACTCTGGGTAGGTGAAAGCCAGGGCCGTCTTAAGGATATGTGGAGCCCTGGTTCGAAGATCCCTCTGGCGCCCCCCCCAAGCCCAACTCCCGCCCTGAAAGACAAGAGGCAGGGCAGGTGAAGGCAGGGGCGTATCTGGGGCGGGGGGGTGGCTGGGGGGGCAGGGACAGGACGGTGCATCTGCCCCGGGCGGGCGCAGCACTCTGGGGGCACCTGGAGGGGGAGCAGCAGGAGGAAGCCCGCCCGGCAGTCCTCCTTTCCCCCTAAGCAGGCTTGGGGACGGCAACCCCCCCTCCACCGCCATGCGCCAGGTAAGCAGGAGCGCTCTTCGTCCTCCTCCTCCTCTTCCTCGCCTGGGTGGGAGAGGTGGAAGGCACTGGCGCGCATGCATGCACCCACCCGCACCCACCCCATGCCCACAGGGTTCGCGCCCCCTCTCCCGTTGCTGGGTGGGGGGTGCGATGTGGGGGGTGGGATGCGGGGGGCGGCTTACCTCCCACGGGGTGGGCGGGGCCGACCTCCCCTCCCCTTCCCTCCCCCCCGCCTCCGTCACCGGGGAATCGCTCCCTCTGTGCGGGCGAAGACTCGCCGGGTCCCCGACGGCCAGGAGACACGGGCTGAGCTCCTCCGCGCAGGCGCGCGAGCCGGCCGCCTTGGTGCTGCTCTAGGAACACCCCCACCCCCGCGCTTCCTCTCTCTGGTCGCGGATCCCGCCTGGCCCTGGCAGGTCCGGACGGGTGGAAGAGTGCATGTGCAGAGGGTGGCGCTGGCCGCAAGGGCCGCCAGGAAACCAGGTGGTGGGCGCGGGCGCGGGCATGGGCAGAGCGGGGCCTGCCGGTCAAAGGGCCGCTGCCGATCGTGGTCGCCGCTCGCGGGAGGCAGCCTCCCTTCCCTTCCCTCCCTGCCGCCGCCGCCGCGCTCTGCCCCCGTGTGCCTGCCTCGGGCGGGGCCCCCTTGGCTGCCGACCCTCCTCCCTCCCACCCCCCGCCCGGAGCCGGTCTGTGCGAGTGGGGGGGGCGGTTCGCTCTGCTGTCCAGCGCCCCTCCTCGGTCCCGGCGATGGCGGAGGAGAAGAAGGCGAAGGCGGGCGGTTGCGCGCAGCTGCCCTCGGAGTCCATGAAGGCGATGGCGGAGGTGATGGGCGTCGTGCAGGTGCCCGAGGAGACCTGCCAGATGCTGGCCGACGAAGTCACCTACCGGCTCAAGGAGGTCGCCCAGGTGGGGGCGGGGGGAGGGGTTTGGGGGTACAGGCGCCCTTGGGGTTGAGGCGCCCTGGTTCATTGAACCACAAAGGCCTATGGGAAAGTCGCCCCTGGTGAAAGCAGCCTATGATATGCTACATTACCAAATAAGGACTTAAGAGGAACACCTGACATATCCCAGATCTTAACAGGCCCCTTAGGAAGTGAAAGGGAAGTACAGGCATTGATTGCTCTTCTTTTATAGTTTTTTTTAAAATAAAACTATTTTACTACTACAGTGGTACCCTGACTTAAGAGCAGCTCAACTTAAGAGCAATTCGACTTAAGAGTGGAAAATTGTTGGCATTTTAACTGCCACCTTACAAAATTTAGATATGGTCTGCTCGACTTACTTTTTTTTCTTTTTTTTTCACTTTAAACTTATTTTTTCACTTTTTTTAGATAGGTACCCCAACTTAACAGTAGTTTGACTTAAGAGCATGCATTCGGAACAGATTGAATTCATAAGTCGAGGTACCACTGTATTACTCACAGTGGGAGGGACATTCATTATGCTCATTTCAGGACTGCCGAAGTTTCCCCAGGGTTAGAAGTGGAAGGAACATTCCCTAAATTCCTCATTCTTACACATGTTGGTTGTTTTGACTTCATCGAATATCTCTTGCACCCATCCCCTCTCTTTCGGAGCAAGACAAATAATATTCATGGGTTTCTTTGTTTTTGTTTTTGGCAAGGTCTCAGTAATTTTTTGCAAGGTCTCTACATAAGGAAGTGCCTTTCCTTTAGAGAAGCAAACCACACACACACACACAGCAAATGTAGAATGACGGGGTGTTAAACAAGAAAGCCAACATCCTTGGTGGAACTTCTGATCCTTAATGGGCCATACAACAAAGGCACACTTATTATCATTTTGCCTCTTATGCGCATGCAAATGTTGCCTTATTGTTCGTATTTGTTTTTCCAGTTTTGCTTATTTTGTACACATAAGGGTAAGGGCTATGGACCTTCTGTAGAAACAGAGTGGGAGGTACAAGGTTAGCTATTCCCCTTCAGAGCTGGACCTCTATCTCAGAAGTCCCATTCTAAGTGGGAGAGTCAGTATTTCCTGTGGCCTCAGGGAACCACAGGACAGCATTGCATGCTGACAACTTTATCAATTTTTTAGATGTGGAAAAAGAATTTGCTGAACGAGATGCTTTCTCATCAAGGAGAATCTTCTCTAGTAAATGTGTTTGGTACATGCATAATGCCAGTGACTCAGCATATGAGAAGGACAATTTACTCCAACATTCTGATGGCAATAAATCCTTAGCGAATATGTTTAGTGAGAAATGTATCAGACAGAGGAAGCAAACCTGCAGTGAAGTGACAAAATCAGCATTCCTTCAACAAATTGTTGCGCTACAGCATGGAAAGATGGACCACACTGCTCCTGACACTGATCTAGTGTGAGATGCAGCTGAAGGAAAGCTTTGTGAAAATATTCAGAGAGGGTCACACCCTGGCAATATACAAATAGTTTTAGCTACAACAGGAATACAGTAGTAATCTGGCTTCTTGAAACCCAGTAATTTGGTTGGGATTCTCCTCCTAATAATAGTCCATACTATATCATCATCATCATCATCATCATCACCACCACCACCACCACCACCACCACCACCACCATGTTAAAACTGCAGAGCAGTTAATGCCTTTGGATCATCATGTCCATCTCCTTGTCAAGGAGGCACAGTGGGGAATCAAACTCCCAACCCTTGGTTTCACAGCCAGATACCTAAACCACTGAACTATCCTCTCTTGCAGCTTGACTTATCAAAGCAATGGAAAGAAACAATTTTCATGAATTAGCTACTGTCCTTTCCTCTTTAGTCATAATTCTCTCTATATGGGACATAATGTTAGAAAACTCTCTCCTTTGTTGGTGCATGGCATTCCCTCTGAAGCCATCAGTCCATATTCTTTCCATACTCATACTGGAGGAATCTTCTTTAGAGGAGGATTCAGAACCTCCAAGACCAGTTGGCACTAAGGAGTAAATATCCTTAAAGAATCTGATCTCTCCAAAGACAGGGTGGCACTGAACAAAAGGGAAGCCCAGGTCCAGAATCAAAGAATAAGGCAAGGTCTCCTCCTTGCCCAGCACCAAATGAAAGCACAGGAGAGGCTGGTGGCATCTACACAAAATGTCTATCTACAAGGCAGGATTCCTTGGCATAAGGGGTATCCTTGGGATTTCTTAGAGAAATCCCTCCTGAGGAAGACTTATCCTGAAATACCCACATCTAAGCATCTGATGTGGCACAGTAACATTAGCTATAAAAGCCTCCATCCTGTACTGGAGGAGTGGGGAAAAATGTGCATACCTAAATCTCACCTTGTAGACCATTCCTAGACTCCTAATGCCTAAACTAGGATTGCATTAGATCTTGCTCGTTGACTATTCATTTATGACTTGAGCGGTCTCTGGTTGGGTTTTACTGCTTTGGACTTTGACTAACTGAGTTATCTGCTCTCTGATACAACTGTGATAAGACTGGACTCCCTGCCCTTGATGTGCCTGGTTTAGACCACTGCTTGTCAAGCCCTCATTGACAGGACTTGCTGGACTCCAGAAGTACAGAGCTTGTCCAACTGCACATTGCATGTTAGTTGCCTCCAGGGACATATGGCAGTAATGGGATAATGCTGGTTTCAGGATGGTGTCAATAATTTACATAAGAATATAGGAACAGCCTTGCTGGAACAGGCCACATCTCATCCAGTCCAGCATTCTGTCTCACACAGTGGCTCACCATTTGCTTCAGGGTATTCCTGAGCAGATGTCTTCACCTGCTTATGAATCCCCGCAAATGGCATTGAGAGAGACCCTGCCTATCTCTCCAACCCATAGGGTATCCTTAGGCATCCATAATGATACCCATTGATACCCTTGTACTCCACAAACTTGTTCAGTCGTTTCTTAATGCTGTCAAGGCTGACAGCTGTCACCACCTCTTCTGGCAGGGAGTTCCACAGACCAGTGATCCTCTGGGTGAAAAAGTACTTTTTCTTATTTGTTTGAGATCTAGCACCCAGAAGTTTAATTTGAAACATTACTCCCCTATTATGGCATAAACAAAGATTTTGGCCCTCAGTCACTGGAGGAAAAGAACATCTGAGCAAACCCTGACAGTGGCAAGCTAAGAATAAGATGTCATCTAGGACTCGAGCAGCTTCCTCTTCTTCATCCCACACTGTGGTTCTTCTAATAAAGTTTTCATAATGTTGTAAAGTAAGCAGAAAGCTGATAACTCATCCACCTTTTCATAATCATCATAAATACCACCCACTGGCAGACTGACAAACGAACTGCTGAACAGAAGAGCATATTGGACAGGAAATCAATGTGATAAGCAGGAAGGAAGAAAACTATTTTAATTCAGTTGACTCCTTCTTTTCCATCGTAAAATGTTCCACTTCTGGTCTCTTATATTTACAGAAACATACATAAATACACACTGAGAGAATCTCTTTGCTGGGGATCTCCTTTGTATGTTTGTTCATTGAGATTTTATGCTGTGTTAATGATCTGCATGGAGAGAGACAAATGTGTTCCGTGGAACCGTTACAAAACTATTTATGTTGAAGAATAAATTAGTTGATTCTTCCTTTGGAACAGATAAGAAATAGCATGAAGTATAACAGAATACAAAATCTAAAGGCAGGAAATAACACTACGAGGACCAACTATAACACTATAGCCAGGTTTAACTTTGTTATGATCTCCAGAGCCATTCATCAGTCTGGGTGGAAAGGAATACAGAAGTTCCAAAGTTTGGCTGGATGTTTCAGCCATGAGATCCACAGATAAACTAAGCCCTACAAGGAAGTCAGATCATTGTGTCCCTAGTCAATGAACCAGCACCAAATTACATGATTGAGATGTCTGCAGAAATGGAGGGAAAAAGTAAGATTCCCATCTATGAAAAGGCCAGGCTGCTCACAGATCAGGGGTCATCTCTTGCCTTAGGCAAAATGTACAGATTTCTCAGGCAGCATACAATAGAAGTTGGGAACATGTTCTGCTGAAGGCAAAAGACAATCATCCAAGTTTCCAGCAACCTGGTATGGTCAGAGATGTGGGTCCACCATTTTCTATCCATCTTCATAGATCTTAATGATCCAAGGTCTGCACCACCACCAGTGATTCATTAAACCTATATGCTCTATCTTATGACTCAGTTTCCTATTGGATGGTTATGAAATTATGGCTAAAACATCTGGTCCGTTTTTATTTCATTTCATTTCATTTTTAATTTTCCAACTCCCTCATTGGATGATTTTAAAAAAAAAAACACAACCACTTAGCTAATGGTGAATTCTACGAAACATGAGACCACACACACTATTGTCAGATTTCAACTTCTGGATTTTCCTTTCTTCTCACTGTAGGCCTGCTGGGCTCCATTTCTGTACTTGATTTGAACAGCTGTGAAGAATATGGGGTTCAGTGTCCTTCAGCATTATGGGTCAATGGTATGAAAACTTCAAAGGCACTATAAAGTAGAAAACAGAGATCAAAAAGAAGAACAAGATATGGCAATAGGGGAGAAGAGACAAACCCATAGAGTTCCGTTTAAATGAAGTCTATTCATAAAAATTGAAAAGGGTAAACTTCTTAACTTCGTCATGGAGGAGCAATAATTCTGTGAGAATGTGTATGATGCTTTTATATACAGTGTAAGAAACACTGTCATTTAAGGGAGTGTTACACCTGAAAGCCAATTCCTCCTGAGGAGCTTCCATTCCCACGTTGAAATCACAAGTGTCTTGGGAATATTTCAAGCTATTATACTGCCCTCCCCACCAAACTGATATATTTTTTCCATAAACAATTGTAACGGATGGAATATATAACATGGGTACCATGTGGTCAAGCACAGATCATTGGCTCACAAATAAGTGGCCAGGCCTAATTCTACTTAGAGCAGCCCAGTTGTAACTCAGCAAAGAGTGGGCATTCCATCTATGTCTGGAAAGAATGAGATGAACATCTTAACACTGACCTTGTTTTATTTGACAGATTATGGAGATGAGAGTATTAATGTGGGCAGTTGTACATTCTCATTAGAAAGTGATATAGAAATAAATTATATATAAGTAATCACCCAAGCCATTTGAGGGGGAAAGTAGATGCAGTAACAATTTATATTGTATTTCAACGGAATGTCTCCATTTGATATAGTTAGGGACCCTGTCTTTTTTCTTTTCTTTTCCTTTCCTCGCTTATTTAATCTTGGATCCAATTGTTTTTAGCTAATTTGTTGTCTATTGCCTGTATCAGATTTTATCTGTTTTTTTACTTTGATGTTGTGAACCGGCTCCGTGTTGTTCCTTGCAGTCCATAGATATCTCCCTCCATGTAGTTTTGATAAACAAGGGTGACTGAAGTGTGTAAAAATACATGATTCTTCCATTAAAACTACAGTATGTGCAATCTCCATGGAGGATAAGTTTTGTAATTACATCAGAATGGAAGCCTTGGAAAAAGTCTCATTCAAAGAAATATGGAGAATTTTGGTGCTCCACTCAAGAAGAACATGGGTTTCTTGAATCTTTGGAAGGGCTGGTACTGTACAAAATGTTTTTTTTTTTTTTTTTGACAATGAGTTTCTAAAGCCGTGACTACTTCTTCTGCCATCACAGTCCATCCCCTCCATGACGAGACAATGAGTAGAGGTGAAATTAGTCTTTTATTGGAACTTAAGAGAGGAAACAACAAACTGATTGACCACAAGTGCTGGCAGGATTCAAGCCCCTGAAATCAAGGATGGTTCCTGCTCCTGGACCACACCCAAAGGTTAACTGTACCTCTGGGCAGGGTTCTCCTCTGTCTGCCAGAGAAAGAGGCAATGGCCAAACCCCCTGCAGGCTCAGGTTCCCCTACGGTAGTCCTCTCCCGGTCTTTATGCAGGCTCGGTTCCACCTGCAGGCATCTGGCTTCCATCTCAGTAAGAGAGCAATCTCATCGCTGGCCAAGAGCTGCATCACTCTCAATCAGCCATGCTGTAATATCCATGAAGGCAAACTATTTGCTTGGAGCCAGCTGAATCCCCTTCTTTCTCCCGGACCAGGCAATTAGCTGGCAGAAGCTACTGGGGAAGGGAGGGAACCAGACCCAAGAAGACCTCCCCTCCCCAGTTCCTTTGCTTACCCCCTCAGGGTTGTGACGCCCTGTTTGCAGACTTTCCCGGTTATCACTGGGCTCTGGCTCTTCACCAGCTCCTTCCTTTATCCTCCTCCCCCAAGCTTTCCACTCCCTCCCCGGCCAGTTCTTCCCTTGAGGGTGTGCATGTGTGTGGCCCTTCCTCTTCTCCCTGGGCTCAGGTGTCTAGAGTTGGAAAGCCTTCCTCCTGCTTTGGGAGGCTGACCAGTCTGCCAGCCACCTGCAGCTGGCTCACAGCCTTTATTTAAACTACATCCCATGGGTCTCTTCTTCTCTGCTACTGCCGTATCTGGTTCTATCTTTTGCCTTGTCCTCATGGTGCTGCAGTGCCTTAGAAAGCTTCATACTTCATGGTCTACATTCCCTTAAGAATGGGATTGATAGGCCAGCCTCAGAAGAAATACTGGGTGCTTCAGGAGAAATCTATCTACCCAGTCGTTTTAACTACTGCTTTTGATGTCTAGAGTCCAACTCTTGGTATCTGGCCAGTTTTAACTTTCACCTTTGCCAGATTATGTTACATGTCAACCTTCTGCCTGTACAAATCGAACCATGTTGGAGAGGGGAGCCTTGAAGCGCAGGATCCAGAGTGCAGTATAAAAACAATACAGTTTTCTCCGTAGCTGGAAGTTGGCTCCTGTCTGCTGCAGCCACCATCCTCTTATTTCCCCATAGGAAATAATGGAAACTGGGCCCCCAGAATGAATCATTT
>JAHTLZ010003518.1:21222224-21237133 GCA_023846285.1 Phrynocephalus versicolor
CAGGATATCAGGACACATCAGGGCCATCTGCTCTGTGACCCTTGGCCCCACAGCTTCCTTCCCTGGGTCCTCATCAATAAAGCATTATGGTCCCCCAGATAGGCGTGCATTTCCCTCCCACTGATGGAATGTCTTCCTCTGTCTATTGTTCTTCTCTTATCAATAAAGACCGGTCTCTCAGGCATCATTATCATCACACACTCTCACAAACAATCATCACACACACAGCATGCAGCACACATGCACGCACGCAGCCCAGAGAGACACAGAGAGAAATGCTGCCTGAGGACCAGAGTTGATTGCACCCCAAAACTCTGTGTGTGCTTAATCCATAACGCTACAATAATGTCCAATTAGATGCCTAACTGAGCATCCTGTTTCATACACTGGCCAACCCAATGTCTCTGCAAAGGTTAGAGCCATTAATACATTTAAGCCAGATTGACCTACACACAGGCCTTCAGATGTTATTGGACTGTAGTTTCTATCAGCCTTGGTCAACATAGCCGATGATGGGAATCATAGTTTGACCAACAAGGACACAATGTGTTCTTCTCTGATTAAAACAATACCAGGAGAAATACATCCATAGCAACATCTACATATGTTTTTTCCAGGCCAAACTCCAATCATAGTGATCTCACATTATGCTACAGAACATCAAATAGATGCCGGCTAGTATTAAGCTACCTGATGAGACCACAGACTAGCGATGTACAGTTCATATTCATTTATTTTGTTCACACACATGAGAATAAAAAAGTTAGGAGATTTTCTCCCTGCTGGGTGAGATTGCAGGAGTTTTTCCCTTTTTAATTTTTTTAAATTTAATTTAATTTAATTTAATTTGCATTTTGATGTGTGTATATGAAAACTTCATGGAAGTGCATCTGCACAAAATAAAAACCTGACGTTTTATGAAGAAAGACTTGTATTTTGCCTAAAGGCCAGAGTGATCTGACCTTTAGGCAAAATACATTAATAACTAGGTTTACGAGCATAATTAGTTCCAGAAACATGTTTGTCAACCCAAACACTCTTGTACCAAAGCAAATTTCCCCATAAGAAATAATGGAAACTCAGATGATTTATTTATTTATTGTTATATTTATATCCCGCTTATCTTCTAAACAGAACTCTAAGCGGCGTACAATTGGCGAACAAGCGCCAGACAAGACAATAATAATATTACAATACAAAGCAATTAACGGCAAGTAATGAACAGAACAATATAAAAGAAAACATATTAATATATTAAAACCCTATTGCATCCCAGATCGCCAACAAAGGCGTGATCCCTAAACTATGACTATCAGATGAACATTAGTAAACACCAATGATCACTAGAGGCAGCGGGGGGGAAAAAACCCACTAAATTAGGGCTCGCCAAAGGCCTCTCAAAATAAGAATGTTTTTAAAGCTTTCTGAAAGGCCTGCAGGGACTCTGCAGAGTGCACTTCGCTGGGGATGGAATTCCACAAGGAGGGGGCTGCCACTGAGAAAGCCCGGTTCCGGGTGACCGTCTTCCAGGCCTCTCGTGGAGTGGCAACCCACAGCGAGTGCACTCGCGACTGCCAAACAGGTCGGGCCGAGGAGGATCGCTGGACGATACGCTCTGTCAGGTAGTCCGGTCCCAAGCGATGGAGGGTTTTATAAACTAAAACCAGGACCTTGAATCTAATCCGGGCTGCAACGGGCAACCAATGCAGGCGGGCCAGGACTGGGGTGATGTGGTCATGACGATGCATACCAGCCACCAGCCTGGCCGCTGCATTCTGTACCCGCTGCAGACGCTGGAGAAGAGTCAAGGGCAACCCCATGTAGAGGGCGTTGCAGTAGTCCAGCCTCGAGATCACCAGTGCTTGGACCACTGTTCCCAGAGAGTCAGCATCCAGGTACGGGCGGATCTGGGCAATCTGGCGGAGATGGTAATAGGTGGCCCTGGTCGCCGACGCCACCTGGGCCTCCATGGTCAGTGCCGGGTCCAGGACCACACCCAGATTCCGCACCCTCTCCACTGGCCGAAGGGACCCCCCCAAACAGGGAAGAGGGCCGCCGTACCAGGATGGCGAGCTCCCAAAGAACATAACCTCCGTCTTCTCGGGGTTGAGCTTAAGCCTGTTCGCCCCGGTCCAAGTCAGCATGGCGTCCAGGCACTCATCGAGGACCCTCACAGCTTCCATTGCAGAGGTGGAAAAGGAGAGATAGAGCTGCGTGTCATCAGCATACTGGTGACAGCAGACTCCAAATCTCCTAATGACCCCAGCCAGCAGCCTTACATAGATGTTGAACAGCATGGGGGACAGTGATGACCCCTGTGGAACCCCACAAGAGTGTATCCAAGGGGCCGATAACTCCCCCCCATGCTGAACGTACTGGGGACGGCCCTCCAGGAAGGAACGGAGCCAACTGTGAGCAGTGCCACCGATTCCCACCTCAGAGAGCTGATCCAGCATGATACCGTGGTCGACGGTATCGAAGGCTGCTGACAAATCCAGGAGAACCAACAGGGTAGAGCAACCCCTGTCGGCCGCCCGGATTAGGTCATCTTGCAGCGCGACCAAAGCTGTTTCGGTCCCCCGACGAGGCCTGAACCCGGACTGGCATGGATCGAGACACTGCCGATCCTCCAGGTATGACTGCAGCCAGACCGCGGCCACCCTCTTGATCACCTTGCCCATAAACGGGACATTAGCAATCGGACGATAATTTGCTAAATCGTCCAAGGCAAGGCCAGTTTTTTTAAGAATGGGCTTTACCACCGTCTCCTTCAGGCGGGAGGGAAAAAAACCCTCGCTGAAGGAGGCGGTGGCGATGACAGAAGCCCATTCGGCCATGGTCCCGCTGGCAGCTTTAATTAGCCAGGCAGGGCAGGGATCGAAGGGGGTGGACGCAGGCCGGCAATGTGTCATAGCCTTAGAGGCCTCGACAGTGGAAACAGGCCCAAACGCATCCAACCGAGGCGATGAAGGTGGACCAGTGGCCGGTGATGCTGGGACAGTGCTACTGCAACCGGAGTCGAAGCTGGCCCGGATGGCCTCAATTTTAGATCGAAAAAAGGCTGTGAAATTCTCACTACTGAAATCAGGAGGAGGAGGCCTAGCCAGACTAGGATTGGTGAGGTCCCGAACCACCCGGAAGAGCTCTGCCTGGCGGTTAGAGGCCTCACCAATTCTCAGGGAGTAAAAAGATGTCTGAGCCTCCCTGATCGCGTTGGAATAGCGCCTAGTCTGGAGATGATCCATACTGGGGTGCCATCGAGCATAAAAAGTACACACAAAGTGCCAAAACCCATAAAAGAAGTTGGCTAGGTCCACATCCACACCATGGTTTAGGTACCTGGTTGCGGAATCTGCTCTGCTTAGGACTGACTGTATTTTACTCTGTGTTTTTAATGTGACAATAAAAAAATGCAGTTTGTAGCCCTATACACACTTGACTAGCTGCCCCATGTCTAGAAATGCTTTGGAAAATAAGGCAATATGTTGGAAAATTACATAAAATATGAATATAAAGAAAAATAAAACCCTAACCGGCACTCTCCTTTGAAGGCTTGCCTGAGATGGAACATTCCAGACAACACCTCACAATCCAGCAGGGGGAGAGAAAGAGACAGCCACCATTGGCTCACTTGTGATCATGTGACCTGCTCCAGTGCTTATATTGCAAGACACTGCCTGTTGATCAAGGCAAAATTTAGAATAAATGTTTGTGTTGCAAAACTTGTAGACCTATTGTCACATTGGTAGAATGGTCACCTAACTACGTAGAATTCTCTTCTAGCAGAGTTTGTGAAGCTTAAGCCAATTTGCTCCCATTCAGTGAAATGGACAATGGTTAATGGGTGCAAGTTTATTTATGTATACATTTGGTGTCATATGCTTAAGAACCCATTTTGCACATTTCTGAGGAGAAATGGAGTGGAATAACATACATGGTGGTGACAGTGATGACAACAACAGTAACAACAGCAGCAGCAGCAACAACAACAACAACAGTGTCCCAGAGTATTCAACTAAATTCAAGCTGTGCTTTCAAATATCTATTAGGGATGAGCCCAGGTGCTGTTCAGGAGCCTCCAAAATGCAAGCAGCCAATCACTTACCTTCCTGCAGGGTCACATTGGGCTAAACTCCAACCAGGAAGAAGTCTCCTGACATTATCTATCCTTCTCCCTGGTGCTGGCCCATCAGGAGCTGTGCAGGGAATTGCATCATGCCACCTCCCTCTGTGATTGGCCAGTGCCAGGGAGTAGGACAGATGACATCAGAAGACTTCTTCTTGGTTGGAGTTTAGCCCAATGTGACCCTGCAGGAAGGTAAGTGATTGAGTGCTTGCGTTTCGGAGGCTTTCGAACAGCACCTGGAATAGCTTCTGCTTCCGAAACAAACAGCCCATCCTTAATGTCTGTACCTGATTCTTCACCTACTGATTGCAGGATTTCTGCCTTTGGAGCATGGCATAGTCCCCCATGTCTCTTACAAACAATTACATGAAATGACATGAACATATTATATTCTGGATAAAATTATTGCTGTGTCCCCTAGCTTTGCCAAAATCATAGTCTTCATATCATACTGTTCAGAGGAACAAAGAATTTGAAATTTCATTTAGAGAAAATAAAATTAAAATATTGTTAACGAGATCTATTTTTAAAATCAAAACAACTGTCTTTATTGTATTATTGTTTACATTATTATGTTCTGTTAGGTTTACAAGCAGATAGCACTGGATATATCATATAGAGTGTGTGAAAAATGTGCATAATTTAAGTAAATTTTACACCTACAAGTTCTCATTAGTCATTGCAGCAAACCCCCTGCTTTGGTGGTGGTTCATTCCTTACATCTAACACACAAAGGGAAACAAAAGATCAACTGCATTTCAAATGTTAGTTCTGATTAAAGTGCATCTCATTTCTAAAACTAATGTTCCTCTTTCTGATTATAGCTGGACAGCGTGACTTCACTTATTCAGGCTGCCAAGAACCTGATGAATGCTGTGGTGCAGACAGTGAAAATGTCCTATATCGCCTCTACGAAGATTATCAGGATTCAAAGTCCTGCTGGCCCAAGACACCCTGTGGTGATGTGGCGGATGAAGGCCCCAGAAAAGAAGCCTTTGATTAAGAGAGAGAAGCCGGAGGAAATCTATGCAGCTGTCAGGAAAGGTTCGGCTAAGAAGAAAATCCATCCCGTTCAGATCATGAGTGAATTTAGGGGAAGAGAAATAAACTGAAATTATTATTCTGTTCACTACACTGGTTTCCTACACAGAGAAGCTGTTCACTTCATATACTTACATATTTTTTGCACTTGTTTAATCCCACAAGTACAAGAAGAGTTGACATTCTTTCCCTCTTATATATTTAACATTTACTTTATGATAGGCTATTTCACTTGCACATGACGAACAATCAATATCAAGCTGTTCCACCTACTTTTCAGTAATTTCTGCCACATATTTTAAGATTATGGGCTAACTCCCATTTCAGAGCAGAAACGCAGAAACCAATGGGACATGATAGTGTTGAGTAACAAGGCCCATTCATTTTAATGGGAGCTACTCTGGCTGATACTAAAATGGAATTTAGTCCTACTTATTTTTAAGTCTGATATGCTTTTTGCACTGAGCACTCACTATTTAATTTGCTTGATTTAAGATTTCGTGATTTTGCACACAGTAAGCGGGAAATGAGGGAGCAGTTTGCACTACACAACGTTCCACATTAATGGTTTAATTAGTTGAAATGATTACTCAGGTCTTCAGGTTGCTCAGAACACTGTGTTTGCATTATATTTCAATATTTCTTTTTATTTTAAAGACAGCCTTCCACGGTTGACTGTGTTACCTCCATGTTTCAAAAGGGAATAATATGCCACAACAGGATTTCACGACTAGGGATTTCAATAAGAAACTTGACTGTTCACATTCCTAGGCACTATATTGAAGTACCTCTTGCATTTATTCCTGATATTATTCATATATTTAGTGAATGGAATCATTTCTGGCCTAATTAAGTCAAGAGGTATTCTTTGGGGGGGGGGCTGTGCAATAAGCAGCTCTACAAGGATAATGTATAATGGAGGAAGCAGCTGTTCATGAGATTGAAACGTATGACAGATATAGGACGCTCAAAACAGAAAAACCATATTCAAGTGTTATGCATGAAGCTATGGAAATGCTGAATGGAAAGGAGGATGACAGCCTGCACAGATGTCTCACCCCTACCCCTACTCCCAGCACTTACTCAACCATGTGCGAAATTAAGTTCTGCAGAAGGACCAACAGGCCAGTCCTGTTGAATATGCCTATCAAGCTCCTGGATGATGACAGGTGACTTGCAGGTAGTGTGAGGACTGTGGGGATGCAGTGTTTACATGCCTTGTCACATCCTCATAATATAGCCTTTCCATGCTTTCAGTCATAATAGTAGGATATGCCTGTGGATAAGCCCATTATAGGAAGAAATCTTTCACTACACTTGTTTCCACTTGCCGTCCCAGGGCCGAAATGAATACGTGAGACATCAACGTTTGGGCTAAGCATCGGGCCAGGTTTATTTAACTATTACACGTCATCAAGCATCATCAAGCATCACCAGCAATACCATGAGGAGGGGGCAGACATAGTGCGGATATGCCATGGGTCCGGGGGGGCATGTTGGAACCCCCCCAAATGCGTTGCAGGTTAGGGTGAGTGGTAAGTGCCTAGGGGGCACCACTCCATGAAGAACTCCCCCCCTTAGTCCAAATTAGCTATATTACCCCGCTGGGCCACTAGGTGCCATCACGTGGCCAATTCCCGCCCCTCGGAAGTAATCATAACCCATGACCCAGATGCTGTAACCTCCTGATCTGCAACACCCAGTTCAGGAGTTTATAGCTCGTTGTTAGATATGTTCAACACCTGCTTATGTAATACCGCACTACCCGCCATGGCCGATGCACAGCTTGCTATGCACCAAGCCCACCCAACAAGCTGCTTACCTCAGCTTGTAGCCCCCTCCTCAGCTCATCCAGGTATACATCCAAACCCACCTCATTGAGGTGCACACCATCAAGCCTGAAGAACTCAACCTTGTTTTAAAAAATGTGCTTAAATCCTGCTTTCCAGCTTTGCCACAGTGGTCTCTCCCCCCCCCCCCAGTGACATGTGGGATTTACTGTAATGTTTGTTAATCCCATGCATACAAAAATATACAAAATAACCATTTACTTGGTGTGGTTTAAATAAATAAATAAATAAATAAGCAAGCAAGCAATCCTTTTATGGGTAAATGACATGCTAAAAAAGAATTCTTCATTACTGTGCCACTAACATGCATTGGAAGTTAGTATCTAGGGAGCATGTTGTAGCAAGTAACACTGCAGGAATAAATTCCCTTTTTTGCGTGGGTTGAGCCCCCAATTTCGGACTTTGACAATTCAAGAATGGAAATAACTTAGTCAATTATTGTATTAATGTGATTCTGTTCCTACAGCGGAGATAAAAGGACTATGAAACTCTTGACAATCAGATGTCTGGAGCAAAGTCAGCTGCATAACTCTGAAGCGTCTTTCTTCTTTCAGCATTTTCTGTCTTCCTCAGGATATGATGAGATGTTGTTTTCCAGATTCAGCATGAAGGAGGAATGGGAATACATCTTGAGCTGATGTATGCTTATGCCCTCTCACTCCTCTGTCATGTTCCTGGACAAAGAAAAACAAAACAAACAGAAAAAAGACCCTTGCAAGAACAGGGGTCTAATCCAGTCCATCATTACATAAGAACAAAAGAAGAGCCCTGCTGGATCAGGCCAGGGGCCCATCTAGTCCCACTTCCTTGTGTCTCTCAGTGGGCCCACCAGATGCCTTTGGGAGTACATGAGACAACTAGAGGCAAGTCTCTTGATGCCACTTTCCTGCATCCTGTACCCTCCTTTTAAGCCTGGAGATAACACATATCCTCATCATGGCTTGTAACCTGTAATGGAGTTTTCCTGCAGAAAATTCTGTTCAAAAAGTGGCCAACTTATAGTCTGTACGAAGCCCACCAGAAGAATATAAGTGCTAGACCAGCCCTCCTCCCCATGCTTCCTAGAAACTGATACATACTGTAGAAACATGTCATCTTGGTTACAACCCATGTAAAATTCCCAGAAATGTTTGTTAGTAGGATCAGAAAAAGGGGGGAGGGGGATTTTAAATATATGCAATATTTGTTTCCTTTTCATGCCTACACATGAATGCATAATTTATAATGAAATGTGTTTGCCATTGTGGTACTTGGCTTATCTATGATTTTTCCATAACTTTATGTATTTATTTATTTAAAAATGAGACACCTCATATGCAGCTCCCACAGAGCTTAGCCCCTCTCACCCAATCCCTGGATCTTCATGGAGATTCATCATACAATGGTGCCTCTACTTACAAATTTAATCCATTCCGAATGCATGCTCAGAAGTCAAACAACTCGTAAGTAGAGCAGCCATATCTAAAAAATCAAAAATCAGAAAAAATAAAAAAAAATTAAGTAGAGCAGACCACATTTAAAATTTGTAAGGCAGCAGTTAAAACACCAATGGTTTTCCGCTCTTAAGTTGAATTGCTCATAAGTAGAGACACTTGTAAATAGAGGTACCCCTTTATCTGATTGAGTCTTTATTCCTCAACTGTCAGAAAAGGACTTTTGAGCTATAGCTGCCAGGATTCTGGCTGGGGAAAATTCCTGCAGACTTGTAAGGGTTGTGCAGCACTACCAACAAACAAACAAACAAACAAACAAACAAACACCACCACATATCTTCTGTCTACTAGTTGATACATGTGCGAAGGTTTGATTACTGGCTCAGATTTGTATGAATGTCCTAGTTTGTACAAGCAAAGTTGCAAAGAGAGAAAGTGGTGCAAACCATGACACTCTGTGCCAACGAAACATGTACCATGTTTCCCCGAAAATAAGACACTGTCTTACATTTATTTTTTCCCAAGAAGATACACTAGGGCTTATTTTTGGAGTAAGTCTTATTTTCGGGAAAACAGGAAATGCAAGCAAACGTGCTACAAAGTATGGTAACTTGGGTGGCCCAAGCAAAGAGGGGGAAGGACCATGGATGGAAAGGGAGGGGCAACGTGCGCTCTGTGTGTGTGTGTGTGTGTGTGTGTGTGTGTGTGTGTGCATGCGTGCGTGCGTGCGTGTGTGCACGCGTGCAGGCACGGCCACGCCCATCACTAGGTTTTATTATCAGGGTAGGGCTTATATTTAACAAATGCATAGAAATCCTGCTAGGGCTTATTTTTGGGGTAGGTCTTATTTTCAGGGAAACAGGGTATCTTACTATCGTCTGTACCAGTGGTTCTCAACCTGTGGGTCCCGAGATGTTCCTGGACTGCAACTCCCAGAAATCCTGGCCAGCTCAGCTAGTGATGAAGACTTCTGGGAATTGCAGTCCAGGAACATCTGGGGACCCACAGGTTGAGAACCACTGGTCTATATTGATGTATAAAATAAGGGGAAAATCGAAAATAGAGGCAACAATTCTTGTGGGAAACAAAAAGTGAACTACTTATCCTCAGTCTCCTACAGTCACACTATTAAGGATGTGAAATAAATAATAAATAATATATATATAAATATTTGATATCAGGTTCACACGTGTGAAAACTTTCAGAATATTGAGCTGTAGGCTACATATGCAGGAGCTATCATTTTCTATAGTTGTAAAAAGGACAACTTACATAGAAATCCACCATAAGGCACATTGGAGTAAATAGAAGCTTCTGTTAAAGAAACATTTTTAAAGGATTTCACACATTCCAAAAGAAAAGAAAAGAAAATGTTTTCTTGTATTTTTCCCCATGGTCCCCAACACGGGTTAGGAACAGAATCCTAGAGGAAAAGATGATGGCCAAGCATCATCCCTTCTTTCACCAAGTTGTTTGGTTTCTCTGAGACTGGCAATTATTGAATCTTGTTGTCTGTACAATATTTCAATATGTTCAACCAAAAGCAAAATTAAGGCATGCCTTTAAGATGTTTATTTAAAAATCCCTTGAAATAATTTATTTTATCTGGATCAAAAGACCCAAGTTGTGGCCATTATAACTTTGGATCCACAGATGCATATTCTTTCCCACTTTTGACAGAAGAAATCAATCTTTAAACAGACAGATCCCGATGCATAATTTTGCCCCATGACTGTTCACACAATTGGATGTCTGCACAATTGCATTTGTTTATCAAAATATTGCCAATATTTTTACAATTTGTAGCATAGTTCAACAAGCCATCACTTAAATTAAGAGCAAGTTGACTCTGTAATATCCACATGACCCACTTCTTTAAAAACCCTTTAAACTCTTAAAATATAAACATATCTGAATAGCTGTGCATATATCCTCTTGCCATTTTCCAAAGAATGGGCTGAGAAACCACAATCCTCAAATTGTTTTTTCTGCAGCTATTCTCTCCACTAGGATTACCAATAGTGATATAAGGTTCCCCCCACACATGCGTGCCAGTCATGTCCAACTCTAAGGGGCGGTGCTCATCTTTGTATTCAACCCGAAGAGCCAGTGTTGTGCAATTCCTTGGCCATGTTGCCAGCATGGCTGCAAGGAAACACTGTTTTTACCTTCCCACTTTTTTATGGTGCTACCTATTTATCTACTTGCATTTAAACGCTTTTGAACTGCTAGGTTGGCAGGAGCTGGGGGTAGCAGCAGGCACTCACTCCACTGTGGCACCCGGGATTTGAACTGCTGAGCTGCTGACATTGTAGCTGACAGTTTTCAGTGCTCTAGCCTGCTGAGCCATCACACCCTTGCATAGTTTCTTTCACCACATATACAGTCACCCCCGCCATTTCACGGTTCAGGTACTGCGGTCCCACTACATCACGGGATCGCAGTACCTGCACCTCGTAGCCGTGCAGGGGGTGGTGGGGGTGATCAGGTCACTCCGCGCTGCCCCCACACTCCTCTGAGAAGCCTCAGAGCCGCAGGGGGCAGGGAACGATCAGGTGGCTCTGTGCCACCCCCGCGCTCCTCCAAGAAGGCTTGGAGCCACGGGCGAGGTGGCGGGGGCGATCGGGTCACTCCACGCCGCCCCCGTGCTCCTCCGAGAAGCCTCGGAGCCACATGTGGGGGTGTCAGGGGGCGATTGGGTTGCTCCATCTTCCCACCGCGCTCCTCCAAAAAGCCTCAGAGCCGCATGGGGGTGGCGGGGGGTGATCGATTTGCTCCGTGCTGCCCCCGCGCCTCCCCCCGCTCCTCCGAGAAGCCTCGGAGCCACATGGCATGGCGGCAGGGGGCAATCGGGTCGCTCTGCATGCCCCCACGCTCCTCTGAGAAGCCTCGGAGCCGCGGGGGTGCGGGGGGTCGGGTCACTCTGCACCACCCCTGCACTCCTCCGAGAAGCCTCAGAGCCACATGAGGGTGGCGGGGGCAATCGGGTCACTCCATCTGGCCCCCGTGCTCCTCCGAGAAGCCTCAGAGCCATGGGGAGGTGGTGAGGGGCGATCGGTTCGCTCCGTGCCACCCCCCCATGCTCCTCTGAAAAGCTTCAGAGCTGCATGGTGTGGCGGTGGGGGCAATCAGGTCGCTGCACGCCACCCCCGTGCTCCTCCAAGAAGTCTTGGAGCTGCAGGGGTGGCAGGGGGTGAAAAAATGGAAATGACCTGAAGCGGGCCCCAGGGCCTGAATAACGTGCCCATCTCTACTCTGGAGTGCAGTATTACAGAGGAGCCCCTCTCCCAGTGACATCACATGAATGCTGCTTTTTTTGAATGACACAGTTCTGCTGTGCGACATTACAAGAATTCACTCCCTGGTTTCAGGTTTTGGGCCAGAAATCCCACAGAATGGAAACCTGCTGGCCTGGTAACCCTAGGTATCAGCAATCAGGCTCCCGTATAATGGCCAGACCCCCTCCCCTTGCCCAATAATGTCTCAGGCTAATAGCAGGTCTGGCTGATATTATGGAGAAGGATAAGTTATCCAACCTAGTATCTTCCCATTTTTTTTTTAAAACAACAACAACAAATGATTACAGTGACTCAACAAATAGTTTCAAATTGCAAAATCCTCCCCATACAAGAGTGTCGAGGTGTACAACAAGATCAATCATATGGTCCTGGCTAGGTCACAATCCTGCCAGCAGAATGGCATTTGTAACCTTCCCAAGTTGGTGTTTTACAGCACAGGTTGGTCGCTGGAGGTTTTCTGGACATTAAAACAACTATTCTTACCATCTCTCACTGATGGCTAGTAGAGATGGGCACGAAACGAACAATTTTTCGTTTCCATTTTCGTTTTTTCATTTTGTTACGTAACAAAACGACAAACGAATTTTGTCTCTAAAATGAAACGAAATGAACAGAAACACCAGAAATTTTGTCGTGCATTTCATTTCCTTTACTGCAATATGAGTGAATTGCTTAAAATCCTAAAAAAATCACAAAAAATTGAAATAAATGGTAATGAAATGGTAATGAAACGAATGAAAACAAAAATGACTTTTTTGCAAAAATTCACGAAAAACGGAAACGAACCGAAACGGACCCTCCAAACGACAAACGACAAATGAAATGCCATTTTTTTTTATTCATGCCCATCTCTAATGGCTAGACTATCTGGGAAAGTGGGGACCATCAGAATCTGCAAAGGTTCTCCAGGCATGCTGTAAACTGTAAAAGTCAGAAAGCTTAGGGACTGGATGACCTTGACCGTCAAGCCCTGCAGAGCTCAGATGGCTCATCTCCTGACAGACCTGTCTAGTCCTTTTGCTTAATACTTGCACCTTTAATGTTTTTGACTCTGCCTTTGTTTTTGCTCATTTTGATCCTTATGGCTCATGGTGTGACACACAGTTTGCTAAAATGTTATTAATCATCTGAAATAAACATTACTTGGCACATAGAACGGAAGTCTTCTCTCTTTCCCTCCCTCTTCTACTGAATTTTGGACAACTGACAGTGACAAACTTGAGCAAACTATGTAATTAAACTGTACTCCATGGAGCTCCATAGCAGAAGGCAAGCAGTCTGAGTCCTTGCCGATATTGTGGGGGCAAGATCACCTCTGAACCCTATATTTGAACGGCCTTTGAAGAATGATGGGATATAGAAAGCAAGAAAATCGATTTTCTAAGAATAAGCCCATTATACCTTGAGCTGCATTTTAAGTTAGCTGTAGACCTAGAAGAAGAAGCATGAAAATATATAGAATGATACAGCTGTGAAAGTGAGGCACAAGTCTGTTTCTCCTGTAGGTTTTGCATTTTAAAAAATGTTTGACTATCATCTTTGAAAACGCAATACATCACAACATCAAAGTCATATATCCTATCAACTTGAATTTTGGCATATGGAGTAATCTGAGATAGTGTGAACATGGCCTGATTTTTCTCTCCTGGATGATGAACTAATGAGTTGGTAACTCTCTGGGAGCTGAAAGTTGACCAGATTCCTTTAAGGAAACAAGGATGTGCATTGTTCTTGGTATTCTATGAAGGAATGCATCACTTTTAAAGTGAGGCAAGAAACTGCACCTCCAAGCTTTATAGAATAAAAACAAAATGACTTTGCATTTGTTGGATTGTAGATCATGCTAGTTATCTCGCTCCCAGTAGAGCAAAAATTCCATACTAACCCTGGGTCCCCCTGGATTATGAGATCAGAAACCACAAACTATTTTTACCAAATTGTAAGAATCATTTTAGAATGATGATGTTCCAAATAGGAGCAAATATTGAAATAACTCTGAATTCACAAGGGGCAGAACAGTTGGTTAGGGGCAGGCCCAGGGAATTGTCACAGGTTGGTTCTCAACTGATGTCATCACAAGACATCCAACATAATTGGGACTGATCCAGCAGCTGCCTTAAGTAGATTTACTCCAAAACACATGTCAAGTGGAAAAGGGAAAAGTCACATTAGTCTGTTGCAGCAAAAGTAACAAAGAGTTATGCTACTCGCACATGCTCTTTGGGATAAGCTTCAATGAGTACAGCCCACTTCATCAGGATGATTTGTTGTGTTTAATCACATGCACCCACAAATATTTAAAAGAAATAAAAGCAGTTCATTTTTAAGACTGGGCTGTGTTTTGTTTTGTTTTTGAAATTTTTGATTGCTGTTGTCAGCTACCCTGGGAGCTAAGGTGGAAATGTAAGATATAAACATTGTAATGATGTCTAGAATACAATTAGAAGGGATAGCCTTGTCAAAGAAAAGAAAATGTGAGGCCATAACTTTCTGAAAACCATTGGTTCCATGTTGTTGACATGGTTTCTCTTATTTGGAGCTTTTGATTGAGAAAGGGCACATCCTGTCATGTTCGCTTCCTCTAAACATATATATATATATATTTACAAATTGTTTCAATTATTTCAAATCTGCCCCGACTCTGTGAGTCACTTTTGTTGTCTTCTTTAAATCAAACCTCTAATTATCTTACCTATGCAATCAATGTGATGTGAATATCTATTATCATTTCCCTCTTAGGGTAAATCCCCAAGCTTCCAAATCTAATTAGCATTTCTCAAATGCAGGAGCCATCCAAACAGACTCAAATCATTTTTTATTTACATCACAAGTTTTAATCATGATTTAACAGCAAGGCAGGCTTGATTTAAATGCTCGGTTTTAATCTTAATATCCATTTATATCTGGCACAGTCCTATTGTGATGTTAGATTTTATTACCAAAATGGCTAGATTTGTACAACATTTATTTATTTATTTATTTATTTACAACCCCCCACCAAAAAAAATAAGGATTGGAGGTGGCATTCAGAAATAGTCTTGAAACAGTAAGTGTTTTCCGATGACAAGGAATGAGAGAGCTACATCCAAAGGATAGATCTTATGGGAGGATTCTCTCTCTCTCTCTCTCTCTCTCTCTCTCTCTCTCTCTCTCTCTCTCT
>JAHTLZ010003518.1:21237143-21260028 GCA_023846285.1 Phrynocephalus versicolor
TCTCTCTCTCTCTCTCTCTCTCTCTCTCTCTCTCTCTCTCTCTCTCTGAAGGGCAACCTGTGGCAAGAGGCCAAGAGGGAGCCTCACCTTCCAGAAAGCTGGCCAAAGTTATCCCTGGTTCAGATGGACTGACCTGGCAATTTGGGGGAGGGGGGAGTTTCTGAGGAGGCCCTGGAATGCCATGTCCTGGAGGGACATTATGAATTAAAGCTTTTTAAGATGACAAATCCCCTGACCTTGGCAATAAATTGGCAGCATGTGCAAAAATATCATCTAAACTCCAGAAGCTGATCAGACTTCGTGGCCAATCAACTTCCCTGGGAGTTAAGCTTCCTTCCCTTCACTGAGTAACCTCTTTCATCTTAAGTGTATTGGGGAAGAGCGGAACTTGCAGATTAGAGAAGGGAAGTTTAACACGGTGACCCATTTGGTCCAGACCTGTAGGGCACTGGATTCATTCCAGATGATGTAGTCACAATCCTCTGAAGGGGGAGTCATCTCCCAGCCTTCTAATGCAAGTATTCATTCAGTTCCTGGTGACTATATCACAGTTCATCAGTGCAAGAATCCAACTTACGGGTACTTCTGAATCATCAAATTTGTTCACCAGAAGACCTTTGTTCATCTTACTGACCACCTTGATGGTTATTCTATTATTCACTATTATAAGAACAGCCTCTCTCGGGTTCTGGTTCATGCAGAATAAAATGATAAAGTGCTAATCAACCACGCAAGAGTAGCTGAATGTTTTAATGGGAGAAACGAACACATAAAACATATGGAGATCTAAATATGATCAAAACTTTGCAACTCATCTGTCAAAATCTCAATGGTTTCAATGAGACTAAGATCTTCCTCTTAAAATCATCTAGGCCACAGCATCACTTCTGAACAGCAGTAGCAAAACCAGAGCCATTTAAAAAACTGTATTTAAAAGAATAATATGGATTTGTCATTTGATCTTCAAAAATAGATTACTCTACTCAGATATCTGTATCTATGTATATATAATATATCTCTATATCTCTTCATCTATATATCTCTAAATCCCATCACATTATTGACATAACATTTTTACTTTAGGGGTAATGAGTGTTGTATGGGACATCTTAACTGGAGCCATTGGACTGTGATGTTCTGATTATCCTTGATGGCCAAAGAAATGTAAGGAACAAATTAAATGCCAAACAAGCATGGCTACATGAGGAAGAGCAGCATTTTCAGATAGCAGTCATGCTTATTATGATTCCTTTCTATAAGCATCTTTGGTCAGCCTGTAATTGACCAGTATAAATTAGTGAGTCCGGAGAGCTTCGACTGATAATGAAGATAAGATGTAGCTGTAAGGGAACAAAGGCCAAGGTAATCTGAGCAATTACAGCCTTGTTCTAGAAGTCACTGCTGTCAAATAAGCATTATGTTAAGATCTACGATAGAACTGTATCAATGGATTAAAGAAATAAAGAAGATTTCTTGTAAACAGAAGGTAGAGAAAGAGTTTCCAGGTGGTTCAAAAAAAGCGAAAGAGAGAAGAAAAAGAACCAGGGAAATTTTAATGGTCTCAGGCTTATTCTAATAGGAGGGACACCCAGTCTCAACTATTGTCAAAATAGAGCTGTAAGAATGAGTCATCCTATAATTCTGGGACATGATGGTATGACATCATATCCACAGTGCAAATTATGCTGGACAGCTGGTTGCATGCCACACACAAAGTGGATCTTGAACAGTTTCCTGTTGTAGAACCAGTTGTGCAACTGGTGGAACAACAGGTTGCACAGCTGTCTGTACAACCAGTAGCACACCTAGGGATCACAAGAACAAATGAGCTACTACTTTCTCTGCTGGAACAACTATCAGAACTCAGATAACACTGCACATTCATCTGCTAATGTTGCATTGGATTTAGGATGGGGTTTCTAAAAATGGTTTTTGGACTCCTTGAAGGGTACCAGGATTCAAAATAAGCTGCTGCTGGAGGATAGCCATAAAACAACCTCAAGTTTCCCATTATTGTCTTAAACATTCCTAAGAAAAGTGTGTGTACATGTGCGTGTGAGCACGCAGAAGAATGCAAACTCTCTCTAGTCTTAATGAGGAGCCACCAATTTATCCACCTTATCCTCAACCACATTAGTTTGTGGGGCTCTTTGGAAGATCAGAAAGCAAAGACAGACAGATTTTGCACAAATTAGCCAAAACTGACCAAATCACACAAATCATATTTTAATACAAATGACGCAGACTATACAAAATGATGGTGTTTGCTGTCCTGAGGTATGCACTAGGGAAAGTAGAAGCACTGGAGAGGCAGGCTCAGTCTCTTGGTGTGCTCTACCTATGAATAGGACTCAAGTTTTATGCAATGTCCGTTTGAGCAAATTACAGACACATTGACCAAAAGAAAAGAAAAGGCTCTTTTTTCCTCATTCATGCCTAGAGATGAAGTCTCTCAGGTAACTTGATACATATTATAAACCAGTAAAATATATCACATACCAGCAGTACCAATACCTAGCATGAGACTTCAACCATTTTGGGGTGGAGTTCCTAGGATTCAAAAGGAATCCCCTGAAAGAAATCCAGAAGTCCACAACAGTCTTGCTGCCTTTAGGGTTTAGAGTGAGCCTTGTGACTCGCATGAAGCACTGCACATACCAGGGACCACTGGGACAGTTTCCATGTTGAAATGAGCACAATGGCTGCCAGAGACAAAATATGTCAGAGATAGCCCCTCTGTGTACTTTCATTTTTGGCTGCATCTCCTGATTAGAGATGGGCACGACTAGGGAAAATGACGTTTTCGAGTTGTCGTGTGTCGGAGGCAGTCCGTTTCAGCTCGTTTCCGTTTTTTGCGAAATTTCGCAAAAATTAGTCGGTTTGTTTTTTAGTTTTTTTGTTGTCGTTATTACTGGTTTTGGGGGGGTAGCGGGCTCCTGGAGGCAGCTGCAGGAGTCAGCCAGAGCCACAAGTGACGGACTGGCAGACTCTTTGCACCCGCTGTGTCTCACGTACTTGCATGTAGTGCAATGCAAGTAGATCTGGCTTAGGGTTAAGACGGGTTAGCGCAAGGGCTAGTTACGGGTGAGGTTAGGGTGAGTATTGGGGTGCACCTCTGGGTGCCTCTCTGACCCACTTAGAAGGACAGTGTACTGGCGTATGGGTTAGGCTTAGGCTTAGGGTTCGGGTTTGGGCTACGATTAGTGGGCTGTTTATGCCCGATTGGCACATCCCAGAAGTCTCTGTGGTCAACCTGGCCAAGTGGCCATGCGATTGGTGGAAAATTGGCATGGTCCACTCCCATGGGCGAGCCCATCATTGCGAATGCGCAGGTGTAATAAAATAAAATAAAATAAAATAAAATAAAATAAAATCAACGGAGACGTTTTTTTGCAAGAAAAACCCACTGCTGCTACTGTAAAAATTCAAGCATTTAAAACAGCTAATTTTCGCATGTTTCTGTGGTGCTTTGGTGGGGTTTTGGGCAACGATTTCAAAAAAAATATTGCGGTCGCCATTTTGGATCCCCCGCACTGGATGGCAAATGGATGCGCCCTCCCAGCCTGGTACCAGCAGCGCAGCAGTAGCAATAGCCAAGGAGAGGGGGGCGGGGAAACCCCCCCCAAATAAAACACCCTTCTGGCCTGGTAGGTGCCCTCAGACAGTTTTTGCCTACTTTTAGGGCCGGGAATCGGGGTTTTTTTTAACTTTTAAAAACTTTTTTTCTGTGCCGCTTGGCATTGTGCGACCGCCGCGATGCAAGTAACGAGCACGACAAATCAGACCAAATTGTTCGTTCGTCGGTTCGAGCTCGAATTCTGGCGGAGTAATTCCCGTTACCGTTTCCGTAGAGTAACGTATACGAGTAACGGAAACGGAAACGGGAATACCGCTAAGTCGTGCCCATCTCTACTCCTGATATACCATGTCTACTTCACACATGTATTTAAATCATGATCTCTAATAAGTGATGGATCATTTCAGCCCACACCTTATTAAGTCCATAGACACCTCAGTACTGTATTCCTGTTCTGAGATAGGACTTCACCAGGCCTAAATTCAGTTCTTAAAAATAAAAATCAGTTTATGAATGTGAGATATTGTGATGCTGTATCTATGATTCAAAGTTCCAGAAAATGACCTGATATCATTGCACAACATTTCATGTGGCCAAAAAGAAAAGGATGCCAAGCTTTGCATAGCAAAAGGCAGTCTGAATGCTGACATCAATGGCAGCAGTCATTATGATATGCAGGATAGCCTCTTGTGCTCACTAATATTCACAAAGTAACACCAAGCAAAGGAAAATCCCAGAAGATGTCTCCTTTTTTCAGATAGTTAACCATTTTTCACTCAAACAAAAAGCAAATACTGGGACAGTTTTTTGACAAGCATGATTTGTCAGTCATGTAGTAGACTCCAGAGATATATGACAAAATGTCCCCCTCTCTGGAGGACTGCCACTCCATTACTTTCTTTAAAGTAACCCTGTTCTTTCTTTTTGTTTTTACTCTTTAAAGAAAACCTCATTGACTCAGGTTCTGGGGCCTTTCATTGCCCTAATTCCCTGAAGCTGCAGCAATGTACAGTATCTGCTTTGGAACACTCTTGCTAGTAAGCCTGTTCCACATATACTCAGTTTATAATCAAGCCACTGTTTCCCCCTTTTAAAAGGTCTATTTTGAGGATCAACATTTCATTCCCTGCAACCTGGATTCTTTCCACATTAAAAAAATCTGGGTGGGACTATCCACTCTCTTTCAAGATAATTAGGGTTTTTTCCAATTGATATTTTAAATCTGTGGACTTTTAAGGTCACTTGCTTCTGCACAAGGCATGGCTAAAATAATTTTAATTTTAAAATATATCAGAACTTGAAAACACTTTGCAAAAATGTCCTGAAATTTGACATAGAGCAAAAACACATACTGTCTGCTACATGTACTGCCTTGGTCGCCCTGTATGATGACCTTTGCCGGGAGAGAGACAGGGGGAGTGCAACCCTGTTGATACTCCTGGACCTCTCAGCGGCTTTCGACACCATCAACCATGGTGTCCTTCTGGATAGGCTGGCCAGGTTGGGAGTTGGAGGCACCGCTTTGCGGTGGTTCCATTCCTTCCTGGCTGACCGTGTCCAGAAGGTGGTGCTGGGGGACAGTTGCTCTGTCCCGTGGCATTTATGTCATGGGGTTCCTCAGGGCTCTATACTGTCTCCCATGCTGTTCAACATTTACATGGAACCACTGGGAGAGGTCATCAGGAGGTTTGGGCTGAGGACTCAGCAATATGCTGATGATACTCAGCTCTACCTCTCGTTTTCCACCAATCCAGGTGAGGCAGTTTCTGTGCTGAACTCGTGTCTGGGCCAGATAATGGACTGGATGAGGGTTAACAAATTGAAACTCAATCCAGACAAGACGGAAGTGCTGTTAGTGGGTGCTTCGCCAGACAGGTTAGAGGGCCACTTCCCTGTTCTGGACGGGGTTGCACTCCCCCTAAGGGACAGGGTCCGCAGCTAGGCGGTGCTCCTGGACCCCGGTCTAACTCTGGAAGCCCAGGTGAACTCGGTGGCCAGGGGTGCCTTTCTCCAGCTGCGGAAAATATATCAGCTACGCCCCTACCTGGATGAACGTAGCCTCATAACAGTTACGCATGCACTGGTAACATCCCGTATTGATTACTGCAATGCGCTCTACATGGGGCTGCCTTTGAAGACGGTTCAGCGATTGCAACTGGTTCAGAATCGTGCAGCGCGGCTAGTAAGTGGTGGGGCCGCTCGGGATCACATCACGCCGATTCTACGTAGCCTACATTGGCTACCAGTTGCTGCCCGAGCCCAATTCAAAGTGCTTGTTTTGACATATAAAGCCCTAAATGGCTTAGGACCTGGATACCTGAAGGACCGCCTCCTTCCATATGAACCTACCCGGCAATTAAGATCAATCCAGGGGGCCCTCTTGAAAGAGCCATCCCTCAAGGAGGTAAGAGGGATGGCTTGCAGACACAGGGCCTTCTCGGCAGCTGCCCCCAAGCTATGGAATGCCCTCCCAAGTGAGATCCGCCTGGCGCCAACACTGATGACATTTCGGCGCCAGGTAAAAACCTTCCTGTTCCAGAAGTTTTTAATTGATATAATTTAGATTGTGGGTCTTCTGATGGCAATTTTAGTGTGATGTTTTTAGTATAAGGTTTTATTGTTGTTTTAATTATTTATTGTTGTTTGATGTTTTTTAACTGTTTTAATCCCTTGATTGTAAGCCACCCAGAGACCTTTGGGTAGTGGGTGGCATATAAGTTGTAAAAATAAATAAATAAAAATAAATGTACGACAAATCTGGTGCTAATCCAGAGCCCAAAGTAATAGATGGGGGAGGGGGGAAATTTGGCCTGTAGCCATTTTACAATTATCTTTTACAATGTTGATTTGCCCTACCAGCATAACATCACTACACTTTCAAGCAGTGACAATAATGCATCGAAGGAAGTGCCTTAAATGACCAATTTCACCTCACAAAGGGGCATGATTTGTTTGGCTACTTTAGGCCAATTTATAGAAAAGGGAGGGAAGTTTGATTAGAGACACACTGGAGGCCATGATGGTCCAATGTAGCCCTCAAGAATTACGTTGCTCATCTCTGTTCTGCATCAACATCCTCCTGCCCTGTCCTGAACTCTGCCCAAGTATTCAAACTGCTGATCTACAGAATGAAGGAGATAAAACACGATGTTTGTTATTCAGCCTCTTTGCAGAATACGATTTACTGAAGGCTGTTAAACTGATATATTGGCAATCAAAGCCCAAAGAAAAGATGGCTTGACTGCCATATTTCTTTCTTTTACTTCTTTCCAGCATCTTCACGCTTGGATTCACATACGTCTACCAACCTCCCTCCAGTTGACATAGATCTATGCAGCTAGCAATCCAGATTTACACTAGTTTTTAAAAGCTGCTAATAGAAGATATAAAAATCAAGTTGTCTGCTAACACATGGAATAATCTCTCCTGAATTCCACTGAATTCAATGAGGAGTCTCATTTAAGATATGTTAACTTTTATCCAGGGAAAAATGAACAGGACTTTAAAGTGTGCAGATTTGCTTGCGTTGCACCAGACAATGCATCTTCATATTAATTCTTTCCAGTGGAAACTACATGAGCGTTTTTTTAAAAAGTAACAAAGGAGGCAGGTCAAGGATAATTATGCACTCCTGAAACAGATACAGAGCGGTTAAAGAAGGTTACGGAGGCACTTACTCCTAGAAATGACTAACTTTTGCTTCCCACAAATGTCCCCATCACTGATCAAAACCTTTATGGTGAAGTTACTTGTGCTGATGAGGCAAGTCACTGTCCAGTTGACAATAGGAGCTTGCCACATCTCCAATACACATTTCAACAAATCTGGACTTATAGGGTTTGTAAGTCACGTGTGTCTGTATCTATATGTATGCTTATTGCCTGGAAATTACCCTAGGCAGTGATGGTGAATCTTTTAGAGACCCAGTACCCAAACTGCGATTCAAAACCCACTAATTTCTTGCAAAGTGCCAACACAGGTGGCTGGGAAGGAGTGATGTCAGGTGTCCACAGAAAGGTCTCTGAATCCCATCTTTGGAACCCGTGACCTAGGTTTGCCAACACTACCCTAGAGCTAGATTATACATACATACATACATACATACATACATACATACATACATACATATATATATATATATAAAATTGGGGGTCCTCAAAATGTAAATGGGGGTCCACAACAGCGAATCCCATTTAGGTAGATCATCAACAACATTTAGGTGTTCTGTAAATGTCTTACATCTAACACAAATTGTTTTGGCATCATTTTTGAAAGTTGTTGCAGCAATTTTTGGAATTTTAAAAACTTTTTGGTGCATTTCTCAGTTGGTGCAAAGGTAGGGACCTGATCCTTGTGGTGTGCATACCTTTAAAGTCCATTTTGCATTGTGTGTGCGAGTGGGGGTCGTACATCAGTTTTCGGAAACTGATACTCGCCATGTTAAAGTCCATTTTGCAAAGGTTGGGGACTCGTGTTTTGCAGCCATATGAAAGATATTTGTACCCAAATCATGATCATTTGAAATTCAGATCAACTATAATTATAGTTTTACCTTGTATAACAAGTAACTTGGTTTACGAGCCTTTCGATTAACAAGCAAAAATTTCTGAACATTATTAATGAGCAGTGTCTTGATATACCTGCATTCTCATGTGTGTCACATAATCAAAAGTGTTCTAAGCCAATGGCATCTCTCCCTCTCTGGCCCTTCCTGCTGAAAGTGGGTGATTGTTTCAGTTTCTGTTTCAGGCAACACCAGCAGCAGAGCTGAAGGAAAGGCAACAGGCACAGTAAAGTTATTAATAGTTGCCACCCCCATCAACACCTGTCCCCAAAGAGGCCATCTCTGTGGGGTCTCTCCACACAATCCTCTCCACCACTGCAACCAGGACACAACCACCCCATCGCCCCATTTTTAAAACAACCCCCACCACAGAGGCATTTTCCCCTCCTCTGCTCTAGCTGGGTTTCCACCCATTGCTGTTTTTCAAACAGCCCCCTCCATGGAGGCTTCCCCCCTCTTCTGTTACAGCTGGGAATTCTCCCAGTGCTCCAGTTTTTAAAACGGCACCCTCCTTGGGGGCTTCCCCCTCCTCTACTCTAGCTGGGATTCCTCCCATTGCCCCATTTTTTAAAACAGACCCCTCCATGGACCTCCATGCCCCCATACCTTCTCCTTTGCACCTGCCACAAAGGTTTTCAAATGCAGGCTATTGTTCTTTGTACTGTACTGTATTTTGTATTTTATTTAGTACCTTGTAGCACATCACAGTATTGTAATCAAAAACATTTGGGCTGTGTAACGAATCATCTGAGTTTCCATTATTTCCTATGGGAAATTTTGCTTTGATATGCAAGTGTTTTGGTTTCAAGCATGGTTCTGGAACGGATTATGCTCTTAAACAAAGGTACTACTGTACACGTGTTTTCCCCAATGGGAAAAGCCTCCATGGAGGGGGCTGTTATAAAAAATGGAGCACTGGGAAAACTTGAACATTTGGCAGCTAGGGATAACATTGATATAATAACCGTAACAGAAACATGGTGGAATGCGGAGAACCAGTGGGATACCGAAATCCCAGGCTATAAACTCTATAGAATGGATAGAGAGGGGTGGGTTGGAGGTGGAGTGGCAATCTATGTCAAAGAAGGCATAAAATCCAGCAGAATGGAGATTGACAGTGGGTCTGACTCCACCGTAGAATCACTGTGGGTCAAACTACTGGGTCCAAGGAGTGATGTGATAGTGGGGGTGCTATTGTCCACTAGATCAAAAACATGAGGGGGACCTTGAAATGAGGAGACAAATCATGGAGGTTTCTAAAAGGGACAGGATAGTAATCATGGGGGACTTCAATTATAACCACCTTGACTGGGCCAATGCAAGCTTGGGTCAAGAAAGAGAAACCACATTTCTCAACATGCGGAATTACTGTGCCTTAGAGCAACTTGTCATGGAGCCCATGCAAGAACAGGCAACTCAGGATCTAATACTGTGTGATACTCAGGACCTGGTCATGGGTGTGAAAGTCACTGAGCCTCTGGGGAACAGTGACCATGCTGCAATCCCCTTTGTCATGGATGTTGGGGGAAGAGTGTCAAGCAAATCAGACACAAAATCCTTGATTTTCAAAGAGTGGACTTCCCTCAGAGGAAACTAGTTTGAAGGAAATTGAAAGGGAAGGTAAAAAGAATCCAATCTCTGCAGAGTGCATGGAGCCTGTTTAAAACAGTGGTAGAAGAGGCCCAGCACAAGTGCATACCGCAAAGAAAGAATAGCTCATCTAAGTCCAAAAGGGTGCCGGCATGGTTTACCAGTGGAGTTAGAAAGGCTCTAAAGTGCAAGGAGAGGTCTTTCCATGAATGGAAATCCTCCCCAAATGAGTTGTTTGCATCTGTCTCCATGGCAGAAGACCTTGGGCAGATTCTGCTGCCCCAACGGCCCCTTTTGACTAAAGAATTAAATCAAATACAAGTTAAAAGAGAGGATATTTTGGGTTTAATTGATAAATTGATGATCAACAAGTCACCAGGCCCAGATGGGATCCACCCAAGGATTATTAAGGAACTGAGAAATGAAATTGCGGATCAACTTGTCTCTTAAAATGGCCACAGTGCCGGAAGACTAGAGAATAGAGGATGTCACATCAAATTTTTTTAAAAGGAGGCGGGGGGGGGGGGACCTGGGAAACTACAGGCCAGTTAACCTAATGCCTTTCCTAGGGAAGATGGTGGAAAGCATCATCCAAGAGAAAATCTTAAAACACATAGAAGAACAAACCTTGCTGAGGGGAAATCAGCATGGCTTCTGTAAGGGTAAGTCTTGTCTGATAAATCTTTTAGAATTATTTGAAAGGGTTAAGGATTTGGATGAACCGGTGGATATTGTCTATCTTGACTTTCAGAAGGCTTTGGACACAGTCCCTCACCAAAGGCTTCTTAGAAAATTACACAGTCAGGTCCTCTTATGGATTGAGAACTGGTTGAGATCCAGGAAACAAAAAGTAGGTGTCGATAGGCAATTTTCACAATGGAGAGAGGTGAAAAGCAGTGTGCCCCAGGGATCTGTCCTGGGACCAGTGCTTTTCAATCTGTTCATAAATGACCTGGAGACAGGGATAAGGAGTGAGGTGGCCAAGTTTGCGGATGACACAAAACTTTTATGTATGGTAAAAACCAGAGAACATTGTGAAGAGCTCCAGAAGGATCTCTTCAAACTGGGGAATGGGCTGCGAAATGGCAAATGCATTTCAATGTAGGAAAATGTAAAGTAATGCATATTGGGGCAAAAAAATCAAAACTTTATGAATCAACTCATGGGCTCTGAGCTATCCGTGACGGATCAGGAAAGAGATCTTGGTGTGCTGGTGGACAGCTCAATGAAGGTGTCTACCCAGTGTGTGGCAGCGGTGAAGCAGGCTAATTCCATGCTAGGGATTATCAAAAAGAAATTACTGCATTCCTGTGTAATAATTATCTGATAGGTATAGGCATCAGGTGATACTTTGCACATGCTCAGATTTACAAATGCTAAATCATTATTGCATCAACCAAGAGAATAAAAGGAAGCTGGATGTATGGCACATGTGGTTGAGGTATGCTAGAGAGAGCAGCACATCATTCTGCAAGTTGGATTAGTGAGTTCCCGGACTGTTGGATCAGAGGACTAGACTGTATTTTGACTATGCTTATGCCTTCAGATTCTACAAAGTTTGCTGTATGTATATTTTGTAAATACAGATAAGTTTGGTGAAGGGAATCACCACTACATCTGTGTTTTTCATTTTAATCACTGTTATTTGGCTCTTCTGTAGCATTTTGTGTCTTTTCAATAAAGTTATGAATGACAATTGTACATGTTTTTCTTTTTTTACAATTGTCCATGCTACAAAAGCCCCTATCAAAGTGAGCAGCACTGTGTCAGCTGTCAAAAACACATCTGAAGTTAATAAGTTTAGGGAAATTCAATATTAGGCAGGCAGGGGGTCCACAGAATCACCAAAGAGGTGTGAAAAGAGTTACTATCTAGCTCTAGGGTAATTTACGAGCAGTAAGTATACCATTGTGAGAACAACATCAGGATGATTCCTATAAAATGGCTGTTGATGTAGCCAAAAACTGTCCCACAACCTATGCTACAATGTTTCAGCAACAGCTAAATCTTATTTGTAAATTTGCTCTTAACTATAAAGATTAGAGATGGGCACGAAACGAGCAAATTTTCATTTTTGTTTTCTTTTTTTATTTTGTTACATAACGAAAATGAAAATGAATTTTTTCAAAACAAAATGAAAATGAAAACGAAAACAAAAAAATTTGCCGTGTTTTTCGTTTTCGTTGTGGCAAATACATTGAACTGAAAAGAATGCTAACGAAACAGCTATTTTTTGTTTTCGTTTTCATTTTTTCGTTTCGTTACGTAACAAAAACAAAAAAAAATGCAAAAACCCAATGGAAAACGAACTGAAACGGACCCCCTAAACGACAAACGACAAATGAAACACCATTTTTTTGAGTTGTGCCCATCTCTAATAAAGATAGCAACTGGTATACCATCATTGCAAACAAAGCCCAAAAAGAAAAGAAAAGAAAAAGAAAAAGAAGGTTGCATGCTATGTCTGGACGCAATCCCATATAGAATGCTCTACTGCAATAAAATATTATCAAGGTAATAACTTTCCAGCCTTCTTACTGAGCAATTAAGAACCCATGGGGATCCACATATCATGGTGGCCTGTTGCAGGCCCCAGGACACATGCACACACCTCACACCCCATTCAGCTCCCAGTCACCACATCATCAGCCACAGCTGACACTGCAGTGATTCTGCTGAGAAGCATGATGCATGATGCACTTCAGGAACACAGTTCGGCTGGGAAGCATGGTATGTTTGCTCACTCCTCCATCTTTCCAGGCAGAACCACTTGGATTTGGTCCACAGTTGTGGCAGGTACAGGGGTATCTGGAGATTTTCAGTTCCAGTGGGGAAGTGCAGCTATCTCCAGGTTCTGGCTCCCAACCCAGAGGAACAGATACGACTGCTTAGGAGCCAAATCCCAAACAACGATGCATGGTTGACTGAAAAAATATGCCCTGAAACATCAGGCACCACGAAAGTATAGGAACCCAACTTCAGTACTGAGATATTAGGCTAATGGGATAACATCTGGAAATGCCCCCTACCCTTTAAAAGCAAATTGGGCAAGTTTTCAGGAAAACATAAATAAGGGAACTCACAGGTGGCATCTAACTCCAACTTGTTTGCAACAGCAATACCCATCATACGTTTCAAACTGGTGAAGCAGATGTAGGATCTCTCCATTGTGTAGGTCTTGAACACCCAGAAACCCGCACACCTTGAGCCAATGTTCTAGATATGATAAATGGCATTACAAGGCAAAATCTTCAACAAACGGAGAGACCTTTTGCTTTTATCAATATTTGCAGCAATTAATTCCTCTCTACTCCACAGGATCTGACAGCATCACTGCTGGTCATGGTCTGACTGGAATTTGCTTGGCACAGGAAAACCTTGGACAATCATAGCAGAGAAATTGACTTGTACAATGAGAATATCTAAAGGCTCAGAGGCAACAGAAATTTATCAAGACATGCAAATAATAGACATGAGTTTCTATGGCCAACACCCTGTGTTTTGAAATTTTGGAGGAATGTTCTTCAGTCCTTTTTACATCTGATGTACTTAGTCTAGGATGATGCAGCTACACTGAACTCAGTAATGCATAGCATTTTCACTTGGGCTAGAAATTGGTTGATCTGTTTCTGATTTATTTTAAGAAATTATTTTGGGTGTGTGTGTTTTTTAAAGGACTTGGTGTCAGAAACAAATTTCATCAGATTATTTGACAGTCTCAGGAAAAGCAGCATAAAAAGAAATGGGGACAGAAGACAGACTGATTGTTATGGAGAAAAAAGGTATGGAATGTGAAGAGAGGAAGATGCAGACAATTGAAGTGAGATGCAAAATGTGCTCTAAGTAATGGGTTGAAAATGGGTACATTAGATAACATACATTAAAACACGTGCATATTTCTATATCAGAACAACAGCAACAAAAAACCCAGAGCCTTAGAAAGAGTCCTTATGAAAGATGCACAAACAACCAACTTGGCAGTAGCAGAGGATGGTAGGGTCAGGAACTAAAATTGGTTCTCCAAATCCTTTGAAGTTCTCCACCTTGTTAGAAAAGGAGTTTGCCTGCCCCTTCTTGCAAGTATTGGTTGTGTCTCTGTTCATCCAGAATTACATTGCTTTGAAAGGCCCTTTGCTCCTAAAGCTTGAGAGACTGTGCCCAATGAGCAGGATCAGTATCTTCTGAATTCCTCGGACCTTTAAAAATCAACTTTTGCAAGGCATTTGTCCACTGGTTCCTTAATGTGTGGCTAGCAGATATGGGCACGACTCGGCGAAATCCTTGTTTCCGTTTTCGGTTGTCGTTCTCGTTATGTAACGAGGAACGGTAACGAGAATTACTCTGCTCCAGATCGAACCCGACCCAATAAAGATAAATTGGGTCTGATTTGTCGTTGTCGTTCAGGGCATCACGGCGATCGCGTGATGCCAAGCAGCACAGAAAAAAAGTTTTAAACATAAATAAAAAAAACTGATTCCCGGCCATAAAAGCAGGCGAAAATATGCCTGCCTCAGTGAGGGCACCTACCAGAGAGGGGTGGTTTCTGGGGGGGTCCCCGGCCTTCCCCCCTCTCCTGTCCTGGGCTGCTGGACTGGTACCAGGCTGGGGGGGCATCCTCGTCGTCTCCATTTGCCATGCGGTGGGGGGGGGATCCAAAATGGCGACCGCAATATTTTTTTTAAAATTGTGGTCCAAAAATCCACCAAAGTACCACAGAAACATGTGAAAATTAGGTATTTTAAATGCCTGATTTTTTACAGTAGCAGCAGTGGGTTTTTCTTGCAATAAAACGTCTCCATTGATTTTATTTTATTTTATTTTTATTTTTATTTTTTTACACCTGCGCACGCGCAATGATGGGCTGGCCATGGGATGGGACCATGCAAATTTTTGGAGCCATTCCACCAATCACATGGGCAGGTTTTGACTGAGACTTCTGGGTGTGCCACAGAGGGCATTAAAAGCCCACCAACCCTAACCCTAACCCTAACCCTAACCCTAACCCATACGCCAGTACACTGTCCTTCTTAGTGGGCCAGAGGCACCCAGAGGTGCAGCCCACTAACCCACCCTAACCTTAACTGTTACCCTAAGCCTAGCCCTTACCCTAACCCCAACCTTAACCGAGATCCGTACGCAAGTACACTTCCCTTCTTAGTGGGTCAGAGTGATGCACCCAGAGAGGTGCCTCCAACTCCAGACCCACTCCTTCCCTAAGCGTAACCTGTACGCCAGTACGCCAGTATGCTTTCCTTCTTAGTGAGTCAGAGAAGCGCCGACGAGGTTCCTCTGTCACACTAACCCCCCAACCCTAACATAATATGTAATGTATGGTACGCGGCGGCTACATGTTACGCTTCCCTTCCCTTCTGGGTCAACTCAGAGGCACCCAGAGAGGTGCCTCCCAGAGCCCACTTACCCCAACCCAAACGACAAACGGAAACAGAAATGACAATTTTTTGGAAATTTCCGTGACAAACGGAAACAACCCGAAACGGGCCCGTCCCGACAAGCGACAACTCGAAATGTAATTTTTTCTGGTCGTGCTCATCTCTAGTGGCTAGAGTGCAGAACTTGGATAAAACAATTCTCCTTTGACAAAGAGGAAGATGCCCCGGTTTGGATTCCACCATTGCCCTCATCAAACAGGCAGCCTTGAAAAGAAATGCCAATGCCAACTTTTTTTTTGAGAGAGAGATGCGATGATCTGGCATCCTTGGTATCACAGACTCTGCCGTGTCAATCTTTTTATTTATTTCCTGTATTCCATGCTTTACAGAATTGCATTACGTGCAATGCTCTTGGACATTTCAAGGTACCCCCTCTCCGTACCCCTCAAAGGAAATATCACACTTCATATATCATATGCTTTTACTGTATCAACAGGAGAGTTGATAGTTAAAGCGTTCTTTTGAAATTAGTGGGATAAAATTGCTTTCATTTTGTTGACTCTCACAGTTAAGTAAACTGCCCATTGTCATTCAAGATGGGCTAATCTGAACATGTTTTGACAGGGAGTAAGCCTCCACTGCATGCACTTTCTTTATATGCAGAGCAACACTGAAGAAGTCAATATTTTCTATAAGCACCCCCTGCATGAAAACATAATCCTTATTTTTTCAAAGTTTCTGACTGCGTGGACAGCCAGCATGTATACAACACATTTTTGCTTTGTCCTCTGGGAACAGTGGCAAATAGATTGGGGGGGGGAGGGGTTGCTACCTCTTTTCATGCCTCTAACCCTACCTGGAATGTCTGCTTTGGGGTTTTGTACTTATTCTACATCTTGCTTTCGCTCTGTTCAATCACGCACTAGCAACAGGGGACACTCGGCTATAAAAGCCCAATCTCAAATGTTAGTTCTGTGGATCAAAATATCTAGAATCTCTCAGCCACCACTGGCAAGGAGCCTGCTCTGTGGGAGGGGGGGAATAAAACAACAAAAAATGGGAAATAATTTCCCCAGTAGCTCTGCTCTAGCTATACTTAGATCCATCAGCTGACTACATGCAGTTCCATCTTAAAATGGGTCTAAGGTGTAAGAATATCATCCCTGTACTTCATATAGTTAGGTGCTTCAAATCCAAAGGAAATATAGTTGAGATTTAGAGACAGTCAATGTAAAATGACAATTTCTCATCCAATATTTCTTCTGCGATTTTAAAAGAAAACACAAACAGGGACTGGCAAAATAAGCATGTCATTTGCAGCCGATTTGCAAAAGTGTCTATCGAACAAATTATAGAGAACCCTGGATCTAAAAAGCCTGTAATTAAAAGAATGCAGGTAGGCATCACAGGATGAATGAATATTCATGCACTATCTTGAGCATTAATGTTTATAGATTGATTTCTATTTTGCATTTTAGAATGTCAGTCTTCAAGTGCGGAATGTGGTGGCATAGCTTTCCAGTTGAATGAAGAATTGGAGCCAGCAAACCCAAGACCAAACTGGAAGGCACATACAGTAAAACCTTGGTTTACAAGTATGGTTTATTCCAGAAACATGCTTATAATCAATCCAAAGCACTCGTATATCAAAGCAAATTTCCCCATAAGAAATAATGGAAACCCAAATGATTTGTTCTACAGCCCCAAAATATTCCTATAAAAATGATCACAATACTGCAATATAATATAAAATAACAAAAATACAAAATATAAAGAAAAATAAATTAAAACCCTAAACTGCATTGACGTTTGAAAATCTCTATGACTGGTGTGAGGGAGACCTCCCTTCCTCTCTCTTCCTTCTGGTTTTGAGTCCTGCCTGAGATGGAACATTCCAGACAAGTGTCCACAATCCAGAAAGGGGGGGAGAGAACCACAATTGGTTCACTTGTGATCATGTGATGTACTACAGTGCTCTATTGCTAGACATTGCTTGTTTATCAAGGTAAAATTTTTAGAAATGTTTTCTTGTCTTGCAAAACACTCCTAAACCAAGATACTAGTAAATCAAGGTTTTACTGTAACCAACAAAGGAGACAGTAGAACAGATTTTAATTCAACACATTTACCAAGGTACCAGATAAGAGCTACTTGGCTACATGATATAAAATGTCTTTCTGAACCCTGCTAGATGTTTAACTGGGAACATATGAGTACAACAGGCCATTTCTGTAAAAAAAAAGTAGTATCACTTTTTACATCTGATGTACTTAGTCTAGGATGATGCAACTACACTCAACTCAGTAATGCATAGTATTTTCGGTTGGGCTAGAAGTTGGTTGATCTGTTTCTGATTTAGTTTAAAAATTATTTTGGGTGTGTGTTTTTTTAAAAGGACTTGGTGTCAGAAACAACTTTCATCAGATTATTTGACAGTCTCAGGAAAAGCAGCATAAAAAGAAACGGGGACAGAAGACAGACTGATTGTTATGGAGAAAAAAGGTATGTAATGTGAAGAGAATGGAATGTGAAGAGAGGAAGATGCAGACAATTGAAGAGAGATGCAAAATGTGCTCTAAGTAATGGGTTGAAAATGGATACATTAGATAGCATACATTTTTAAAAAAAATGTTTACATGCTAGCAACTGATTACTATATTCCCAAAGAATAAGAAATATCCCCATTAAACCATCTGCATATTCTCTATAGATGCCCAGGGTGGCGTAGGGCAGAGAGTGATAGACTAGGACTCAGGAGGTATATATCCAAATTCTTGCTCTTTTATGGACATCCATTGAGTGGGGGAACTGAGAAAACCACTTGGCTGGAAAGCTCATTGCTTTAGGTATCTGGCTATGGAGCCAGAGGTTAGGAATTTGATTCCCCACTGTGCCACCTGTGGAAGGAGCCATCCTATGTAGTCATGGGCAAACTGCTCAAGTCCCCCAGAACATGGGAATGGTAAATTATTTCTGAGTATTCTCTACCTAGAAAACACTGAACAGATTCTCCATAATTTGGAACGGACTTGATGGTAGATTTATCATCACTAAATATCTCACTTACCATGAAAGACCTCTTAGGGTGGCTGTAAATCTGTTCCGACTTGACAACATATGACAACATTCTGTATCAGCTGTAATATAGGTTTGGAGGGAAACCACTAACAATTGTCATAAAAACACAGAACAGTAGATTTGGAAGAGGCCACAAAAGCCATCTAGTCCAAGCCATTGGCAGTACAGGAATCCACCACTGAAGCACCTGTAAGAGATGGCCACCCGACCTCTTTAGCAACCTGCTTTGAAGGAGAGGTCATCACCTTACAAAGCAATCTGTTCCACTGTTGACCAGCTCTTATTGTCAGGAAATTCTTCCTAATGTTTAGTCAGAATCTTCTGTCTTGCAGTTTGAAACCATTGCTTCATTGTTTAACTCTGGAATAAAATAAAATGTTCAGTTAATGCCCCAGATCCTCACTGAGATTCAAATCAACTCTTTAAGGCTGCATGTGAAGGTTCCTAATTTCTAATAGAGATGGGCACGAATAATAAAAAAAGACATTTCGCTTTTTCATTTTTCATTGTGGGTCCGTTTCGGTTCGTTTTCATTTTTTGTGAATTTTTTAAAAAATCATTTAGTTGGTTTGTTTTTCATTTTTACCCACTTTTGCATGATTCAAATTCCCTCCGTGCGTGGGCATCCCCCAATGCCCCAGAGCAGAAGGAAAACACTAAAAAAAATGATGCTGGCAGAGACACAGTATCGACTAGGTACGCAGGGAGGCTGCAAAGGCAGCAGCAGGCGTTGCCCAGGGCACAAGGCAGCCGCAGAGTGACTGCACTGTGGGGCAAGGGAGGGTACTCACCGAGAGGTACGCACGCACACAGGGAGGCTGGAAGACTGAAGCTAGAGAGCAATCTCTTCTTTCTCTCCCCTAAGAGCCAGGATGCAGCCAGCAGGAACACAGAGACACACACCTGCCTGGCTGGCCTAAAGTGAAAATAACGAGTCGCAGAGACAGCAATCCCACCCTAACTCCCACCACAGACTGCAAGGAGGATGGGGGCTGCCAGAGCTTTTTATGCCCTCTGTGGCTGCCAGACCTGCCAAGTCTGCCACCTGGGCATGCAATTGGCTGAAGTTGTCCAAGAATTTACATGATCCCATCACATGGCTTGCATCCATTTTGTAGCTGGCAACAATTTTGTGTCATCCTTAAAGGGAAAAGAAAATACATCACAATGGGAGAAAGACAAAAACAAATGTTTTAAGGACCCCAACCCCTCCGGTAGGTATCATCAGGCAGAATAAATAATTATGGCTGTTTTTTTTAATGGATATTCAGGACTTTTTTAACATTTAAAACAGCTCATTTCATCATGCATCACCATTAATGAAAATGAAACATAACGAACCTAATTTTCTTGGTTCGGTTCGGTTCGTTCCAATTTCATTGCCAGGTTCATTATTCGTTTTGTTTCATTATGTAACGAAATGAATAACGAATAAAAAAATTAAAAAAATTTCATTTCATGCCCATCTCTAATTTCCAACATATGGTTGAGATGAAAATACATATTGCCTATCCAGGCCTATATTGGTGTTTCCTGAAAGCACAAATCCTAATTATATGGATACAAGTTCTCACACCTGTACTTTCATGAATAATATTTTTAATTTATTTTGAATATTTTACCCTACCTTTCTCCTTGGAAAAGGACCCAAAGTGGTTTACAATAATGAGGGACAATATAGAGCCCAGAACATTCAAAACATATTCAAGTTAAGAGCGGGGAATTAGAAGAGGCATCCTACAACATTAAAAGGTAACATTAAAGCTACCAGGAACACAGAAAAAGAATGCATATTGGGGCAAAAAATCAAAACTTTATCTATCAACTCATGGGCTCTGAGTTATCCGTGACAGATCAGGAAGGAGATCTTGGTGTGTTGGTGGACAGCTCCATGAAGGTGTCTACCCAATGTGTGGCAGCGGTGAAGAAGGCCAATTCCATGCTAGGGATTATCGGAAAGGGGATTGAAAATAAAATAGCCAAGATTATAATGCCATTATACAAAACAATAGTAAGGCCGCACCTGGAGTATTGTGTACAATTCTGGTCACTGCATCTCAAGAAAGACATAGTGGAACTGGAAATTTGTATAAAGGAAAATTTGCTTAACATAATTTCATTTGGAATGAATTAATTACTTTGTACAAGGTACCACTGTACTCTAGAAACAAAACACTATTTTTTCATTTTGTGCCCATCCCTAATGACAATCCATCTAAAAGTCACATAACAAGTAGTCCATCATTCAGGGAAAGCTTGCTTGAGGACGAAGATATTTGCCTCTTTCCAGAAAGACAGCAGAGATGGGGCACTCCTGACCTCCAGAGTCTGGGAGCAGCAACAGAGAAGGCCCTTTCATGTGTTCTTACGAAACACACCTGTGAAGGTGATGGGATGGAGAGAAATAGTATTCTTTAGGGAATCTAGGAAATTTAATTTTATTTGGCTGTACTTTCTCTGTGCCTTGCCTTACTTGTACACCGACAAATGAGAAAGCAGAAATGGCTTCCCCTTAATGCAGAGGCCCCATCAAGGTGTCTGCTCTGTCATTTGTTTCTAAAGATCTTTAGAAGAACTCTGTCTAAGAAACAAGGACTCTCAAGAACATAGTGCCCTTACTAGGGACTTCAGAATCTGCTCCCTATTGCCTTATTGTTGTTATTGTCATGCTCAAAAATGTGCCACATGTAATCGGACAGGAGTGGCAACTCAAGTTCTCCCAACACCTTCACTAGAAAGTAGAGTGTTCTTGCTACTGGCTGTACTCTCCTTGCTAACACCTGCCTGTCCCTAAATGAGAAGGATGTCACTCCCCTCCTCCCTTCCTCTACTGAAAAGGGGTAAGGACATATTTATTTATTTATTTATTATAAGGCTTATATACCACCCGTCTTCCCGAAGGAACTCCGTGCGGTTCACAACAGACTAATAAACAACAATCAGATCAAATCGTATAAACACATCAGAACAATTTAAAACAATTTTAACTCATAACAAAAAAACCCACTACCACATGGTAGTGGTACCCCAATCTGCCTCAAAAGGAGGATGCAATGGTGGTGGCAATTACCGGTGAATGATGATTATGATGGAAGAGGAGGTTTCAGTATCTCCACTCTTGCCATTGTCAAACTGTAGTTCTACTTCTCATTCTTGTCTGTTTCAAAAGTTACTTGGCTTGGCAGACTCTGAAATAACAGGACTGTGAAATGCCTTGGCAGACTCTGTAATAACAAGACTGCAGACTCTGAAATAACAGGACTGTAGAAAGCCTTGGCAGACTCTGAAATAACAGGACTGTGGACTTGATAAAAGAATGCATGCCTGATTCTGTGACCAGTTGCAGGTGAATTATTTTAGCAGGGGGATTAAGAGAAACCACAGAAACGAATGGCATATTTCAGAAAGATCCTTGGGCAAAGGAGTTTAAATTTGTCTCTCAGGATATAGTATCCCATAATTGTTATATTATATTGAGGAAAACTGAAGTATTTAAGGGCCCAGTGTATGAATTATTAAATCTAGTTGGCCTTTCATTTTCCAATTATTGGCTGTAGTGAGAGAAGGGATTCTTATAATGGAATTGGCCATAATGAAATTCATAATATAAGCAACTGGAATGGATAAAAATTTGATTTTTCTTCTAAAATGTATTCTCTTTTGACATCTTTTTCACATTTATTTTTTCTATCTTCAATGGGATCATTAAATGCCCTATTCGAGAAGTGACTGGCATCTTGATGAAGGGTTGTTGTTTTTTATCCTTGAGACTGCAGGGCAGAGAGGGAGAGAGATAGCACACTTTTCTATATAGTCTCTAGGCCTACAGGTTTTATTCTATCTATCTATCTATCTATCTATCTATCTATCTATCTATCTATCTATCTATCTATCTATCTATCTATCTATCTATCTATCTATCTATCATAAAACAAATTTGAACATACAGTATTATATAATAATAAAGTAAAGTGTATAACAAAACTTGTTATATATATTCTTGCAATTGTTACCTCTCCTTCCTTATGTCTGTCTTTAATCTGCTCATGAACAGACATTCCTTCAAATGAATTCAATCAACTTCAGATAGAAGATTTTCCTCTCTAAAGTCAAACACATGGCTATCCTGATATAGAAGAAACACAAGTGTTTAAGAAGATTGCAGTCAGAGGCAAAATCTGGTATGGAAAATTAAGTTGCTGTACTTAACCGTGTAAACTACGTAAACAAAATTTTCCTACATTTGTAATTTGTGTGTCACAAACTTCAAGGAAGCCTGAAAAACAGTTAAGTAAAGCAACTTAATTTTCCTTCCCTGGTTTAATATGCAGATTATGCCTCAGACTGCTTCAAGAGGATACTCAAAACAAGGCTGTTTACTCAAGCATTTGAAAGCCTCCTCGCTGGATGTATTATGGATTGGCTATTTTGATGTTTCTCACTTGCCATCACTTGGCTTTTCTCTGATTTATTAGCTGATTTATTTCTCTATAAGTTTTTGTTTTCTTAGCATATTTGAGATTTATTTCTTGTTTAGCTCATTTTGGGGATAACCTGCCCAGAGTACTGCCTAGTATCAACTGGGCAGTATGCAAGTTACATACATGCATACATGCATACATGCATACATGCATGCATGCATACATACATACATACATACATACATACATACATACATACATACAT
>JAHTLZ010003518.1:21269756-21281868 GCA_023846285.1 Phrynocephalus versicolor
AAGAACTGAACAGCCATGTTATAACTTGGCACTGAAAGGAGGTAAGTGACAGAACCTGGACTCAGCTAGTGCCCATTTCTACAATCAGCTGCCCAGAAGCAGTTTCCCTGCCATATTAAAAAAAACTAGGTAAGTATGCATTAGATATGAACAGAATAAATTTCTCCCCCATCCCTATCTGGGAACATATCAAGGTATTCCATTTTCTTTCTTTCTTTCTTTCTTTTTCTTTCTTTTTTTTTTTGGCACAGTAGGCTTGTGGCATTTTCAGAGACAGAGGTTTTGTCTAGGAAAAAGTCCTTCATTAAATTTGTCCGTAGATGGCATTTGGGTTAGCAAATTATGAGTGCACGGGCTCAGAGGTCACGTCTCCAGAAACTGTTTCATGTCTCAGATCAACTTTCTAAATGTGGAAACATTAATTCACACTAGGTTTTTTTCCTCCCCCACAAAGTCCCTACCATTTCAACAGCATCCTGGTTACTTAAGTCCATACACTTCAGGGGCTTTGTTACAATGGCTGGTGCTTATCAGGCCTCTCCTGTAGTTCTAAGAGCTATGATCTAGATAGAGCCACCTGGGTAAGTGAAATAGTATAAGTAAACCCACCAACTAACTAATTAACTAACAGAGAAATTCATACATAACATCCAGTTCTTTAATGATTATATGTTGATTGATTCCCAGTGTGGTGTAGTGTATAATAGAGTGACAAACTAGGACTCTGAAGAACAGAGTTTGAATCCCCACTTGGCCATGGAAACTCACTGGTGGTGTGAAATGGAACTGGCAAAGCCACTCATTAAATATCCCACTTACCTTGAAAGTCCTGGTAGAGTTGCAACTTGCTATATATTGGTTCCAACCACAAAACACACACATAATGATTATATCAGGTATGCCTTTGTCACAATGCTCCCTACTGGATGGGAGGCTGTTTAATACCTGATTCTTCAATATACAGTATCCACCTTTCATTCATTTGGATCTATTTCTTGGAGAATTTCAGTTCTCACAAGAGTCAAGGTGTATCTTTCTTTTGGACTAGACCAAAGAGATGAACTGGCACAATGAAATGACAGTAGTGTGTGAACTGTAGTCACATTTCATTAACACATATTGTGGTTACATAAAATTCATCATTATTGCCTCTTTATGAAAAATATCCCAAGGTGCTTGAAAGACAGGTGTACTTCCTGGCTGGAGCATCTCAAAACCTTAAAAAAACTAATTATAGGTTGCCCATCATATCAGAGCACAAGCTGTATAAGTGGAATTGCCAGTCTGTTTTTTAAGGAACTGTTCCTCAGTGTTGGGAACTACTGGTAATGGTACCAAAAAGCAAATAATTGCCTTGCTAGTAGTACCATCTGAGAAGCTCAGGAGATGATGGAGGAGGCCAGTTCTTCAAGAGAACTCTTCAAGAATGAAATTGTGACAAAGTTGGTTCTGGTTTTTAAAATAGAAACGCAAACAATTTTTTCAGGTGAAATGGACACCTGATAAATGATTAGAAACAGCCAGATGCCAGGCAGAGGCACACTTAAAACTATCAATTCTGTTCTTGCTCTTGGCATAGGCACTGAAGATAACAATCTGAACTGATCCAAATCTGACACTTTCTCTGTTGGACAAATTAGCATTCTTGCATGGAGCCTGGCATTCAGTTTCAGTGGGAGAGCAGATAATCCCCCAAAACAAAAACAACAACAACTAAGGTGACTGTCATCTGCCACTAGCCAATTAGCAAAGTCCTTTTTCTAGTCTTCAGGCAAGTCCCCTCTTCCTTTCCTGTCTGCTTCCTTTTGTTTTTTTATTTGCTCTCTTCCTCTCTGATTTTTGACCTAAACAGACATACAACACTCTGCTTCTAATCTGCAGACCATATGCCAGTGATGTCGAACCTTTTAGAGACAGAGTGACCAAACTGCAATTCAAAACCCACTTTTTTTGCAAAGTGCCAATACAGTAATTTAACCTGTATACAGGTGACTATGAAGGGGCAATGTCAGGTGCCCACAGAAAGGGCTCCAAGTGCCACCTTTGGCACCCGGGCCATAGGTTCGCCATCCCTGCCATATGCTATAGAGTTATATAGCAATATGAGGAACAGATTTATGCTTATGTGCTTGAGTAAGAGGTAAACCAAAAGAAATAGGCTTGTTCATCCTATTTTAGTTCCTTTCATTAGACAATATGAGAGCTTTCCTTCGTTCCCTGTTTTAGTATTATCATTGCTGAATTTCTGTCCTTTAGCCAAACAGCTTCTACCCTATATTATCTAAAAACAGCTTGTATTATTAATGTTCAATGCCAGAAAGAATAAAACAGAGCATGTCCCTGGATTGTACAACTCCAGTTAATAGTCTTACTTTTGATAATTCATAAATTGGGTTGCCCGGATGAAACATAGCAGAAACACTCTCCCTTTTGTTTTAGTCTTTAATTGAATGAAGAGACAAAGCAGCCATGAATCCAATCTCTTTCTTCTCCTCTGGGAACAATTGTACTGGTGTCAATTTCACAGAATGACACTAATTTTGGAGCAGGAAATCCTGAGGAAGAGAATATTTCCAGAAAACCTTTTCTCGGAATATCAGAAAAGGGAGAGGAGTTTTTCTGGGAACATAGAGAATTCTTGATTCATACACGGAAGTGAGGAATCTCACCTCATTTCCTTTCTGAGGTGTCTTGGTACATCAAGACAGCCTAAATCAGCCATTCTTGATTTGGGGAGGGGGACATATTCTCCCTACAAGGGGCCCTTGGCACATTTGGAGAGGATCACAGACTAGAAGCAATTCTTCACATATCATCTTATAAGGTTCAATATGTACCTTACAGAATCCTGATTCAGCCTTTATTTCTTTCATATTGTGTTTATGACCTTAGCAAAAGAAAGAAAAGAAAAGAAAAAGGTGAGAATAGCTGGATACACTACCAAGATCAAGGAAATCAATGAGTATTCTTTCCATCTCTGAGAGGTGCCATTGTCATAGCTGTCAGGTTTTATCTGGCCCCAGCTGGGAAAGGAGGGGGATGTGTACAAAAACACATGTACAAAAACACAAAGTGCCCCCTCCCCCTCCCCCTCCCAATCACAAAAAAACCAAACAAAGCACCCCTCCCCTTCTGTTCCCCTTCAGCAGGGGCTCCTGCTTGCAAAACACCCACCCACACCCACCCACACACACAAAGGCAAGTTTCGGATTTGAAAATAAGGGATTGTGGTCACCGTATCCCCGCCCCTACCACCTATTGAGTGTGCTTCATGCTTTGAGCATGCTCAATAGCTGCCCCCAACATGGTGGCACCCATGCAGCAACCCCATGCCATTCAAAGGATTTTTTAAAAATTATAAAATCCAGGAGATTTACAAGAAAATACTATAACGGGGTGATGGCATGAAAGATGTCTAAAAAGCATGATTTCCCAGCTAATGTGGGAGACTTGACAAGTATGTGCATTGTGTTTTGATTACAGCCCCACCCATCATAGATCCTGACTGTGCCCAACAACAACAAAATGCAAATCCAAAACGCAGCAGCCAGACTGCTGACTGGGATGGGGTATAGAGATCACATTACACCCCTATTAAAACAGCTCCACTGGCTGCCAATCAGCTATCGAGCACAATTCTAGGTGCTAACCTTGACCTACAAAGCACTATATGACCTGGGTCCTAGCTACCTCAAAAATCGAATCTTACAGTATGAACCAACTCGGGTGTTAAGGTAATCAGGAAAGGCCCTTCTCTCTATCCCGCCACCCTCATAGGTACATTTCATGGGAACCCATGAAAGGGCCTTCTTGACTGCTGCACTCAGACTCTGGAACTCCCTCTCACTTGAGGCCAGGACGGCCTCATCTTGGTTGTCCTTCCGAAAACAGGCAAAGACCTTTCTCTCCAGGCAAGCTTTCCCTGAATGATGGACTACCATGTGTATTTTAAATGAATATATAGGTTCACATAGACTTTGTGTTATTACTACTTATAACCGTGTTACTTTAATGTAATGTTTGTCTATTAATGCTGTAAGATGTCTCTCGATTCCTTGTTCTCAAATACTTGAAACATGTGGTAAATGTTCCTGCAACAAATACAGCCTATAAATAATTTCCAGTGAACAAAACCTGCTACAAAACAGGGATTACTTGTTTGTGAAAAAACATCTCACAGTGTGTCACAAATTTACAAGCTAAATAAGTAAAATATTTATGAATTGAAGAGTTCTTCGGCAGATTAAGGAAGAACAGACAGGCAGCTTTGGCAGTTACGTCAAAAGTACTTACCATGGCACAAACACTTAAGGCTTTACAATCATGCTTTTGTAAAACTAAAACAATAGTGGGTTATGTCAATTCCATATACAAGGAGGATGAGTAAAACAGTGCTAGGCTGCCAAAGGATTTCTCACTTTCATCTAAGAGTGCCACAAGGAGCTTTCCTTCCAGACAGAAACACATTGAGGTTCCCATAAGTTGCAGAACACACATCAATGAAAAACTAGTGATTTTTGAGAAGCAACTCAAATGCACATAGTGAAAGCACAGGGATGACTTATTGTTAAGACACAATTAACCCATCCAGTGCTTCCGAGCCTTGGCAGTTTCTGAAATGAAGTGGCAGCCATTCTAATTTTATGTGGTTTTTGAAATTTCCACAGAATCTGTGGACAACACACCCAAAGCATCAAGAGTGCCCACAAATGTCTTTGCTATCTTTGTTGGCAGAAGAAAAGTTCCTTCTTATTTGCAAGGTCTGTTTAAATTGCTTATCCTTAACCAATATGGCCGAATTATATGACTCTCTTGATTATTTACTTTCAGAAAAAAAAAACAACTGACCAAAAATATTATGCAGGGTGGCTGGCATCATTTATTACTTTTGTTATCCAGAGAGCTGTGGTATTGCATTTGTACCTCCAAGGACCTTTGAGATTGGTTTCATAACTCTATCAAGCATTGTAAGTCAATTGGATTGACATTTGGCACTCTCAAGAGCACAAAATAGCAATCGTCAATGGTGCTGCTAGTAACAAAAGACATGGAAAGACAGCTGTTCCATTTCTGCAATCCATCACCCCCTGCCCTACAACTCCTGTCCAAGTAGAGCTAGTTTGACACAATATGCAGTGGGTTATTATCATAAAATGCATTCATTAAATCAGGAATGGGGAACATATAATCTTTTAGGTGTTATTTGAATGCAAAGCAAAGCAAACTGTTCTGCTTATGTACCGGCCCATAGCGCTTCAAGCACTCTCTGGGCAGTTTACAATTTACCGTGGACGCTTGTATAAGAAACTGTTTGTGTAACATAAAATCTGTACAACATAAAAAAATCCGGAGATAGGGGAGATGTGATTAACAGAATCGCCTATGGGGCAAATCCCTACAACAAAAAATTGGTCATGATTAGGGATTACTCTGTTTTCAATGCATTCCTAAGGGAAATATGTATAAAGGAAAATTTGCTTAACATAATTTCATTTGGAATGAATTAATTTCTTTATACAAGGTACCACTGGTAATTATGCAGGTTACACATTGCCCCCGTCCCCAGCAGGCTGGGAACTCATTTTACTACTGACCTCGGAAGGATGGAAGGCTGAGTCAATCATGAGCCTGCTACCTGGGATTGAACCCCAGGTTGTGAGCACAGTTTTAGCTGCAGTACAGGCATTTAACCACTGCACCACAATGCTCCGGGAAATAAAAGAAACAGCAGGGGGTGGGAAAAAGTAGGGATTTGGGTGGAACTCACTGTTTCACTTCATCTCTGGGATTGCTTGATTGCCCTCCTCTCTGCTTTGTTCTTGCAGGATCAGACCCTTCTTTTCAGCATGAAAAGGCACTTCCTAATGGCCTTTGGATGCCTTTCTGCACTGAAAAGAAGACTCCAATCCTTGCAAAACCAAAGCAGGGGGGAGTCTTCAGGGCACGGAAAGGAAAGGAAGCAGCAAGATCAGTTTGGTTTCTATTCCATCCCATTAGAGATGGGCACGACTCAAAAAAATAATTTTCTGTTTTTCGTTTCGTTTTTCATTTAGGGGTCCGTTTCAGTTCGTTTTCGTTTTTCGGGGGGTTTGCACATTTTTCATTTTCGTTACGAAACGAAACAAAAAAAACAAAATGAAAACGAAAATTTTCCGTTTCGTTAGCATTCTTTTCAATGCAACGTGTCTGCCGTAACGAAAACAAAAAACACGGCAAAATTTTTCGTTTTGTTTCCATTGCCGTTTTGCTTCTGAAATTTTTTTCGTTTTCGTTTTCGTTGCGAAACAAAAATGAAAAAACGAAAATGAAAACGAAAATTTCGCTGAGTCATGCCCATCTCTACATCCCATCCGTACCCCTTGGCAAAGGCTTACTTCTGGGTATAAGGCACCCTCTTAATTTTTAGTGCCATGATTTTAGGAAAAAATAGCATTTTATACATTAAAAATATGGTACACATTTATGTGAAAGTTACTTATCCTAGATTTACAATGGGATTTGTCACCACACATTTGAATGTGGCTGATCCTCAATGAGAATCCCTATAAAAAGGATGACAGACAAACCGGACTCCTGGGAATGTAGTTTTATTTCCAGAGGATCCTTTCCTAGTACCTTGTGCACAAGGGGTGCCTGAACACAGGGACAACTTCCTGTATGGAATGTCCAGTCTTAAATACTCTTTAGCATACAGAAACAGAGAAAGAACAAACTCAGGATTGGTTACATTTTGCCGCAGTGGAAAGCATGTGACTTCATTACATACATGTTCATTTTCCCTAACGCAACCAAACTTAAAGATCAGTGATACTTTCCCATCTGCATTAGCAAGATTAAAAGGTCATTAATTTTGTAATGTATTGTTCTCTCTGTCTTAACAGTGAGTTTCAAAAGCTGGATACAAAGGTGCAAACAAGATATTTTAAGATCTGAGATGTCTTAACATGCGGTTTGACATTTGCTATACACTTTTTGTGGTTTGGAGTTTGGACACATCCTGTTGCCATTCAGTTTAGAAACCCATGTCTGCAGAGATGGGGGTGCTTTGCAGAAATACAGAGATGATGCTTTCAGGACATACTGAAGTTTACAGAAATGATGGTTTTTGGATATCTATGAGGCAGAGGGCAGAATGAAGAATTGAAGATAAACTCAAAACTTGAACCTTACTCTCCCAGGTTATTTCATAGTTAGAAGTTATGTTCTAGAGTTACTTCCTAATCATAAATAATGCTACATTTACTCCTGACTAGGCCTGTATCGTTCACACAGACCCTCCACACACACACACCACTCAGTATTCTAAAAATCCCTCAGCCAGAATTCTGGAAACCAAAAGTTACACAACCTACATTTCAGTCTCCTGGAATGGTGCCTGTGTTCCAGGATGCTTGGCTACCACAACTCTCCTATTGTTGATATATAAACAAGGGAACTGCCCCACTGCTTCCTGGGAGACCTAGATCTTTGCGTGAGGTAAAGTTCTTTAGAGGACCTAATGGGCTGTGAGATGATAGTTATCATCAAGTCCCAAGCTTTCTGGGAAGAACGTAACAAAACAAAACATAACAAAAACATAACAGGAACAGATAACATGCCTCTGCTTCTGCCTGCACATCTGTGGCCTTGTACCTTAATCCATCAATGTATGACTATAATAAGAGACAGCTTTTTTTTAACTAATGGAGCTTTTAGCAGTTGAGGCCTCACTCTTGCCTTACTGGTCCCCTACGGGCAATTATAAACAAATGCATTGCAATAAAAGCAAATAAATACAAATAAGAAGGATTAAAACTTTCCAAAAACAAATCTTGGAAGTGCTCAGAGTGGCCCCAGCTTTAAATATTTACTTCAATGACATAATTCTAAAAATTCCATCAAATGCTTTAAAGGGAATGAAACTAGGCCAGGCTCGTCCTTTCCTATTTAAAAGTAGATCAAACCCTGGCATCAAAGGATAAAAACATATTTAAAATAAAATAAAATAAAAACCACAGAGTCCAGAGAAATTCTCAGATTCTCAGAAAATGTCAGTATAGAAAGGGATTAAAAAAAAAAACAGGCCACAATGACCTTCCACAATAGCAGTGCTAAATGTAATATGAAGCTTCCGAACTCAACGCTCAGTATTCAAAGAGGTTGTGTTGGCAGAAGAATGTCCTTTCTTTAAAGTCATTCCCAGTAGTGCAAGCCCTTTGAAGACTTTAGACTTAGACTTAAATAAATAAATAAGATCAAAGAGGTTGCCATAGTCAAGTGAGGAAGTTACAAAAGAAAGTGTGGAGTTCACAAGGTGACTTTTGCCTCCTTATTTTGAGCTGAAGCGACTTTGAGACCTTCCACATTTCCTCATGCAGCAGGGTAACTCACACTGGAACATGAGGCCTAGTAAGGTGACTGCCCTCTTTTAAAATGGATGGCACTCCATTGAAAAATCAGTCCTCCTTTTCAGAGGCATGTGGCCACCAAAGTTCCTTCTAATTTTTGCTCCTGATGCGTGGGAGCCTCATCCATACACACATCTGTAGGGTGGAGGTTCACCTGAAACGCGGACTAATTGGGCATCAGCACTGGCTGCCAGTGTGCAGCCCGAATGGAGCTCTATGTATGAGCACACCCTATCTCCCCAGTGAATTTGTGTGACCAAACAGAGAAAGAAGAAGCCTTGATTGGTAAATGTATCGGATCAACCCTCTCTTTTTTTAAAAGTAAAATGGTTCAGAATAAGGATAACAAGTAGAGATGGGCACAAAACAAACCATAGGCCAGGCCAGTATGTGGTTTCTTTCGGGGCAGAATGAACTGCTCTTTCATGAAGTGTCATTTTGCTGCCCATTGAACTCTATACAGGGAACCTGCAAAGGACTACACTTCCAACAATACCCTAAGCTGCCCAGAAGGCACTGGAGCAGGAAGTAGGCCCATGGCAGCCTATTGACCTACTTGGCAATGGCAGCAGAGGGGGGGAGGAGACATGGAGCCAGTAAGGGAGGCACTGTGCCCATGAAGGGGTGTGTGCGATGGGAAACCCATGAAAGGTGTGCTACACAGAAAACTTCCTTTTGTTTAGATATAGGCCCAAACTGAATGAACCACAAAGTGTTCTGCTTGTTCAGTTTGTTTTTTTAAACAATGATTTGTGATACAGACAAACTTTGAAACATCACAAAATGCTGTTTGGCTGGTTCATGCCATCTTAGTCACAAGCAGACATGGGCACAAAGTGCAACAAATAGCTTCGTGCCAACTTGAACATGTAGCCCACAGGTGCCGCACATAATCTTCCTCTCTCGCATGATCATTGGCCCACTCACCATCCTTTTTGTACCACTGGGGTCCTCGTTCTCTGGCAGTGCGCTGCCTGTCCCTGCCCTCCTATGGTAGCCGATTCCTCATTGGCTGTGCAGGGAGAATTCCCATCTCACCTGCTTGTCAATGTGGCCATCTGCCTGAGGAGGCAGGGAAGGGGAAGACCAAGCTCCTACGTGGGGAGAATGGTGAGGGAGCCCAGCCTGTCATGGAAGAAGGTGGAGGTCAGCACACATCACTTTGTTATGCTTAACTGAGCTTTGTGCAGCTTAGTGTGACTTTGTGACCATCTCTAGTCACAAGTCATTTTCGAGAATTATGTCCTTTAAGGTGGTTACTTCATCAAAGTCTTATGCAAAATGGTGGGCAGTACTTTATTTCCACTTCAATTATATAATAATGACATTATTATTATATGCTATTTAACATCTGCATGGAATCACTGGGAAAGGTCATCAGGAGGTTTGGGCTGAGGAGTCAAGAATAGGCTGATGATATTCAACTCTACCTCTCATTTTCCACCAAGCTAGGTGAGGCAATTTGTGTGCTGCACTCGTGTCTGAACTGGATAATGGACTGGATGAGGGTTAATAAATTGAAACTAAATCCAGACAAGACAGAAGTGCTGTTAGTGGGTGCTTCGCCGGACAGGTTAGACGGCCATCTCCCTGTGCTGGATGGGTTTGCACTCCCCCTAAGAGACAGGGTCCACAGCTTCGGGGTGCTCCTGGACCCTGGTCTAACTCTGGAAGCCCAGGTGGACTCGATGTCCAGGGGTGACTTTCTTCAGCTGCAGAAAATCTACCAACTGTGCCCCTACCTGGACGAGTAGAGCCTCATGACAGTTACACATGCACTGGTAACCTCCCATATTGATTAATGCAATGTGCTGTATGTGGGGCAGCCTTTGAACACAGTCCAGCAATTGCAGCTGGTTCAGAACTGTGCAGCCCAGCTGGTAAGTGGTGGTGTCACCAAGGACCACATCACACAGACTCTATAAAAGTTACATTGGTACTAGAGATGGGCATGAAATGAAAAAAAAATCATTCTGCTATTTGTTATTCGTTTCGTTATGTAATGAAACGAATAACAAAAATTGTGATGAAATTGGAGCAAACTGAACAGAACCACGAAAATTAGGTTTGTTACGTTTCATTTTCGTTAATGGCGATGCACAATGAAATGAGCTGTTTTTAAATGTTAAAAAACACCCTGAATATCCGTAAAAACCCAGCAATAATTATTTGTTCTGCCTGATAATATCTACCAGAGGGGGTGGGGTCCTTAAAATGTGTGTTTATGTCTTTTCTCAGATCACTGTATTTTTTTTCCTTTAAGGGGAGTTAGGGGACATCGACCCAAACTGGCTCCCAGATGCCTAATATTGATTTCTTGGGTATTAAAACACCCTGGACATCTGTAAAAATGCAGCGATAATTATTTGAAATTATTACCTACCAGGGGGTTGGGGTCCTTAAAACGTTTGTTTTTGTCTTTCTCCGATAGCGATGTATTTTTTCTTTGCCCTTTAAGGATGACACAAAAATGGATTCCAGCCACAAAATGGATGCAAGCCCTGTGATGGGATCATGCAAATTCTTGGACAATTTCAACCAATAGCATGCCCAGGTTGCAGACTGGGTAGGTGTGACAGCCACAGAGGGCATAAAAAGCTCTGGCAGCCCCCCCCCCGTCCTCTTTGCAGTCTGCGGTGGGAGTTAGGGTGGGATTGATGTCTCTGCAACTCGTTACTTTAGGCCAGCCAGGCAGGTGTGTGTCTCTGTGTTCCTGCTGGCTGCAGCCTGGCTCTTGGGGGAGAGAAAGAAGAGATCTCTGTTGCAGCTTCCCTGTGTGCGTGCATACCTCTCGGTGAGTACCCTCCCCTGCCCCGCAGTGCAGTCACTCTGCAGCTGCCTTACACCCTGGGCAACGCCCGCTGCTGTCTTTGCAGCCTCCCTGCATACATAGTCGATACTGTGTCTCTGCCAGCATCATTTTTTTACTGTTTTGCCTCTGGTCTGGGGCGTTGGGCGATGCCCGCATGCGGAAATGTTTTAAATCGCGCAAAAAGCGGGTAAAAATGAAAAATGGAAAAAGAAAAAAAAGAAATGAATTTTTTAAAAAAAATTCACGAAAAACAAAAACGAACTGAATTGGGACCCACAATGAAAAATGAAAAACCAAAACATCATTTTTTTTATTTGTGCCCATCTCTAATTGGTACCAGTTGATGCCTGAACCCAATTCAAAGTGCTTGTTTTGACATATAAAGCCCTAAACGGCTTAAGACCTAGATACCTGAAGGACCACCTCCTTCCATATGAAAATACCCGGCAACTGAGATCTAGCCAGGGGGCCCTTCTGAAAGAGCCATCCCTTAAGGAGGTAAAAGGGATGAGTTGTAGGTATAAGGCCTTTTCGGCTGCTGCCACCAGACTATGGAATGCCCAGGTCTTTTAACTGATATAACATAGATTACGGGCCCAGATGGCAATTTTAGTGCATTGTATTTTAATGTTTTTAATAATTTTAACTGTTCATTTTAATTTTTGTAAGCTTCCCAGAGACCTTATATATAAACTGTATAAATAAAATAAAATAAAATAAAATAAAATAAAATAAAATAATTGTGGTGATATTTCATGCCAAATATAAGGCAAAAACCAGAATAGCCAACCCCACCACCAAGTGGGACAAATGCTAAAAAGAATAATGGTGATATTTATCTATATTAGTTTAAATCAGCATGTGGAACATACATACATACATACATACATACATACATACATACATACATACA
>JAHTLZ010003518.1:21288101-21321354 GCA_023846285.1 Phrynocephalus versicolor
ATGAGTCCCTCCATAACAACAACAAAACAATTTAATGAACAGCTACATAAAATATGACTAGAGAGTTGTGTTTTTAAAAATGACCTCCAGTTAAAGAAATGATGATGATGATGACGATGATGATGATGATGATTGTAGTAGTAGCAATACTATTGAAATGGCAAATGTTTTTAAAACAAAGGGAAGAAGGGGAAAACGAAGCTGCGCCTAATTAGTCGAAAGCTTGGTAGTCCCAATGTTCATTTGCTGTACGTTTTAAAACAAAAATGAGCAAAGCTTTCTGTATGCTCACTGTAGCAGTAAATTACATGATGCTTTATAAATTACAGTTAAGATGACAGTTTGCTTTTCATATGCAATACAAAGGGGGAAATGATAAGGGCTGTAATCAACATCTAGCACAGTTTGCCTAGCAGAATAAGGGGCTTAGAAAAAGAAAGGCAAGAATAAGAACAAAAGGCCAATCTATTCTTGGCAACCGCATCATCAAGGGACGTGGTTCAAGATTTAATATCAAATTGGTGTTTGCATTATATTTTGAATGTTCTTATAACCACTGAAAATAAAGCCCTATTGAGCGGTGCAGAGAAGGTTCAATGCGTGTGTGTGTGTGTGTGTGTGTGTGTGAGAGAGAGAGAGAGAGAGAGAGAGAGAGAGAGCATGGGTAGAGGGAACGACAGTGAATCCTGTTCCTCTCTTGGTTCTCCTCATGATGAGCAAAATGGTTTGAAGAGGAAACAGTCTGCTGTCCCTATGCTCCCTTAAGAAGATGAACCTTCTTATGAAAGTGGCCTCAACTCTTCTCCTTCTCTATTGGCCTCCTCCAGAGATGGGTGTGAAGCCCATGAAGCACGTTGACCACTTGTTGGCTGGGTCGAGAGAATCCCCATCCTGCCTCCTCAACAGAGTGGTTTGGCCGCCAGTGGAGGTGCAGATGGGCTGGCTGAGATCCAATCAGATTGGAGCACCACCAGAGCAGAAGGACCCTTGTGATGCACAACGACTGATAAATACCACAGCTGGACTGGGTGGGGTGAGATCTTTGTGGCAACCTGGAATGCTTTGTATGAAATGCTTTATAACCTTCATCTCTAGAGATGCAAAATTTCTGGAAACTTTTTCCAAAGTCCCCCCCCCCCCAGTGGCTTCAAAATTTCCAGAAATGTTACATCACTACCCATCTCCACATGCAGAGAATGTCAAAGGATGGGTTCTGGGATGGTAGCCGTCTTTAGTTCTTCACACATTCATTTTCAAAGCCTATGTAGGACATGTCTTTTTTTTGGGGGGGGAGGGGTATTTTCTCCTACCACTTACAGGCATTTAAAGTTTAGAATTGGACACAGACACTATTCACAGATTCTATTTCTTAGAAAGTACGTAGCAGGTGTTTTTCTAGGTTTTCCTGGTACAGTATCTATTTTTTACAGATAGAGCCAACTCAAAATTAAAAGGCTGTACCATTGGGGGAGAGCAGGAGGGAGTAACCCAGTCTTTGATTTTATAGCTATTCTTTCTTCTCTCCCCATCCCATCTTTTTTAAAGATAAAAATGTGGTTTATTGTTCTTTTGGCTGTCTGTTGCCACATATAGTAAATGGAGCACTTTAATTTCTTCCTTTCATGTATTGCAACCTCTAATGTCCAACGCCTACTGTGTGGGTTATGTGTGTGTTTGTGGAATCTTCATTTTTATATAGATGTGTCAGTTTTTACTGTGTGCTCGTGGGGCTTATTTTTTACATTTTAATTCACAGGCTCAAACACTCAAGAAGTCTCATCATAACTGGAACATAACTTCAGTCCAGGAGCCTTAGAGAAAGAAACTCTTGAGTTGTCTATAGTATTTTCCTTTATTATCTCAAGCCAAGCAGAGATGATTACACCACTATCCATCACCCCAAAGAAAGAGAGATGAAACAATTGAAGGCTTGCTGCTGTTCTCTTTGTACTTGGAAGAGGAACTGGTGTGGAGGCTGGTATACATAGTTGAACCTGGCTCTCTTCCTTGGCATTGTCCAACTAAGTATCGAAGCTCTGAGCACCTTGATATGATGTCCGCTGCCAATCCACAAAAGAGAATGTGTTACAGCCATTCACTTTTTTTCCACTCAGATTGGTTCTACTGTCTCTGTTTCATCTCTCTTTGGGATGACGGTGTAATCCTCTCTGCTTGACTTACAATACTACTGCTCTTTGAGAGAGCCAGTGCGGAATAGTGGATAGAGTCTTCAACTAACATGCCGTTGATCTGGCTTCACATCCTTGCTCAACGGTGAAAACACATCAGGTAGGGGAGTGGCACTGATAAACCACTCCTTAAACATCTCACATGCCTTGAAACTCCTACAAAATTTTCATAAGTTAGAGATGACTGATAGCAACACACACACACACACACACACACACACACACACACACACACACACCTGAGGTTTGTATGCAACACCTTTTTTTCTTTGGGGCACAAAATACTTGCAGAAATGACTTCATTTAGATATACTGCATGCTTAATGCCTTGTTCACACTGGGTAATCCAAGTACCATTTATGACACAAAATGACTTCAATCTATTCTTCAGTCTTGCTGCTTTACAATATGGGTTTCTAACCATCACCACCGACCCCCAGCCATTTATATTATTTGTAGAATATGATGGTCTGCCACTTACATACCTTGGCCTCTATCACATGACCACTTAATTGTGCCTTTTTCTTTTACTGAATTCACATCTAAAGATTGTGCCCTCACAGCCAGCTGCATCTACTGAACACCGCTCTTTTCCACGCCCCCTGAAGCACATTTCAAGCGCATTTTCCTGCACCACCGCTAAGGGTTTGATCAAGTTACTTTACTTGCTGATGCACATTTTGATGCGAAGCAAAGGTCGTGTGAACTCCGAAAAGCCACATCTTCTTCCGATTTCACCCGCTTTGCAGAAAATTGCTTTACAAAATAGGACTTTGATGCGCATTTGGCAAATGGGGACCCAAAAAAGAGGTTTAAAAATGCTACCGTGGGGGCAGTAACCACATCTAATGTCATGTGACCACTCTCTGAGAAAGTGTGCATTTTATTATCATCTGCATTTAGCAGTCGTGTGATAGAGGCCCTTCTTTACCTGTGTGTGAGGCCATCTAAATGATAATCCTATCCCCTCATTCAGTTTGTCATTGCTGTTTAAATTTGCGGATAGAGAGTTCTTCTCTTAGTGTATCCCTATCACTGACCCAGGCTAACAGTCCCTGTTCCCTTTTATGTTGCTCCTCTAACCCTGCCAAAACTAATGGCTGACTTCATGCGGCCCTTTAAAAACTCAGAAGGTTTCTGTTGAAACACAGCTTTGTTTCCTTTGCTGATCCCATGGTCGGGACTCAAGACGTGGGACTTGCTGTTAAGTTGGACTTAAGTCACATTTATTTCTTGACTCAGGCTCAACTTGCCCTAACCCCATGACATGGACACAACTTGCAACTCAGAACACTCTTCCTCATGAATCCTTTTTGTTTCTGGGAAAATGAGCTTATTTTTTCAATAGAGACTTGGAGTTTAAGACTCTGAACTTGGTAACCCAGACTCCAACTCCAGCTTGGGACTTGGACCCAAAGACCTGCCGACATCCCTGGCTGACACTATATTAACTCTGTGTCATAACACCAGTCATCAATATACATGGCAATAGACTGACATCTATAAAATAATAAACAGAGCTTATAGACAGAGTCTTCTTTAAAAATCACAAAGGAACAAAAAGGTTTAGTAAAGAGGTAAAAACAAAATGTAAGAACAGTGTTTCAGATTGTTAGGTTGTTAACCATACATCCAGAAATGTTTATTTCCCCCCTACTTTACAGTTTTAACACTTTCTGTTCTTTATATGTGCAGTGCATATACTTCTTTTAACACACGTTATCAGTGGGGCCATATTATTTTATTCATAACCTCTTCTCAAAATAGAACATACTCATTCTCATTCTCTTACCCCCACTTTAACTCCAACTCACGATGCTAAATAATTCACAATTCCGCTTCACGCACACCCTTATATACAAAACAAAGTCTTTCCAGCCAGGAACAGCATACACCAATCAGTTCACAGTACTATTCACAAACAGTCTTTTATATCTCCCAGCTGTCATAATGATCATTCCTGACACACACCTCACAAAAAGCTGACAATTAACCCCCGTCACTTACCATGAAACTAAATACAAACCTCTGCATAAAGCTTATGGATAATGAAAAGTCAGCACCAAGTTGTTGGTTTTGGGGGGGGGGGTGTGACAACACCCTGGAAGCAGGAGAAATACATATGTAAATCATCAGCCAATCCCAGCAGGAGGGCGGGGGATTGTATGGTATAAAAAGGGTGGAGCCTGGTCTGTGAGAGTTAGTTAAGAGTTAAGAGTTGAGGGTTGTTGAGAGTGAGTGCTGAGAGAGCACAGCTCTGTTAGAGTTCAGTCAGGCAGTGAGGGCTTTACTGTTTACTGGTTATTAAAGACAGGGAGGCTTGAAGAGTTGATTTAATCTATTCTATGTTTAAGGCAATGCATACCAACTTCAGTCATTGTTGTATTTATTTATTTTCTCAATAAACTTCATTATTATTTTTATATTATACATCTGAGTCTGTCCCAGTTCATAAGGCGATGATTTAAAAGGTGGCAGCATTACCAAGTGAATCCTGTGAAAATTAATAAGTTGGTTCGCTACACTTCACATTTTCATATCAATCACACGTTTAAAAGGGAGGTGTCGTCATAGGGGGCGGGCGGTGGTGGCTATGCCATGTCAGGATTTGTGTGCGTTTGCCATTTGGCTGTTTCATTCAGAATACGAAATAAATGTATGCAGAAAGTGTGGTGTCACGACTCCTCATTATGAAAGTCTGAACCTAGCACCCCAGTTTTATAACGGAAGGATAATAAGCTCCTCAGCTGACTTTGAAAGAAAGAGAAGACCCTCTTACCTAGTTACTCATAATGATCAAATCTGGGAGACCCTGGTTCAGCCTTTTAGAAGCACAGCCATATCAAAGTAATAGCTAAATAAAATTGGTTAAGTTTACAAAGAAAGAGAAAGGAATAGAACAAGAGAAATCAATGCACCTTAATCATGAGTTATAGCCACAAGCAAAGAATTTAACAAGACACAGAAAAGAGTGAAAAAATTAGGACCAGACAGGCTTTTTTCAATTGGAGGGATGTAAAATACTTTCCCCAAAATAGCTAAGACTTGGCTCTGCAGAGACAATTGAGAACACGGAGCTTCTTTACCCTCCTGGGCAGATAACAAAAGACACCCGGCCAGAGACTCAAAGGTGAGGTAGTGAAGGGAGGTGGAGCCCTATATAACAGGGTTCCCGCACTTTCCACCCACCTCTTGATCCAGCGATCATTCTCCACCCACCCACCACATGTTGAAGGTAGCAGTGTGAGTCTGACTGGTCACCAGTTTGGGTCCAGATAGGATTTTTTGACCCGTTTCCATGATTGGCTGTTGGGTGCAGGGATTTTTCACCTATCCCATACTGGTGCCAGGTGGTGGGTCCTGTTAGGGAGTCCCTATTATGGTCACACTGGCGGTAGTGCAGATTAAGTTAATGCATACGGTGAGTGAAATTCTAATATGGTCTAGTAGCCCATCCAACCTCGGGACGCTGAGGATCGTGAGATTACAGCAACTGGGGAAGGATGCGCTTGGAGGCCATAAGTCACAAATTGTGGTGCTGGTGGACCCGGGGAGGGGCAATGGAATTTTCTGGCCCAGCTTGCCCTGTCTTCAGGATAGGGCAGGCAGGGGGAGTTACTCGCCAAAAAGTTTACCAGTTGGAGGGGTCCCGGGAGACTCTGGTATTCCAACTTTGAATCCGCACTGCTGAAGGCCCCCGTTTGAGTTGATGGTGAATTATATGTTAATGAGTATGTTAGTAAAGCATGGTCCATATTGTATCCAATCATTGTGTCTCGCCTGTTTATTTCACAGTGGGAAGTCAAAGAGCACATCTGATTTCATGATAGGCTTGAGAAACTTTCAGTCTCCTGCTCAGGTGGTTGTGGTGGGCATTTCACTTTTTCCTCTGTGTGGCAAGATTTCTTGACATGATTTTTTTTCCCTGGAAAAAATCTTGTGGGAAATTTAACTAGATATCTCAATCATTTTGTGCTGAGTTGTGCTGAGTTGTAAGAATTCCTATGCAGAATGGTATTTCCCCCGCACAGGGTTCACTTGCAAAGAGCAGAAGAAACGATAGGGTGAGCAGGACTGTTACAATTATTGCATGGAATGGTATCTTCCCTGTGGATGGTCCATAAGAAATGGCTCCATGGTGCACAGAAGTTAGCAGTTCATTCTGAAGACCAGGGAAAAAATGGGAGGAGGGGATATTTTTCTAAAATATCTGGAAAAAATTGGCAAATCACTTTAGGATCCAAACATCCCCTCTTATAAAACCCACAGGCCTTTCTCCTCCAATCAGTAAATCAACAAATGCCACATTTTTCCAGCCAACTATGGCAATCGTACAGGCCTGTGCCCATACATTAGCAGAAACTATAGGACTGGCATAAGCTAATCAAGCATCGCAGATAATCGATGATCATTCCAGACAGACATCTGTATAAAATTCAGCAACTTTCCACTGAGATCCTCATTCTCTATCTGCAGGAACTTGGTGGAGTTACAGTGAGGATGTATCAACATCCTCTACATGCAGCTTGCAAAGAAGACCATGAAACATTGAAGAAACCTTGCTTGATTTCATTTACATCCTTTCACCTATTTCTTCTAAAGATCAAAGCTGATTCGGGGCTGCTTTCTCCAATAATTCCTCACGTTCCGTCTAAGACAGGTATTGGACTTGGAAGGCCATGCAGCACTGATTCACCTGCTGAAGTCAGGTAACAGAAGGCATCATGGGACAGAAAGAAATCAGATTGCTGTCCAGCTTCAAAACAGTTGTCAGAACCTGCTGGCTGTTAAGACTCTAATTATTAAGGCAGATCAAGCAGCCCAGCCCTCTCTAACAGGAATGGAAGTACAGTGGACCCTCGTATAACAAACGGTCTGTATAACATAAAATCTGTACAACATAAAAATTCCAGAGATAGGGGCAATTTGCTTAACAGATTCATCTATGGGACGAATCTGTACAACATAAAAATGGTCGCGATTAGGGATTACTCTGTTTTCAATGCATTCCTATGGGAAATTTGTATAAAAGAAAATTTGCTTCACATAATTTCATTTGGAACGAATCAATTACTTTATACAAGGTACCACTGTACTTGGGTTCTCTTGTTTTCCCAAACAGAACGTTTCTATTAGTGCTTCCAGAAAAGAGGAGTAAGAGAGAGAAGGATTTTAAATTTGGCATGACAGTTTTCTGGATCAAAGCCATATCCTCATCCCATATGTATCAAGTCATCTCTTTGAAAACATTCAGGTTAATAAGATTTACTCATGTTGGTATAGGTCTCCATCTCATTGCCTTTGTTGTTGCTCAGATCAGTTTGACACCTCCCTTCCTGTGATCTCAGCAGATACAGACAAGTTACAACTAGCTGGGATAAAGTCTCAGAAATCAGAAACATTTGAGAGAAGGATGGGTTCAACCAAAGTTTGAAAGACTCTAGTTCAGTGCCCCCCCTCTCTCTGTGTGTGTTAATTTTAAGGATACAAAACATAATGGAAGTTGAAAACAAAGAACATTGATAATCACTGCATGATGATGAACTTGTACATATTGGCTGAAACTGAGTTGCAAGTCACAACTGGAGTAGACTCACTGAATCAGTGTGGGTATTGGATGCATTAGTTCCTCTCCATATTTCTTGGACTTAATTTCTCTATGCTAGTTATGATTTACTACATGAAGCCCCGGGGATTTCAGCCATTAACTTGCCTTTTAGGTGAGTATACTACATAGAACTGGGCTCAGTTCTGAGATAGATTTACTTCATAAAGTGTGTTGTGTCGTTACAGTCGTGACCAACTCTTCGTGACTCCATGTCCATGGAGTTTTCTTGGCAGGAATACTGGAGTGGCTTGCCAGTTCCTACTCCAGGCACCTAGAGCACCTGGTATACCGTGGTGGTCTCCCATCCAAGTACTAACCAGGGCTGACCCTGCTTAGCTTCCGAAATCAAGCGAGATCGGATGTGCTTAGGGCATCTAGGCAGCTTCATAAAGTTAATGGGAAGAAAAAAATAATCCACCTTCTCCTTCTCCTAGGTGAAGTTTAGGGGATATATATGTATGGGAATTATGTGACTATACTGCTAGTACACCACACTCCAAAAATTTTGAACCCTGTTCCTGAATCTATCACATGGTACATCATGGCTCTACAAATTTCTTTCTCGTTATGTCAGATATATGCCTACACTCTTATTCTCCATATGAATGATGTGAGTGACACAAGCAAGAATGCATCTTCTTAATTGCCTAGACAGAGCACCTCTTCATTAACACAGGTTCAGGCATGGCACTTTGGCCTTTCCAAATCATGTGGTTGCAATCTACATTGAAAAGTGTGTGTTTCCAGACCTCCTTGGTTGGTGGGATTGTCCTCTGTTTTCAATAGAACTCCTAATTACCTGGATTATGGATTTCCATGACTCCTTAATCACTTGGGCCCTGACAGGGTCCTGCCAATCACAACATGAATATATGCGGATGCCGGGAGCTTAATTCCTTCTCAGATTTCTGCTTCTCCGTGTACTTCAATAACCTTCCCTTTATTTCCATCAACTCCAACAATTACAGAATGATACTACCCCAGAGGAATCAGAATGTCTGATGTGATTATTATCAAATTGCAAGGAACGCTGTATCAGACATTAAATATGAGTTAGATCTTTTCAGATTGACACAGCTACTGAATAGCTTCTCTATAATTCTTGGAGTTCAGGAGCTGAACTTCTGCAGTTGATCTCCTCTTACTGTTTTCCTTCCTCAAGGTTCTTTCTGATGATGACCCTTGATAGATTTTTAACTTGAGGAGGAAAGATGTATTTATTACCTGGAGGTAGCCAAAGGTGGAAAATGCTCTCCCCCCCTCGCCCATACCATAAGCATCAGTTCTTGAATGTACTGTTCTTTTCTTTGTGTTGCTTTTGATTCTGCAAGGGCCCTTCCAGCAAGGAGACATTGAAAGAGAATACAGAATGTAACACAAGTCCTTTCGAGTGAATTGCTCTGGCTCAGCCAATTGAGTTGACATACGGGCTAATGAGAAGAATAAATGGCAGCCACCATCACTCTGTAAGGAACAGATAACAAGGTCAGGGAACAAGGTGGCTTAGAATGAGCGGCATGAAGGGATTTGCTGGGAGGGAAATCAAGTAAACTACATGTGGATCTATCTTAATTCATTAGGTGTCAAGAGGAGGACGTTGTCAGCATTAGACAAAATAAGTATCACAATTTGCCACCGTGTAGCAGAATTTCGTACTATGTCTGTGGCATAGCTTCCATTTTTCACTGCATCCTTTCCTGGAGTTACATATCACTTAAAATATTTTTATCCCTCTATTGCAAAGCTTGAGCTTGGTTACAGTGGCCAGAGTCCTCTCAGTCTGTTATGTTCATTTAAGGAAATGGGAAACTGTAGCAGGGAATGGCTGCCAGTGCTCATTAACAAGTTGTCATGCGATGCTATGGAGTAATGCCAGGCACTTGAGCTGGTGAATAGATAAGGGATACAGGTGACATCTAGAGATGGGCACAAAATGAACTTTTGGTTCGATTCGTTATTCATTATTCACTTCGTTATGTAACGAAATGAATAACAAACCCCAGCGTGGATTTAGAACGAAAAGAAAAGAAATTAAAAAAAAAAGGTTCGGTTCGGTTCGGTTTGTTAATGGCGGCGCCGGAGATGTCTCCTACCTGGTGCTTGTCTTTCGGTCTTTCTGGCTGCAGGGAGCAGTGACCAGAAAGAAAAAAAGCCGACCAGCCCATTCTACAGCTGTAGCACTGCCCACTTGGTCGGCAGTGAGGAAAAACCCCAATAAAAATAAAATAAAATAAGTAAAAATAAAAAGGGCAGCACCAGGATCCATTTTGTGGAGCAGGCTGTAGAAGGACCTGCCCCAAACCACCTTGTGGTCCTTTCCCCAGTGCCATGGAGACGGCAAGAGCTCAACCAGGCAGTGGGATATAGTGTATAATACATACACTATTATAAGTCTCAAAATAGCACATGAATCCAATCTACTGTGAAACCAAATACGTAATCATTACCAGAAAATCAACCCAAAGAAAAAGGAAAGAAAAAGAAAGAACATCATTCAGTAAGGTAAAAGCATGCTGTGATGTCACTCTCTTGCATGTTATCCCACTGTCCCAGCTGGGAATAAACAAAGCAGATCACAGTGGTGGTGAGAAATATGCCCTCCTACAAAAACATATCCTAATTTTGCCTTACTAAATGTTGAGAGCAAAACACACAAATGGTTCATTCTCTGAATGGGAGAGTGACTCCTTGGCTACTTCACCACAGACCTGTTATGATCACACTGGTGCACCTCTGGGTTTGGGGAAGGCATCATAACTCAGTTGTATGCACTCTCACAGAACAGATTCCAGACTCAGTGTCTGAAATCTCCAAGTAGAACCAAAAAAGATGCCTGCCTAACCTCATGGAGAACCATAATCAACTGGCCTAGGAAAAGAAGTCAATTCCAGTCTGGGTAAAGTCTCAAGAACCACAGTCCAACACTGGGATTGGCTAAAGGAAAAGTATATGTGTGTGTTGTGGGGAAGACAAAGTGGCACAATCAAAGGGACTTGTTAGCATTTTGGACATTCCCCTAGCATTCTCACAAAGCACAGTTCAGGTCCATGTGTGATTACTCAGGTGCAAGCCACAACATAACAGTTTTGAGGAATGCCAAGTGCCACAAAACCAAACAATACAAAGCTTCCCAGACTTGGATGGCTTCTTATATTTGATAGTGTTTAGAGATAACAGCAGGATAACCATCTATAATGGCTATCAGATAAGGGCTATAAGAGGAAGTCCCACTTGCTGCTCTTCTTTAGACTGGGAGCAGCAGTTCTCTGATCTCGATCTAAAGAATGCTGACAAAGACAGACCAATAATCTGCCCAGGTAAAAGGCAGCTTCTCCTTCACCCGAGGTCACTCTGATTTTCAGCAAGAAGCCATATGGTGGATTCTGGCTCTTTCAAAAAAAGATGGAATTTTTTTTGCAAGGAATAAAAGGTGTAAACAAATCAAACAGACAGTAACGGCTTCTAACAGTCCATTGTTCCTGGTTCCACATTGCGAGGAGATCAGCAAAGGTCAAGACACAACGGGGTGAGGTGGAGTGAAGATACTTTGCAGTTTTTAATGGGAAACATGAAACAAAAATAGTAACATATTCACTTATGAGCAAACCAGTTGGCCAGACTGCAATTTCTAGGAGCTGAGTCGATCATCATAGCTATATAATACAAAACTTATACAGGAAACAAATAACTCAGGATAAAGTAGATTAACCAATAAAGTAGAATTCTGGAGAGGATTTGCTCAAGGAATCTTTTATATTTTTTGTGGTCAATTTTATTTAAAATTTGTTCAGAAAATGTGATGCCAAATGATCCGGCACATACATCTGGCATGACTCATTGCTCCAAAAAGACCACAACTGGAACACTTTACCCCAAATCTTGATACAGTAGTTCCCCCATATCCGCTGATTCAGCATCCACTGATTCAGGTATCCGTGGCTGGCCACCAAATAAAGTAAATAATTATTAATTAAATCGTTGTCATAAAAGGGTGCCGCAAAGCAAGCTACTGTCGCAGATAGCAGCTGCTATTGATTTCTGGGGGTGCTGACATGGTATTCACTCTTATTTGCTGATTTCAGTATCCGCAGATGGAGCGGTACCAATCTCCCATGGATATGGGGGTACTGAAAACTGATGCAGTTGGTGGAAGCTTCAACAAATGTTCTGCACATCTCTTTCTACCTCTGAGTAAAGCATTTCATTCATTTTCAAGTACTGTGGAACATCAGCTCTTGACTACAGGGAGGATACTTTACACAGGGGCATGAAAATGTTTCAAAAGTATGTGAGAGTTGTGGGGGTGAAAAGACAGGCAGAGTTGGGAAAAGACAGCTGAGAGGGAACCTGCAGGCACGAGAAAGAGTGGTTGCAGCAGAAGCAAGTGGCAGAATAAGTTGAGCTGAGGAGTGTTGTTAAACCTTGGTCCTGCCACAAAACTGATTTGAATTATCCCCCACCCCCACCCCGTTTATAATGGCAGGAACTTTCACATTGACATCAAGAGGTGATGTTCTTCGGGAGTTCCCCATCTGGGTACGGAGGCCCTCTTCCCAGTCTGGACGGGGTTTCCCTCCAGCTGGCATCTACGGTTCGGAATATGGGCATGATTCTGGACCCGGCGCTCGCTATGGAAGCCCAGGTGGCCGCCGTGTCCAGATCTGCTTTCTACCACCTTCACCAAATCGCCCAGATCCGCCCGTACCTAGATGGGGACTCTCTGAGAACAGTGGTGCAAGCGCTGGTGATCTCGAGGTTGGACTACTGCAATGCTCTCTACATGGGGTCATCCTTGACTCTTCTCCAGCACCTGCAGCAGGTACAAAATGCGGCAGCCAGGCTGGTGGCGGGTGTGCGTCGTCATGACCACATCACCCCAGTCCTGGCTCACCTGCATTGGCTGCCCGTTGCATCCCGGATCAGATTCAAGGTCCTGGTTTTAGTTTATAAAACCCTCCATGGCTTGGGCCCGGACTACCTGTCAGAGCGAATTGTCCAGCGATCAACCTCGGCCCGTCCAGTTTGGCAGTCGCGAGCGCACTCGCTCAGGGTCGCCACCCCTAGAGAAGCCAGGAAAACATCTACCCGCAATCGGGCCTTCTCGGTGGCTGGCCCTTCCCTTTGGAACAGCCTACCGAGCAAAGTGCGCTCTGCAGAGTCCCTGCTAGCCTTTCGCCGAGCATTAAAAACTCTGCTCTTTCGCGAGGCGTTTGGTGATTTAGTTTAGGGTTTCCCCCCCCCCTCGCCATTTATAATCCTCGCCCGACAATTTGTTGCTGCAGAGCCTGCCTGTTTTATGATGGCCAGTTGCCTTTCTTGTTTTTAAATTGCTTGCTTTTATTGTCTGTCGGTATGCTGACTTGTTCAGCCCTGTTAGCCGCCCAGAGTTCCCCGTGGGAAGATGGGCGGGATATAAACTCAATAAATAATAATAATAAATAAATAACCTGTACATTTCCTTCCAAAAGGAAGCTATAAATTATAAAGGGTCCCAGTTCAGAATAAGATTGCACAGGGGATAAATCTTCAAAAAGCCTCAATCCACTCTGGCTTTTTTACAACATCTAGCCATCAGCAGCAGCAACCTCGCCAACACAGCTTCATGGGGTCTATGGATATTAATAACTGTATATCTTGGTCAGTTCTAAGAGATTATTAGAGAACACAACAGGTGTGAAAAGTAAATGCCCCTCTTTTAAAAACAAAGCCACATTCAGATTGAAACAGGAATTAAAATACTAGACCAAAAATACAGTATAACCTAATTTTCATGTTTGTTTGTTTTTTGTTGCTGTTATTAAAACCAAAAAACAAAGTGTTCTGCTTATATATCGCCCCATGCCACTTCAAGTAGTCTCTGGGCGGTTTACAGTTTTTAATTACAGTATGCAGGCTACACATTTTGGCCCCAACCAGCAAGATGGGTACTCATTTTACGGACTTCAGAAGGATGGAAGGCTGAGTCAACCATGAGCCTGTTACCTGAGATTGAATTCCAGGTCATGAGCACAGTTTTACTTGCAGTACAGGCATTTAACCACTTCCCGCTAGGGAAGTACAAGATAATAATAAATATATTCTTCTAATATAGACATTTTTGTAATATAATGACTAGGGATGTGCAGGGGGAATAGCTTTGGACTGCATTAATTTCAAGTTATTTCAAGAAAATGCCCATTGATTTTCTTTTGGATGACTTACCCTTTTGGTGAACCCAAAAATATCCCTCTTTTTTCAATTCTTTTGTTTAACTTCTCCCCAGTTGGATTTCTAGTGCTTGGCTGAGTTAAGGCAACAGAACCCTCAAACCTACTCCAAAAAGCAGGGCCAAGGCAATAGAAAATTGTATACTCAAAAAGCTGACAAAACAACAATAATACCTAAAAAGAGTACTGCCCCAATAAATAAATATATAAATAAATATCTCAACAACTGGGGAATTCAAAATGGAGTAACCCAGAAGGTAATCCAAATGTGACAAAACAGAACAGCAAAGTAATAATAGCTTTTCCCCAAAAATGTTATCTACAATGGAGATACAGCAGCAGTAACAGAGTAGTTGTAGGTCAGCAAAGAATAACTCCAATCCACTATGGAGGTCAGAGCAGCTCTCTCAGCAGCAGCAACAAACAAGTCAAGCAGCTGCAGTTATTCCAGCTTTCTAATCATTTAAAAGGATTCTACGTCCCCTCACCTTCAGAGAATGCCTTCCAAGATGCTCTCTGAATTGGCAGCTGACAGCCTTGTTAGTAAGACTCACAAAACTTTTTGCTGAAATATGAATGAAGTACCGTAATTTTCCATGCAAGGGTCAAGTGGAGGTAATATGAGTGATCAAATATGAATGAAGTACAAGTTTCATTAACCTGTCTTTCAGGATACCAGATCATTCATATTTCATAAGCCCTCTGTTGTAAAGCCACAACATACATTGAAAACACAAGAAAGCACCTATTTTATTTGATTTTAAATTTATCTTGTCATCTCATCCCTAGTAATGGCACCAGCAAAATAAATATGAAAGTTAGATGGTATGAGGGCTGACAATGTTTCCCCATAAACTTTACACCAGGTATGTGCTCCATTTCATTTCATCAGAATATTAAGACAGGGGGCAGCCATATTGCCATTCCATTGGGAAATCAGAAACTATTGCTGATTTCTTGCAAATAACCCAGATATCAATGAGTAGGATTCCATGTTACCTTCTACCCATCCCCTTACAGAAATGTGGATGAGCATGCACATAACAGTGATACAATGGTCCCCCGCCCTTTTGTGGTTCACATACTGCGGTCCCGCTATATCGCAGGACTGGAGGACCCTGAAAGGGATTGAGGGAAAGGGGAGCCATCGTACGCAGCTCCCCTCCCCTCCCCTGGGGGTGCGGGTGACCAGCGTGTGATGTTTAAAGGGCTCTCGGCAGCGGAGACAAGCTCTTCTCCCAGCAGTCAGGAGCCCTTTCCAAAGATCGCTCCCCGTGCGCCCTCCCTCCCCCGGGGAAGCGGGCATGCGGGGAATGATCTTTAAAGGCCTCTTGGCCATGGGGACAAGCCCTTGTCCCCGCACCCGGGAGCTCTTTCCAAAGATCGCTCCCTGCGCACCCGCCCTCCCCTGGGGTAGCAGGTGCACAGGGAGCTATCTTTAAAGGGCTCTTGGCCAGGAGACAAGCCCTTGTCCCCACAGCTGGGATCGCTCCCCGGGCGCCCTCCCTCCCCTGGGGTAGCGGGCGCGCGGGGAGTGATCTTTAAAGGGCTCTCGGCCAGGGGACAAGCCCTTGTCCCCGCAGCTGGGACCCCTTTCCAAAGATCACTCCCCATGCACCCGCCCTCCCCTGGGGTAACGGGCATGCAGGGAGTGATCTTTAAAGGGCTCTTGGCCAGGGGACAAGCCCTTGTCCCCGCAGCCGGGACCACTTTCCAAAGATCACTCCCCATGCACCCGCTCTCCCCTGGGGTAGCAGGCACGTGGCGACTGCTCTTTAAAGGGATCTCGGCAGTGGAGACAAGCCCTTGGATCCACCAAGGCCGCCTGAGCGTACCGCTGTGAGAAGTCTCCCTGTGGCGCGCTCGGGTGGCAGTGGCGGATCTGATCCCCCAAGGCTGCCCAGGCACACCACTGCAAGAAGTCTCCCTGCGACGTGCTCAGGTGGCGGCGAGGACTTGGATCCCCCAAGGTCGCCCAGGCGTGCAGCTGTGAGAAGTCTCCCTGCGGTGCGCTCGGGCATCGTCTTCGGATCCAGTCCCTGAAGGCCACCCAGGTGCGCCGCTGCGAGAAGTCTCCTGGTGGCGTGTTCAGCCGGCCCCCTCTATAACTGGAAAGGAATTTAAAATGGGTGCACCACTTCCCCCTCACCCCCGCAGGGGCTCTGGAAAAAGGCACGCCCATTTTAAAATCCCTTCCACTCCAGGGTGATCTCCATTGAAATGCATTGGCTCAATGCATTTCAATGGAGAATTCCCCCCCCCCCCATTGGAATGCATTGAGGAGGTACATTGCAGAGAGTCCCCAAATTCATTATAAACCCTATTTCTTTACCTTCAGAAAGGTAAAACTCTTCACACATACTTGCTCATATACATGATAAATTAAAGAGGAGGTAAACATAAATCACAAGCCAATGCATTTCAATGGACTTTGCTGGGGAGCGCTGGCCCCAAGCCAGCGCCAAACAGCTGATTGGAGCTGGCCGGGAATGGAATAGCCCTGCAGCAAGCATGGTGGATCAGATCATCCACCGCTCTTACACAGGCTGCTGGAAGGCTTTTACAAAAGTCTTCCAGCAGCCTGGGAAGCAGTGGTGTCACCACCCCCTTCCGACCTGCATCTGCATATCATGGATTTTCAGTCATCGCGGGTCGGGTGGGTCCCTAACCTCCATGATAGGCGGGGGTTACTGTATATTCCAAATTCAACAGGAGGTACATTGCAGAGAGTCCCCAAATTCATTATAAACCCTATTTCTTTACCTTCAGAAAGGTAAAGCTCTTCACACATACTTGCTCATATACATGATAAATTAAAGAGGAGGTAAGCATAAATCACAATCACTTTACATCAATAAAAGTACAAACCATTGACCTTGGTTCATGTCTGAGTTTTGGAACTTGAGATTACTATGATACAGGAAAAGTAAGATGACATCATTGCTCAAAGTATTCCTGATTTCGAAGGGACATTTGCTATGCACAGCGGTCGTGCAGAGTCAAAGGACATGATCAAATAAAAGTGATGGAAGGATGATAAGAGGTTTAAACCTACATTTCAAAACAAACTGCAGGCATCTTGTAATCTTGATTTGGGCCTAATGAAAGATGGGAAGTCAAGATGGCTGCCGCTCATGTAATTTAACCACACTTCAGTTCTGTATCTCATATAAACATATTTTATACTGATACTCTGTCTCCATACATAATTTATTCTGCTTAATTTCCTTACGCGCTATGCTCTTAATCTCCTTCTCTCTGCATATTGCGAAGATTACATTCCCGTTCCACTTCTTCAAAAATTACACAATTACAAAGTATAGCAAACACTTCAGTTTGGTGTGCAGAGTGAAGAACATCTATATTCATTTCACTACTATAACTCATTAAAAATTTCTGCCTGTTGCAATAAATATAGCAGCAACAAGATACGAAAACCTGTCACTTCAATCTACCTGTCCTTGATGGATGCCCACGTTCACTGAAGGCAGCAATCTAAGGGCACACATGGGAAGTGTTCAATGTTGCTGCTAACCTTTAAAGCGGAGAATATTTTACTTTCTCATTTCTTTACCAGGGAGGAAGAAGAAGAGGAGGCCATACCAGGTGCTCAGCTGAGGGCCAAGGACAAAATGACATCAAGGGCATACATGCTCTGTCACGATCATCTTCCACAGCTGCCATTTGGCAGGCTGTGGAAGATGGGAATCTGGCCTTCTACCCAATTCCACCCCCCTCATAATCTCAGTAGATGTGAATAATCACATCTGCTCAGAGGTCTACTGTACATATTTCAATGCACATAAGTGCCATGGGTGTGATCTTTACTGGTGCTGAGCAGGCAATTTTGGATTTTCCATCTTGTCAAGCCGACTTTCCACTATTGGTAATTTCTAGAGAAATCTTGAAGATTTCCTTCTGTTCTCAGGAAGCTGCCATATTAATTTCTTGTCAGGAGTTTGACCCTTTATTTCTTTGTTTTCTGTCCCATCTTAATTTCAGTGCTCTGCCCCAATGCCCCACCTACTGACAATCTTATGCAAGTGGTGTATTTCCTCTTAAATTCTAGTAATATCTGCATACATTGGTTTAAATTAGGTCATGCCAATTTAATGCAAAAGGTCCTCCAAAACTGCAGAGAATGTCCTCCTTTCTGATGTTCATGCTCCTCTATGCCCCACTGTTTATTGATATCTGTCCTCCATTTTGCCAAGGTGCATGTGAACTTTAAAAAGGCCTGTAGTGTTCCTTGGAAATGTGCAGTAATCTCGCCATTTCATTTTGAGCTCTTCCAGCCATTGCTCTGTATTTACAGGTCCCTCATAATCTAAGGTGCTAAACTGTCCCTAAATTAGCATGTACAGTACATGAAGCCTACACTGAGGTTAGTTAGTGAAAGGGATCAGTTAGCGTGCAGGGTACTAATTCGGAATATCTGCACAAAGCTGTTGAGAAACGCAAGTGGAGGAGAGACTGCAAACATGAAATAATTATATATAACATTGCAGTCAATTTGCTAAAAACATCCCTTTCAAAATTGATTGGCTCCAAAGGGGTGCTTTAATGTCTCAGCCTCTGCAAGAAGCCAAAAAATAAATAACAAATAAGTCTCATTTCTCCTTACAGAGATCTTTCTCGGTGCAATCTTTGTTTCCTGCAATAAAATGTACAAGGTTTATATGGTGTACCATGATCATTCCATCCTGCAACCCCCACCCCACCCCAGATGAATCTACACAGAATTACTAAAATTCAAAATTGCAAAATGGTGCCCTTCCTGGATCAAATTCCCCATAAAAGGCATTGAGTAAACTTGTTTTGCTGTTTTCTGCATAAGGGAAAAGGCGCCAATGTTAAAACAAAGAAGACAGCAAATGTGTGAGAAAAATAAGACCAAGATCTCATTTTGGGGAGGAGTCAATTAATCTTACTGGTGCAATAGGAAGTCCCAGCAAGGACCAATGGGGGAGGCATCACTGTCCCCATTTTGAATCCACCCCCTTCTGCGTTACTCAGGTGATTAGCTGAAGGGAAAGTGAAGGACCACATGTATGTAGGGAGAGAACATGTTGGGGATCTTTGTTGGATCGGTGGTTGCAGATGATTTTTAGTTGCTCTAATGAGAGACACCTCTTCTATTACTATATAAAAAACTATTTATTTAACTATAAGGGAAGGGTACACGGGAGGTTTCCTAACAACAACTATTCTAACAGCCATCTTGCTAGGCTAGGAACATGCTTTTCCTGTCTAAGAATACAAGGCACACACTCTAACTAGACTTCTACCAGAACGTTCCAAGTGGTGTGATCTCAACAAACAATTGGCTTCACTCTTCACATTAAATCCAGCCCATAATACTCTACATTCATATTAACCCTGTAATGGCTGAAATGTAAATCTTGCCAAATATTCCAACAGAATAGCAGATGTGTCATGGGTTCCCAACATCTGGGATAGAAGCATGAAGTCCTGGACATATTGATCTCCATGAGACAGTCCTTCATAGGCTGAAATCTGCCTGAATAACAACCTAACATGTTGAGATAGAGAGAAAGATATCTCCCCCCCCAATTGTTTTGAAGCAGGTACTTCAAGGGCCAGATGCAGGGGAGTGGTATCAGGAGACAGATATCTAGTCTCATGCACTCCCAGACACATTTGATGGGGCCACTGTAAGATACAGGAAGCTGGACTAGATGGGCTATTGGCCTGATCCAGCATGGCTCTTCTTATGTTCTTATGTTAATAACAATTAGCCTTGGTCATTTCTGTGAAATAGTCACTGGATTACACATACTTTATCCAAAACAGTACAAAATATTTTTCCTCTGGGGAAAAATGGCATGTGCTCATAGGTGCGTGTGCGTCTATGTGCATGCATCCACATGTATGTGGGAGTTGTAGTTCTTTAAGAACCAGTCATTCAGACATATTCTTTAAACCTTTTCCTTTGTTTCGAAATAGCACCATAAATCCATTATTAACATAATTATTGATGATCTACATTCCATTAGTTCATAAAGCCTGACAAACTATCAAGTGTTCAACCACCATCAGCGTTTTCTTGACTGCTTTACGACACTGTTAGATTGAGTAGGCTGAGCCTTAATTCTGGTTTTGTAATAATGCTACTAGGTAGACGTGATCTGGCTTTCAAATCACTGCAGCAATGCAGATGGAAAAAATTAAAACATATTTTTCTTGGAAAGAACATAAACAAATCATTTTCACTTCACTCTTGCAGTGTTTAATTTATTTATTTATTTATTTTAAAAATGCAGGGCAGTTGTTGTTTTTCCCTCCTGTATATTACATTGATCATGTGCTCGCTGGATATCAAGGGCAAGCAATTGGTTGTTCGAATCTGGGATCTGAACTTTCTTAATTGGTGGTCCCACTTGTCGTTGACAGCCCGATTGTTATAATTCCTTATAGCGGAGGGGGAGGAATTCCTTATACCAGAGGGAGAGGAAAGGTACATTGACTTCTGTGCCTCTCAAAATTACTGTCATTAGTCGTTCTCTGAGAAAATGTCACATGAAAGTAAATCACCCCAGTATCTACTGTTGTTGTTCTTCATAGAGCACCATTGGTGTGTGTGATGTTCCGCCAAGTGATTTAATTGTAAAAAAATAACAGGGCCCTGCCCAAGGGGGCGGAGCTTACAGTCAAAGGGCAAGCAAGACTTTTTATTAAATAGGTCACTGTATCTAACAGGCTTGTTTTTCTTTCATTTCAAATATAACAAACCGAGTGGGAGAAATGTGTGGGGACAAATTCACCCGACACACACACACACACACACACACACACAGAGAGAGAGAGAGAGAGAGAGAGAGAGAGAGAGAGAGAGAGAGAGAGAGAGAGAACACACACACACACACACACACACACACACACACACACACACATACAGACAGAGAGAGAGAGACAGAGAGACAGAGACAGATAGACAGACAGACACAGTAACCCAGATAAATTTCACTGCTAGCATTGAAGCTGCTGTTGTTTTGTTGTGAGAGTGTGTGTGTGCTCTCCTCCCAGGGTAGTTCCTGTTCCTTCCTTATAATTCTCCGTATGAGTCACCGTGACAAGAATTTTAACAGGAGCGCACTGATAGTGCTTAAATGTGCATGTATATAAAGAGACAAACGGATTACACAAGGCATAAAAACATAAATTATCATTTTGCAACTAATACGCTGAAAAGGGCAGGAACTATTGCCAAACGGCGATGGGCAGAAACACAAATATGCTAACCATGTGGGCGGATGGGGTGGGGAAAAATACAAAACTGAGGTGGGGATGTTCCTACATAAAGTTATAAATACCTTTTAACACATATGTTAACACCTTTTTCAGGTGACCAAAAATGACCCTATATTCCCTAGGCTGCTGCTTGATTCTATGACAACTGGGACCCAGGCTATTTCTGTTTCTCCATCTTCCTCTTCTGCTTTCTTCTGAGTGCCTTTTCCCAAGCAGTGAACAGAGAAGACAAGAATTCCCAGCAACTTCCTATGTCTGTCTTCATATCTTGCCCACTTGCAGCAGTGAGTCAAGGGCTTAATATTTACCCTTGCCAAGAAAGAGAGAGGTAGGCAGCATTGTCACTTCCAGTGTCATGGTGCTTCACTCAGATGAGTGGCTGAGCCAACACTGCAGCCAATACAGTTCCTTATTTTACTCAACCTCATCCTGTTGCGTATCAGCCATCATTACATTCTTGGCAGAGTTATGAATCTTGGCTAAACTAACCTCTAGTTGAACATCAAAACTGTAGGGAGGTACAGAGCAGAACTAGAATCAAATTTCTCCAGAATAGATCACTCCTTATTGTCTCATCAGCGGGCACTTACAGTCTGAATAACTCATTCTGAGACACTGGTAAGAGAAATAATTAAAACATTTCAGTTACAGTTCAATCCATAAAACATACTATACAAAAATGCCTGCTTACAGCAACAGACCTCAACAGATTCACAGCGGACTACTTCTGGCAGATTCCTGGAGACTACCATCTATCTGTACTCTTAACAGTACTAATGGCATGTTAATTGCCTGTAGATTTTAGAAGGAGGAGAAAAGGCACTTAAGCAGAGAGGGGTGGTTCTTCCTTGAAATCAGGGACAGGGAAGGAACATTTGGTTACTTCTGGAATGATTGACAGACACTCCAGCCCAAAAGAAGTCTCTCCCAGCCAAACCATGACAATGCATCATAGGAGGTTCAGCTGACTCCAACATAAATTCCATGTTAATCACCATTAACGTTAAGAATAGCGGTGGGCACAAAATGAATTTTTTTGTTTCGTTAGTTGTTATTCATTTTGTTATGTAATGAAACGAATAACGACCTAGGGCCAAATTTAACACGAACCAAACTGAACTGAGAAAAATTGTTTCAGTTAGGTTCATTTCATTAAGGGGGGCGGAGATATCTCCTACCTGGTGCTGGTCTGGAGGTCCGGTCTTCCTGGCTTCTGGGACAGGACCTGGGAGGGAAAAGCCGACAGCCGCGCTACAGCTGTAGCGCGGGCATGTGGTCGGCACAGAAAAAAAGAAGCACTGACCAGGCCCCAAGGGTAGCCTGGTTGGCACCCTAAAATGAAATACTAATAATAAAAACCAGCACTGACCGGGCCCCAGGGGCCACACGGTTGGCGCTGAAAGGGAAAACAAAAACAAAAAAGCCCCACGCTACAGCTGTAGCGTGGGGCCTGAACCCGGAAGTGGGGGGATTGGGAGGTCTGACAAGAGCGAGGCCACGCTAAGGCGGCCAGCACATTGTGGTGAGACCGCTGCCCACCGGCCTTCCTCCCATGGCCTGTTATCTACAGGGCCGATCGGGAGACTGATAAGATTGAGGCTGCGCTTAGGTGGCCAGTGCAGTGCGGCTTCGCCTCCCCCTCCCCCTCCCATGTCCAGTGACTAGGGTGAGCCCTGCTAGTGTGAGGGGTAGAGCACCAGCAAGGGTGAGGTGAGAGGGTGAGCAGATCGCTGGTCTGCCGGCTCGCGCCCTCCCTCCTGCCCTCCCTCTCATGCGTGCTTGCCTCACACTTCTCTTTCTCTCTCTCTGCCTGCTATGGGTCGGACAGTACGGTGGCGCCTGAGCTCGTGGCACAGCTCTGTCATCGTCAGCAGTGCCTTGAACAGTGCAAAGGCAGGGGGACGCCAGGCAGGCAGGCAAGCAGGAGGAGGAGGAGGAGGAGGAGGAGACCATTGCTGCAAAGAAGAGCGGGATGCCTGCTTGGAGCTGGGCTCACCTTCCTACTCTTTTGAAGCTGCCACCGCCGCCACCGCCGCTGCTGCAGGCAGTGACTCGGAAGGGCGCCACATGCTGCCGGCCGCTTCTATGAAGCCAAGGGAGATGCTGGCATTTTTAGGGAGGAGGAAGTAAGTAGCGCCCATCCCTGGAGCCTGGCCGACTGGGAAGAACCTCGCGGCTCCACTACGTCCCCTCCCCCTCACAGAGGAGTCCCGAAGGGGACATGTGCACGGGCAGTGCATGTGTGCCGGCTTGAAGGGGCACAAGTATCCTGGTACCCTTTGTTGGGAGTCAACAAAGGGCACCAGGATACTTTGGACCAAGTGCGCGCACGGGGTGGTGGTGGTGGTGATGGAATTAAGAAGGTTTTTTTTTTTTAACTTCAAGAGCCTTGCGGATTTCATTAACCCCAATAAAGTGGTTAAACGCCAAGCAAGAAACATATCTGGACACACTCTTATCAGACCTCCCGATCCCCCAACTTCCAGGTTCTTTTTTGTTTTTTATTTCTTTTTTTCCCTCAAAAAGCCCCTGCCCCAGGGGCCAGGCTCTGCCACAGCCACCACCGAGCTGCCGCCGCCGCCGCCACCGCCACCGGTAAGAAGAACTCGAACTGGTTTGGGTTCAAACAATTTTTTTAAAAAAATTCATTCGAACCCAAACTCAAACTGAACCAAGGGTGGGCCCGCACCAGACGAACCCAAACCATGGGTTTTTTTGGTTCATGCCCATCTCTAGTTAAGAATCATCTGCACCAGTCCCCACTCAGAGGGAGGAATAAAGCATGCAGGAGGAGTTCGTTTATCCTAGCCACCCTGTTTCAGTTGGGTGGCAGCAGAACTCAGTAGTGATCCTAGGGATGGGGGGAAAATTGGTTTGTTTTGATTTGCCCCACATTTTTTTAAAAAAACCCAGTTTTTCCCATACCAACTATGAAGAACACCTGTTTTAAGAAATTCCCCCACTGTCACCCAAAGGTGTAGAACTAAACTCTTTCCCGCTTCCACCACCTAAATCCAACCGTTTTCAGCTGGAATAGGGCTGTGTCATTCATTGTTGCCATACATGTGTTATGAATGAGGAGGAATTGTGTTTCAGTGACTTTGCACCCTCAAGCCCAGAAATAATGAGGCAAGACAACTTCAGCTTTAGGTAGAATGGGCCACAACTTTATTTATAACTTATTTAACTTGTTTAACTGTAAAATTAAGAACATTTAAAGGGGGCCTGACCCGTAGTGCAAACAGGTAATATCAAGGGATGGAATCCCAAAGCCAAACACTCTGTATTCAGAGAGATTCAGCTGTGGGAGATGCTGCCCACCTGTTCAGCATTGCCCACTCGGGCCAATCTGCTAGCCCAACACAGCCCTCAGGAGGCCTAAAGTCAACTTGCTAACTTTAACTGTTTCCTGAAATTGCCAATGATGTTAGATTTATTTTGAGGGCTGTCTGGCGCCTTAAGGGCGACTTATTAGGGCTGACCTGGATACGATTACCTGTTGCACTACCCGCAAAGTTAGTGGCCAGAATGGAAGGAAAATTGCCCACCCCCCACGACAAAGAGAATGGGATGGGCGAAAACGCATGGCCACTCAGGGCCAATCAGAGTGGCCACTAAAAATTCCCATCCGGCCCCAAAATGGCGACCAGCTAATGTCATTCTCTTACCATAGGGAGGGAGGGTGGGGCCGCCGGTCTCGCCGAGAATGGGTAGGGACGGGGGAGGGAGCCCTCTTCATTGGCTCCCATCCCTGGGCAGAAGTCCCTGCATGGGCGCAAAATTTTCGTGCCCAAAGTCTGGGGCTGCGGGGGCAAACTCGGCCCGCCCCCCAACAAAGTGGCGCTCAGAGCTGCCCTACATGGGAGTTGGTTCTGAATGGCGAATCCTGAAGATTGCCTCCCTGGGCCAGTGTTCACTTGCAACATGCGTTTGTGTCTACATGCCCATAGCCATCAATCACCAAAAGGATTCTGAAGTGCCCATCTCCTTCACCTTGTGGAAAGTCTGGGAAGTGATCATCGAGTCAAGCTTCGTGACTCATGGGCTGAAATCCAATTCCCTGTGCACGGGAGGCAAAAGAACGCCAAGTCATCAAATAAGAGGAACAACTTGTCCTATGTGCTAGGAAAAAGACGTACTGTCATTACCTTGCTGCTGGCTGGGCTTTTTCAAAAATTTCACAAAGCAGCCAGACTGGAAATAAAAGGAAAAAAGAATTTAAATACATCTTATTTCTGTTCAGAGACCCACATTTTTCCTCTCAAGAACTGTTGGACTTTTTGAAATGAAATGAGGGTGTTTGTTCATTGTGAGAATGTTTTGAAAAGCTGGCGGGAAGACAATGTTGAATTAATATAGCATGCTGATCAGAAAGGAGGTCACTCCTCTAGGATTTCTTCCTGAAATAACATCCACTGTCCATTTTCATGGTAAGGGAAAAGGCCTTTCCGTTGGATGTCAAGTGCTCCTGGCTCAACAGTGTCCCTGGACTGCCACCTTTTCAAGCAAAATTCTGCTCTGGCAGTTGGTTGTCTTAGCAACATCTCCAGTGCATGACAGCTCACAGAATTCCGACACTTCCAAGTAAAAACGAAACAACTCCATTAAAATTGTCTGTTGTTAAAGACTCAAAGACTGGCTCTACAAGGTGCAAGCAGACACTACCACTGTATGCATCCAGGTGTCCTGCTTTTGAACACTCTCCCAAATAAAAAATTACAACCTTCCCTGTAAACCAGTGATGGGACAAATGTGTTTTTCCAGATATTTATTGCATTAGCAAAACTGGCTAAGGCAGGTGCGATTCCAGCACTACCAAAGGTGTTACTTGTTACCCAGTCCTGTGATTTATGAATAATTGAAGAAAAATGCTATGCTAAATCTCCCTTCCCCCTGGTTGGTACAATACTGTGTTGATATCAGGACCCCCCCCCCCCGATTTTTAACTGTGGAGGTCATTAAAAATATGAACTTTTCTCCTGCTCTTAAAGTGGCATTGCATAGAACTCCTCTTCTTTATGTTATGGAGAAAGATGGCCTAGAAACAACCAATCCATCAAACAAGCCAACAAAATGCAGAAAAGGCTCAATGACATCTTTATTGCTTCTCTAAACAAGGGATCATGTGGGGAATTGATTAGAAAAGTTATGGCTTGATGTTGTGATTTATTGGCTTACAGGTTGACCCATTGATTGTCCTCAGCCAAGAAAATTATTTCACTTCATTAAGAGCCCTGATGCATTTGCATCCCCCTCCCTTTAAAAAAAAAGGCATACCAGATCTCCATGTTGTTAAACCAGCCAGGGCACAGAACTAATTTGCTTTTGGTCAGTGAAATGGAACTGTGGTAGATTCAGAGGGTGAACAGGTGGTACAGACCTTAAACCAGGCATGTCCAAACTTCAGCCCTCCTGATGTTTTGGACCACAATTCCCAGAATTCTAAGCTTAGATTGCCAATGACAAAGGACTGTGGGAGTTGTGGTCCAAAACATCTGGAAGGCCAAAGTTTGGACATGCCTGCCTTAAACCCTCTCTTTCTTAAAGTATGACTGTGCTCTGCAGGCACCAGTGGCACCTCACTTCCACTGACTTCACCCACTGAGCACACATCTCAAGTAGACATGGGCACGACTCGGCGAAATTTTCATTTCCATTTTCATTTGTCGTTTCCGTTACATAACGACAAACGAAAATTGTGCTGGAAATTGAACGAAACGAAATGACCCATGAAAATTGTGGCCGTTAGTTTCATTTTCGTTACTGGCAGCACACAATGAAATGAGCTGTTTTAAATGTTAAAAAATGCCCTGGACATCCATAAAAACGCAGCAATAATTATTTATACTGTCTGATAATACCTACCAGGGGGGTGGGGGTCCTTAAAACATGCATTTATGTCTTTTCTCAGATCGCTGTATTTTTTTTTTCCTTTAAGGGGAGTTGGGGACATTGACCCAAAATGGCTCCCATATGCCTAATATTGATTTCTTGGGTATTAAAACGCCCTGGACATCCATTAAAATGCAGCGATAATGCGAGAATTATTTGAAATTATTACCTACCAGGGGATTGGGGTCCTTAAAACGTTTGGTTTTGTCTTCTCCCATCGCGATGTATTTTTCTTTTCACTTTAAGGATGACAAAATGGATGTCGCCGCCACTCCAGCCACAACATGGAGGCAAGCCATGTGATGGGATCATGTAAATTCTTGGACAACTTCAACCAATAGCATGCCCAGGTGGCAGACTGGGCAGGTCTGGCAGCCAAAGAGGGCACAAAAAGTTCTGGCAGCCCCCGTCCTCCTTGCAGTCTCCAGTGGGAGTTAGGGTGGGATTGCTGTCTCTGCACCTCTAGCTTCAGTCATGCAGCCTCCCTGTGTGCATGTGTGTGTACCTCTTGATGAGTACCCTCCCCTGCCCTGCAGTTCAGTCACTCTGCAGCTGCCTTGCACCCTGGGCAATGCCCACTGCTGCCTTTGCAGCCTCCCTGTGAACCTAGTCTATACTGTGTCTCTGCCAGAATCAATTTTTTTAGTGTTTTCCCTCTGGTCTGGGGCGATGGGATCATGTAAATTCTTGGAAAACTTCAACCAATAGCATGCCCAGGTGACAGACTGGGCAGGTCTGGCGGCCACAGAGGGCATAAAAAGCTCTGGCAGCACCCGGAAATGCTTTAAAATCGTGCAAAAAGCGGGTAGAAACAACAAATGAAAAAATGAAAAACGAAACGACAAATTTTTGAAAAATTTTGCGAAAAATGGAAACGACCTGAAATGGACCCGTCGACAACTCAAAACATATTTTTTTCTGGTCGTGCCCATCTCTAATCTCAAGGCATGCTGTGCAGTGACTTCTGATTTCTTGTTCTGTGATCGTCAGATCAGAAGAAAGGGAACATGAAACTCTTCACGTATGCCATGCCTTATTGTCACTACAAGTACAACAGGAGTGGGAACAGCTGGACTCAGGGGAACAAAGGAAAACCTCCACTAAGGAACAGAAAGGAAAGTGTAATTTCCTCAGTGTGGTGCATCACTCCTATGCTGTTTCGCAAATACCATAATTTCTTAAAAGGAAACTTATGTGATGTATTGTATTTCACAAATACCATAATTTCTTAAAAGGAAACTTATGTGATGCTATTCTCTTATGCATCACATTAAAAAAAATGGACATACTCTCCTATGCAGGAAGTAAACAATCTGTTTTTTCCAGAACACGTTAGCAACCCTGAACTTTGCATAGCATATCAATGTAAAGGAATAGATAGACACAAGCATGAGCCTTTTCACACGACCCCCAAGATCCGCTGGCCACTTAAATTCGGACCAGAGATCTTGGGGGTTTGTTGCTCTTCCTGCGTCCCCACCCCTCCGCACTTCCTTGCTCCTGTCTGCGTGAGGGGAGGGAGGAAAAAAAAGGAGAAAAGAATGCAGGCTCACCTCCGTTTGCCGGTCCAAGCCTCCCCAATCCTGATTCCTTCTCTTAAAGAGGTGGGAGGCAAAAAACAACAACAAACAGAAGCAAGGAGAGCCGGGCACTCACCAGATTACATCCGGATCTGGAGATTTTCATCCTCCAAGAGCAGGTACATGAAAAGTGCGCTGGGACGCGCTTAGGTGGGCGTGGTTGCACTTAATTTCCTGCAAACTCTCTGGAGCTGGTGGGGAAACAATTGTAAGTTCCAGAGCTGGCAGCCATTTGCGGCGGAGTTTAGGGGTCGTGTACAAATACCCTATGTTTATTTAAAAAAGGAACTAGAGTGTAACTGTAATATAAATTGCATGTGATAGTAGGAGCTTAGAAAAGCTTCTGTTATTTGACCTCTGATCAGCATAAAACCCAGAGCATTCAGTTCATGCATGTACCGCAGGTAAAACTGTGCTCATGACCTGGGGTTCAATTCCAGGTAGCTGGCTCATGGTTGACTCAGCCTTCCATCCTTCCGAGGTCAGTAAAATGAGTACTACTACCCAGCTTGCTGGGGGTCAGGGGGCAGCATGTGTAGCCTACACACTGTAATTAAAACTGTAAACCACCCAGAGACTACCTGAAGTGGTATGGGGCAGTATATAAACAGAACACTTTTTTTAATGCTTCAGTATCCACCAGACATGGGAGTTTTGTTTCAGAATGAGTCCAGTTCTGAAATGAAACATGCCAGCACAGGTGCTGTTCAGAACTTGGACCCACCCTTCGGAACAAAATCAACCACTTGTCTTACCTTGCTTTACCTGGGGCAAAATTCCAACCAGGAAGAAGCCTCCAATGCATCATCTTTCCCTCTCCCTGATGCTGGCCAATCAGGAGCTGTGCAAGGTTATGCATCATCCTGCCTCCCTGTCTGATTGGCCAGCACAGAGGCTGCTTCCTGGTTGGAATGTCACCAATAACATCACTGCACTCTCATGCAGTGATAATTCTTTTCACATCATTTGGAATAATAGCTCATGTCAATCTAATTAAAATGTCATCCTGAGTCTCAATATCAAGCATTTGAGTTGTTTTTAAATATAATAATTTTCCTTCTCTGTGACTCAAACAGTCACTTCAATAATTGTTCTTGCTGTTATTGTTGGCCTTTTGTTGTGTTCCTCAAGATGTGTTGTAACATGATATAATATAGTATGACATGACATGCTATGATATAATGTGATATGTTTTGACTGCCCAAGTGTCTCATTTCCCCAAAAGGAGGGAAATACTGGGAAAACAGCCACATGTCCCAAAGACCAACAGGACTTTTGAGGTATCCCAGCAATTGAAAGGTGGACTATAACAAACATTTCTGTTCCAAATACATGACACTGCTGAAGAGGTTGCGATTTCAGTAATAATTTTCTGTTTTGTTTCTCTCTTTGTTCACAGTGGCAGATTATTTCTAATTTGACCAGGCTCCTATGATTCTCAGGCTGAACACATCTAAATGTTCCAACAGCGGTGTGGTACATTCAGAGGTGTGTGTTTGTGTTAGAGCAGGTGTGTCAGGTATACTATATTAGGCTTTTACACCATGCTTGACATTAAAAGAGAAATTTACCACCCCTCTGCTCTCTCTGTTCAGTTTTCATCACTGACCTTAAGCTTTATAAAAGCAACTTAAAGAGTAGATAAGACCAGGGAGAAGTGGGCCCAAGCATTTCTGTGTCCTTGTCAGACTCTACACAAACATTTTAAAACCATCTTTTGCTGGGACTCAACACTTCTTCATTTAAAATTATTCATTTTACTCATGATCCACACTAAATCATCATTTTCTCTGTGGGCAATTGTGTCAGGGGTGTAGGGTTCAGCTTCTCTGGATAGGCTGCATATATAGTGGTGTGAAGAGCTCAGGAATTGTGAGGGTATGAAGTTGTTCCACAGAAATGTTTTCTGTGTGTGTGTGTGTATGAGAGAGAGTGTGTGAAGGTGTATATGATTCTCTCTCTCTCTCTCTCTCTCTCTCTCTCTCTCTGTGTGTGTGTGTGTGTGTGTGTAGAGAGAGAGAAAGAGAGAGAAAGAGAGAGAGAGAGAGAGAGAGAAACATTCATTTGGCCAACCCATAGTGACTGTCTGCTACCAATCCATTCAGTGTGAATGAACACTCTATTTATTTATTTTTCCAAAGTAAAAAGTAAAAACTGTAACCTGGATCAAAACTAAAAATGGCAATAAACAATTTTGTTTTCTAGCTGCATCCAGAGAAAACCTAGCAGCTTATATTGCACTCAGTGTTCACTCAGTGCAAGTATACAACTATTGAGAAATCAAATTCTTCAAAAACCGAAAAAACTTCTGGTTAACGAATGTGGGATATTGTGTTCTGGATCCATGATTCAAAGTGACAGGAAATAGCCCAATATTCCTGCACACTAGATATGGGCAAGAAACACCAAAATAGTGTTTTGTTTCATTTTTTATTTTGTTTCCCCCATTTCGTTTCATTTGAAATGATTTTTTTAAAAATCATTTTTCATTTATTTTCATTTTTTAAAAAAATTAAAACCCCTTGCCATTCCCCCAATGGGCCAATTGTGGGGTGGGGAGGCATGGGAGTTTTAAACCATTTTTTGGCCACCGAAGCAAGCGGTGGTCAGGATGCCAGAATGAGAGCCCCAAACTAGCATCCCAACCACTTTCAGAGGGCTCCTGCCAAGCTGTCATCAGCTGGACCCCTTTAAAAATGACCCAGTCGCCACCAGGTTATCCCTGCGGTGCCTACTGGGCCATTTTTAAAGGGGTATAGCTGATGACAGCTCAGCAGGAGCCCTCTGAAAATGGTCAGGAGGCCAGCATGAGAGCCCCAAACTTGCTTCCTGATCATTTTCAGAGGGCTCCTGCTAAGCTGTCATCAGCTGGACCCCTTTAAAAATGGCCCAGTCGCCACCAGGGGATCCCCCTGTGCCGACTGGGCTGTTTTTAAAAGCCCCCTGAAAATGGTCGGGAAGCCAGCGTGGCTGTCCTTCCCAAGCACCGATCAGCGGGCATGCAGGGCTTGCTTAAGGGACAAAAAAAAAGTTTTAAAAGCCCACACTTCCCCCACCTTATTGGGCACGTTGAGAGGAAGTGTGGATTTTTAAACATTTTTTAGTCCCCTAAGCAAGCCCTGCGTGCCAGCTTATCAGTGCTTGCTTCGGGGACTAAAAAAAAAGTTTTAAAAGGCCATTCCCCACCCCCACCCGATTGGCTGTGTTGGGGGGAAATGGCACAGGGTTTTTAAAGTGGTTTGCTTCGATACATTCCTATGGGAAAATGAACAATGGAACAGAACAAATTAAAATTTTGTGTTTTGTTTTGTTTCAGTTTTCTTTAAAGGGGCAGTTCATTTATGAAACGAAAAATGAAAAATGAAATTTAAACAAAATCATTTTGTGCCCATCTCTACTGCACACTAGTGTTCTTGAGTTGCTAGCAGGAAAAAGGATACCAAGAAGGCATGGGCCTTTCATTTCAGAATGGGTCCGGTTCCGAAACAAATCATGGCAGCATAGGTGCTGTTCGGAACTTGGACCCACCCTCTGAAACGAAATCACCCATTGACTTACCTTGCCTTACTTCACGCCGGGCACAACTCCAACCAGGAAGAAAACTTGTCATTGTTCCTTCTCCCTGGTGCTGGCCAATCAGACAGGGAGGGGGGTGATGCGTGTTCTTGCACAACTCCTGATTGGGCAGTGTCAGGCAGAAGAATCAATGACGCATCGGAGGCTTTTTCCTTGTTGGAGTTGCGCCCCGCCCAAGGTAAGACAAGGTAAGTCAAACGATGATTTTCGTTTTTGAACAACACCTGTGCTGCTGTATTTCATTTCGGAACCGGACCCATTTCAAAATTAAAAGCCCATGCCTAATACCAAGTTTTACATAGCATAGAGCACCCTGAATATTGCTAATACCAATGGCAGCAGCCAAGATGGTCTACCAGATCCCCTCTTAAGTTCACGTCAATTCACAAAGTGACACCAAGCATCTGGATGCACAGTAAACTTGGAAAATGTCACATGGTGCCTACTTGTCAAGTTGTCACAGAGCTGCCCAGATGAAGAACCTGTCAGAAAGAAAGGGATGGCAAACCTTTTCTCAGTATCACAAACATTGTTGAACAACAAACAATTCAAACCTAGCCTTTTAAATACATAAATAAGTCCCAAAAAGGCTCAGGACTGGATAGGCGAACCTGCCTGTTTCACTTTCTGCCACATTTGGACTTCATAATCCAAGTTACCTTTGTTTTTATTGGTAAGGAACATCTGGATTTTGCTAAATTCTTAACAACATTTAATCAAGATGAAATTCTTAACCTTTCACTAGTTCAAGAAGTCATGGGAACAATTGTAAGACCAGACTGATTCACCTTTGAATTCCAGAATAATTGAGTTGAAAGGGTCCTGTAAGACCATCAAGTCCCACCCCCGGTTGATGCAGGAAGCTAACCTTGCAGAGCTTCTTTTTCTTTCTTTCTTTCTTTCTTTCTTTCTTTCTTTCTTTCTTTCTTT
>JAHTLZ010003518.1:21321364-21348682 GCA_023846285.1 Phrynocephalus versicolor
TTTCTTTCTTTCTTTCTTTCTTTCTTTCTTTCTTTCTTTCTTTCTTTCTTTCTTTCTTTCTTTCTTTCTTTCTTTCTTTCTACCAACCAAAGCAATGGAAGATAAAAGGAGAACACACAGCCAGTCTATGAAGCCATTGTGTTTTCACTCTGGAGAACAATTTTGAGCCAAGGCTAAAAATAATTGGTTTATCATTTTATTCATTTGTTTAAACAATTCAGACCCCCACCTTTCTCCTCAGCAGGACCCAGTGAAGTCAAGAAATTCCAGGGGAGCACAAATCTGTGTGATGCATGTTTCTGCTATTGCTTAAGGTAAATTCTGTTTGCATTAATATTTATGGCTATATCCTCTGAAGTAGTGAATATTTAAAACTGCAAATTACTTTTTTTTTATTAAGAGGGTGTTGGGTAATGATAAAAGAGGTGTGGAGATGGGTGAGAGTTTCTCAAACAACCAAGAAGGGAGTGCAGTGATGGAAAAGTGGGCATTTCTAGCCGAAATCCAGCATCTTGACTCAGCTAAAACACAGTAGATATTCAGTGAAGGGGATTTATTTTAAGTGTTGATCCTACTCAAAGTAGTGCTGGGGTATCAGTTTACACTTCTAAGCTACGTGTGGATTCAGGCTCCCAACATCTTTAGCCTAACCATTGCTGGCTGGAACTTAAGGGGATTTGAAATCCCAACAATCTATGGAAACTGTATTTCTGACTTAAGCGGTGAGCTCCTCAAACTGGCATGCAGTAGAAGTGCTATTGCTGATCAGATGGAAGGTGAAGTTTATCCAGGCTGATCTTTCTGCCAATGTATATGTACCAATAGAAGTACCCCTGCCCAGAGGATATGGAAAGAAATGGATCCACTTTGCCCCACCCCCAGGTTGAAATATGAGGCAAGATGAAAACTCGGTTGGTTTTTTTTTTGGGGGGGTTGAAAACTCAGGCCACACTTTATTGGTTATTTATATATCATCCCTTCTAGTCCAGAGGGGGCTAGCTGGTGCGGGGAACTGTTGGAACCAGAAGGTCACCGATGAACCTCTGTCAACAGCATTGCCAAGGCGGGCATGTCCCTAGGCCCCGGGGGGGGTCGTCCCTGTGCAGTGCCTCCACAGCCAGCTGAAGCTACGCAGTCCCTCCCCCACAGGCAAGGGTGTTAGGCGAGAGCTTCCGGGAGAAGTGTGGGAGGGTTGCAATGACCTGGGTATCTTGAAACATGATTGGGTAGAACAAGCCGGTATGATGAGATCAGCTGGCTGATATTGCTGATTAGGGTGTCGAGATAGTATAAAAGACTCTGTGAAATCTCAGTCTGGGTCTTAGGAAGCAAGGGCAGACCCCATTTGCGGCGCTCCTTCCTACCCCCCCCATGCATCTCTAACACCTAATGCATTAGGAATTGTATTGTCTGTATGCCTGTATGCCGCTGTGTTAGCTTAATAAAGCTGCTGCTTCTCTTTCAATGAGCTTGTGTTTCTTGTCCAACAGGGGCAATTAAATCCCATCTTTACAGTGTTCGAAAAGAGGCCGAGGGGGCAGGAACAGCCCCACTATTTAGGGCTTTGCCCCTCCCCCTCCCCAGGCCTTGCAAGATCAGTGCAGCATGCATCTGGTGCCCTTTCATCCCGGGGGAGGGGCAATGCCACCATAGTATTGGACCGCACAGACAGCGGAGCTAGCCCTTATTGTTTGATTACCTCCAAGTAATGATTTTTATCTTTCTTCCCAAAGGTTACTTTGTGGGTCTTTGTTTTGATTACACAGACACCACACTCCAAATGAATAATATATGCTCTCCATCATTAGGGACCCAAAGGATGGCTCTTCTTTTCCCAAGGCTATTTGTATTCCTCAGACCTTCAGATTAGTGGTGAAAATTTAATGGGGGAGGGAAATCTATTTTAGAGACTATGCACCCAGAAAAACCAAATAATTTGTGTTTTGTGAGCTGTCACAAAAGAGGCACAGTTCATATCTGAGGCAAACAAGTTTTAGAAGTAATACATAGCCAAAATAACAACTATGCAAAACAACAACAGGATTTGTTTTCTTTAAAAAATCCTTTTTGCAATGAAGTTTGTTGCTAGACTCTGCAGGCATCCCAACATGTTTAATGGCCCAAATGCAAAGAGTCACCATGCCAGTGTCGTTCTATGCAAGGAGCTCATTTGTAGGCAGAACAAAGAAGGGGAGATAGCATAGTTAACAACAGCACCTTTCATATAATCTTTTGTCAGAGGTGGGGAACTTCTGGTTTATGGGCTAAGTGTGTTGCAGAGGTTTGAATTTGGGTTAAATTCTGCTAGCTTGATCGGGACTCACAGATGGGAATCGCTGCAAGTTGGAGGGGAAGAAGTTGCCTCAGTGATGAAACTGCTGGTCAGTGGATTAGGTCGCTGGCTCTAGAGGTGGGGAGCTCAATTCCTCAATGTGTCTCCTTGACAAGGGCTGGCCTCAGTGATCCACAGGGCCCTTTCCTCTCTGCAGTTCTAAGATTACTACTACTAGTAGTAAGTGCTGAGATTTCAGTCCTCCATTATGGAAACAAGAATAATTCAACCAATGTTAGATGGTTATGTCATTAACTAATTTACATTCCCCGGCCTAATTGACATCTAAGCATGAACAAAAGACCGTAATCCAAGAAAGCCACCTGCGACAAAAAGCAGAGTCTAATGCCTAAACCTTGCATAGAGTTGGAAGAGACCTCAAAGGTCATCCAGTCCAACCCCCTGCCATGCAGGAACCCCCATCAAAGTACTCCCGGATCCCGGTAGATGGCCATCCAGCATCTACTTAAAAACCTCCAAAGTAGGAGACTCTACCACCCTCTGTGGCAGCTTATTCCACTGCCGAACAGCTCTAACTGCCAGGAAGTTCTTCTGAATGTTCAAATGGAATCTCTTGTCCTGTACACTGGTACCTCTTAAGACAAATGCCTTGTAAGACAAAAAATTCCAGTAATCAGCATGCTTTGCATGACAAAAAATTCCCTTTGGGATGCTTTGCAAGATAAAAAAACACCATTCCAGATGTACCCAGAAAAAAACCCTGGTTATTTTTGTCTTTATTCTAGCCTCTGGTAAGGATTAATCTGTTCCCAAGGCATTCCTATGGGAAACTGCATTTTGTAAGACAAAATTTTCATAAAACAAATTGACTCGTAGAACAAATTAAATTATCTCAGCCTTCTTTTTGTAAGGCTAAATATTCCCAGATCCCTAAACTGCTCCTCGTAAGACGTATGTTCCAGAATTTTAACCATCCTGGTCGCCCTCCCCTGGACCCATTCGAGGTTGTCAACATCCTTTTTAAATTGAGGTGTACAGAACTGGACACAGTACTCCAGGGGGGGTCTGTCCAGAGCAGAATAGAGTGGTTCTATCACTTCCCTTGATCTAGAAACTATGCTTCTGTGGATGCAACCAAGAATCGCATTGGCTTTCTTGGCTGCTGTGTCACACTGCTGACTCATGTTCAATTTGTGGTCCACCCAGACTCCCAGATCCCTTTCACAGGTACTATTCTCCAGCCAGGTGTCTCCTACCCTATATCTATGCAAATCATTTTTTCTGCCTAGATGCAGGACCCTATATTTCTCTCTGTTGAAACTCATTCCGTTACCTTTGGCCCAACACTCTAATCTGTCAAGGTCATCTTGGATTTTTATCCTCCAGGGAAATAGCAACCCCTCCCAATTTGGTCTCATCTGCAAATTTAATCAGCCTATTTACATTCCTTCATCCAAATCATTAATATTGAATTGCACTGGGCCCAGAACAGAACCCTGGGGCACTCCACTGGTCATCTCTCTCGATGCTGAGGAGGGGCCATTTATGTTAAGGTGGTCAACATCTGATCACATCTGATCACCTCAGAGCCTGTTTCGTGGAGCATTGAAATCATTTGCGCACCTGCTTGTAATGTGCATGGTGGGAAAACATGACAGAAGAAGTAACTTTAACCATACCATTCGTACAAGATTCCCTTCCGTGCCCGCCCACAGGTTTTAACTCAATGGACATTAGCGATGTCGAGGAAGGATGTGCACAATACACAGGATTATTATTATGAAAATGTCACACTCTATCTATATCTTATATCTCAACTCCATCTGTCCCTTTGACCACCTCCCTGTCTTTTACACACAGAGACCCACTTCTTGGATAAGCACTTGCTAGAACACTGAAGAGAAGGCTATTTTCAAATGGCACAATGCCGTTTTGTTTGTATCCTGAAAATCATGTAACTCCATGTCTTCACAAACAGCTGCTTTAATTGTATTAGAGTTGTGCTGATTTATCCCGATTCCCAACTCAAGATCCTCTGGACAGAGAAATACTTGGGAACAGACTGAGGGCCTACTTCATAGTTCCAGAAGGATGATGCCTTGAAATATTTTAGATACTCTTATTTTGTGACTGCAAGATTTGCTCTTACAATGCCACTACCAGTTTGTCCAGCAGACATCTTCTTGAACAGAACTGTATTTTTAATAAATAAATAAATATTCATTTGCATATTTTCTTATTACATTCCAAAAAATTAAATGCTAGCATTTCCTATGAACCCTATTTGGTTTTGTGCATAATTGCAGTGTTTTTGTAATAATAAAATTTCTTTTATTGATGCATGAAAGTTGGTACTGGTGCTTTGTTGTTATTATTTTGGCTGCTATCTTTGCTTTGGGTACTCTGACACATTTATTTCTTCTGGCATGTACTTTTATTTTCTTTTTAAAATAGCAAACCTTGCTAATCTTCAAACAGCCAAGTCAGCATTTTCTCTCCTGGAGAGTTTGTAATAATTATGTCAAATTTTAGCTATACCTGGAACAAAAATTAACTGTGGTACATGCAGATTACTTGGAACTGCTCCTGCAAGGTGTCCATGGGAGGGTTTTGTTTTGTTTTGTTTTGTTTTGTTTTGCTTTGCTTTTTGAACAGTTTAGTTACACAGTGGTAGCATAGCATAATTCACACACCTGTCACACACTGCTCTAAACTAATGTATCTGTCTGTTTATATTAAAGGAATAAATGCATTTAGAATTTGGGGGGAAGGCAAGCACAATTTTGTCCTCCTTGTGATATCCTTGGTTTTAAGGGATAATTTTAGATTTTAAGGGATCACTTTCAATAACTTTTGCTAACCATGGTAGTAAACAGTATATATTCCCATTCACTTCACTTTTGCCTCAGTTTCTGTAAAAGAGCAGAGGGTAACAGCACAAAGGACCAACACAAGCTATCATGGGAACCCTGGCCTATTTCTCCTCTGGCATTAGTTAGGAATGTGTTTTCGCAATTAAAACAAAAACCTTAAAAGTTACAGTCCCACCAAAAAGTATGAGATGCTATTTATCAGTGTGTTACAGTCACTCACAATGCAACTTAGTTTTGTCTCATGTGCTGTTCAGTTGCTTTTCATTTCTGGGAATCCTAATAAGGTCATTCAAGTAGTGATTTACTTTTGCCACTCTCCTGTGTAGACATGGGCACGGAGCTGTGAAATCTTTGTTTCCGTTTTCGGTTTTTCATTTCCGGAAGTAACGGAAACAGTAACAGTAATTAAGCCGTTACAACTCGAACTCGAACCAAAAAAAGAAAAATTTGGTTGGGCTTTTTGTTTCCGTTTGTGGCATCGCGGTGATCGCGCGATGCGAAGTAAGAAAAGGTTTTTAAAAGTTTAAAAAAAAACCCGACTCCCGGCCGAAAAAGCAGGTGAAAATATGCCTGCATGAGGCTTTGCCACCTACCAGAGTTGTGGTTTCGGGGGGGGGGTTCCCCGGCCTTCCCCCCCTCCTCTCCTGTCCTGGGCTGCTTGCACCAGGCTGGGGGGGGTCATCCTCATCATCTCGCCATGGCATGCGGTGGGGGGGAATCCAAAATGGTGACCGCAATTTTTCTTTTGAAATCATGGTCAAAAAACACACCAAATCACCACAGAAACATGTGAAATTTATTTATTTTAAATGCCTGAATTTTAATAGTAGCAGCAGTGGGTTTTTTATAGCAATAAAACGTCACATTGATTTTATTTTATTTTATTTTATTTTATTTTTTATTTTTTTAGACCTGCCCATTTGGGCTGGGCATGGGATGGGACCATGCAAATTTTTTGAACCATTCCACCAATGGCATGGCCAGGTTTTGAATGACACTTCTGGATGTCTCAGAGGGCATAAAAAGCCGAGGCACCTTCCAGAAATCGCAGTCGGGTCTTGGATGTGGAGGGAGGAGGGCTGTGCTGGTGGTACTTGTGCGATCAAGATAGAGATTATTCGAGGAGGGAGGCCTGGAGGCTTTAGGCTTTAGGCAGGCAGGGAGGGAATTGATTTTATTAGAAAATAATTTCTTTGATTCCCTGCAGCTTTGTCTGGCAAAGGGAAGCAGTTAGAGTTTTTTCTTTGTTCTCAATCTCTTCTCTGGCTGTTTGTGGGGAGAGGATTTTTCTGATATTGGATAAAGGGGGAGGGTCGACTGGGAGTGGGAGGTGTGGATTTATTTTAAAATATATTATACTACCATTTATTTTCTATTTTTCCCAACTTCAGTTTGTTTGCACACACACACATTTGGGGTGCAAGCCAAGAACAGAACCTCTATCCTAAGTGGAGAATATTTTTACAATATTATTTATTTTACTAATTACTTACTTCATTGTTTGTTTTCAAACTTGTTGTGTTGTCTGTGCACTTGAACACAGACACATTCCATTGAAGTGGATCAGAAGAATTTAGAAAATTATTTTCATTTTATTCCCTGACTACAACTGCAATTGCCAGGAAAAAGACAACAATGGGCACAGACCATCCATTTTTCATGCAGCCAAGTGGCCTGTTTGATTCTGGCCCAGAAACTTAACAACACAGGCAAAAATCTGGATACACCAAGGAAGGTGTATCCAGAGGAAAGGGAGCATCGATCCTTTTATTATTATTATTATTATTATTATTATTATTATTATTATTATTATTATTATTATTATTATTATTATTATTATTATTATTATTATTATTATTATTATTGTTGTTGTTGTTGTTGTTGTTGTTGTTGTTGTTGTTGTTGTTGTTTTGTAGTGTTTACTATTAGTGCAGTACTAATAATCATGGAGGAGCTGTGACTTGGCCACAGGAATTACATACGTGAAAAATGAGCCAAACGTTCTGTGATGCCTGCCTTGCTCATGTCATGTGGTACTGAATGGCAGAGGAAAGAGTTTGCTACCATGATCTCTACACACAATTGACGTATGAACTGGACTAACTGTGATGTCGTGAAAGCCATTTGCCAAACTGCTGGCACTTTCATTGCCAATTGCCTGACAATTTCATTCTTAATGTTTACAAAGGCACTTATATCAGACCTATGACTGAATTATGGAATTATTAAGATTAAATGGCTGCTAGGTTTCTTAGATTCTCTACCCAGGACTCCACAGATACACATTCTGATATCAGAGTGGCTTTCTCAATTTCATGCCCTTAGCTTTCACGTGGTGCCCTCTTAAATAGCATTTTCAGTGTTAGATTGGTGCTTAATTCACTGCAGAAGAACATAAATATGGCCTTCCAGGGTCACATGAAAGCCCATCTGTTCAGCTGTATGCCAGTGTTGGCAACACAGTGCCCTCTAAATGTGTTGGCTAAGCCCTCCTCCCAATCCCAGCCAAAATCACCAATGATCAGGGAGGTGGAGTCCAAAACATCTAGAGCATCCCCAGATTCCTCTTTCTTGTCAGAAGCCTTTTAATGGTCTACCTCGGCATTTGGATGATGCGTTTGCCTGTCATGCTTAATTGCTGTTCATGGAGCCATCTTTCTCTTGAGGAAATTTAGGAATTTTAATGGAGAAGGCAGGAGACCTGTCATGTTCTTTCCCAAAGGACAACCAGTTGTTTTGTTGGCTTCCATGGTGCCAATGTGTCTTTGCATTCTGGTAGCTAATTGGCCCCATTAGGACTAGATGACTTGGCATGCGGAATGAACTCTATTAATATCAACCGTCAACAGGGAGATGTCAGGAAATATTTCTTTCCATCGTAGTATTTTACTGGCTGTTTTTCGACATAGGATATTTATTCCCACTCTTTTAAATATATGTCTCAATACCTGTGACTCAAACTTCTGATTCATTTCTTAAGTGATGTACTCTTTCTACTACAACATGCATAGCAGATGATGTAAAGTATTTTTGTGCTCACTTTCCCCAGTATTCATTTTGTCTGTTAGCTCTGCAGTGTGCCCAGAGAAAAAATGTAGGAGTGGAAGAATTTTTGTTCAAAGATCTCAAAACAAGAACCAGGAACTCCAGCATTGCTCAATTGCCGAATGTTCTATTTTTCATGGTGTTTGTTGATCTGATTTATCCATAAAAGTAGCAATATGGTGGAGTTTCCTGCTTCGTGTGTTAACCCCATACATGCCATTCATCCAGCAAAGGTTACACAGACTGGCTTCTATATTTGTAGATGGTATAGATCTATGTGAGGATTATAAGGTTACTTATTTTTTTAAACTGTTGCCTCACCACTTCTCTCCTCCATTTCCATGGGAATATGGGATATTGTTTACATGGATTTCACTGGCATAAAACTATGTAAACATCATGAGCCGACGGTACGTGAGAACCACACATCTTGCTTCTCAAGCTACTGCAGGCATTGGTCTTGTCACTGTTCCAAAATGTTTCCTTGAGTTCTTGGCAGTTATTTTTTCCAGCAAAACCTGGATTACTTCAGCTAATTGGTGGGGAAAGCACCTGTCCTTTAGTCATAAATTTATGTAATTATAAAGGCAATTCCAAGTGCCATCTCATCCAAGCTGCATCTAAAATACTATCTGGGGAAATGCCCATTTACTCTTTATCTACAATCCTGCAATGGAAGGGAGCCCATACTCTTCTGAGGCTGATTAATTGTCAAATAGTTCTTCCCATTAAAATACCATGTCCATGTAGTGCCACCATGTGCAGGCCAATATATGCATAATGCTGGTCAGTGCAATCCATTCCTGCCCTTTTCAAAGTACTCCAGTACAATATTGGCTTCACATATTACGTATCTGAGAAGAGGCTACTGCCCTACATTTTTTTTCTTGATGATGATCACACAGGAAGTCTACAAGAACCAGTCCAGTGGTGTAGATTATGAAGCCTTTCAGATGTCGTTGAACTGTGACCTCTGTGAGCCATCACCAGTGCAGCTAATTAAGAGGTATAATGGTACCTATAGCCCAACAACATATGTTAGGCTCCAGACTGCCCACCTTGAAATCTGACCCAAGTAAATGGACAGAAAAAATCTCATCGCAAGTTTGCAAATCATAGTTAGTGGCAAATATGTCCCATTTTTCTCCCTAAAGAATTTATACAAGCAACAGCTGCCAGCGTCATGCTATAAATGCTGCCTTTTCATCATTAAGGAGGCAGCAAAGACTATGCAGTCACTTGCTGTTTGGGGTTTTTAAATTGTGTGTTCCTGGAGATACTGACTTAATTTTCTTTAATGGAATGTGGTTTGAAAATATTCTATCTAATAAAAAATTGAGAGGGTGAAAACACACACACACACATGCACCACACATTATTAAACCATGGTTACACACTGCTGCAATTTATCCAGCTTTAATGAGACACTTTCTGTAATACACTTTACTCCAAAGAGATATTTTCACACTCTCCATTTAGAGTCTCAACATTAATTACTTTAATTTTGATGGCTTTGGTTTGTTGTTTCGTGGAGACCTCTGCAACTTTGAGCCCCGCTGTTACTGTGTTTGCCCAATAAGCATCATTCAGGAATGCATAGTCTAATGTTAGCTCTTTAATATGTTGGACAAATAGCAATCACACACTTACTAATTCTGGGCATTAATGGGAGGGCAATTTTGCAGCCTAATGCATTTTTTCCCCAATGATTTGACTGGTAAACCCTTTCCCACCTCTGGCACTCAGACAGTCCATTCTTCTTTGTTTGCTCCAATGGTTGAGTCAATAGCCTTCTTCCTTGGCCATCCTGTAAGAAGCAGGAGTAGAAACCACGAGAGGGATATGTATTATCGCCAAGCTTAAAAGGAGGTTGCCACAAAATACCAGGGACAAGGGAAGGGTATCAGGAAGTATCTAGTTGCTTCATGTGCTCCTAGAGGCATCTGGTAGGGCCACTGAGAGATACAGGAAGCTGGACTAGATGGGCCCTTGGCCTGATCCAGCAGGACTCTTCTTATATTCTTTGGGAAGATCTCTCTAAGTCAGAAGACTCTGTTTGTACATTTTTTCCCTTTCTCACTGTAACTACGAATGGTAACTGTGAATACCTTTTTCTAATTAAAGATAGAGCAACTTTTACTATAGAAAAGCTAGATTATTTGTGCAACAAGGTATGGTGCTGAGACTAGAGTTAATCATTCCATGTTTCTGTGTCTTTTAGTTCAGCTTAGTAAAAGTTAGTAAATCCCAAGACCATCTCCCTTTTTTTGCCAAAAATCCAGATGCAATGCAATCTTATCCACCCCATGCTGTCATCTATAATATTAATAATGCAAACATGTGCACTTGAGAAAATGTTGGCTGAATTAAGTCTATGTACAGTTCCCATGAAAAACTTTACTGACTGCTGTTTCAATTGAACCAGTATTGCAATGCTGCAGTCAACTGGTAAGCAATGTAAAAATAACCCTACTGGTGTCAGTGGGACTGATTCACAAGTAAGCTTGTGGAGTTTAGTCGGTTCGTCTCTTCTGTGTAAATTTGGCTATGGATAATGAATGCCGAAGGGCAAAACATTTATATCTCTGCAGTTTCATAAAGCCCACACATTTCCCCAGCACATGAGATCTGAGATTACCTCATGTGGGGAGTGATGACATCCACCATCTTATTTTTGTAGACATTTAAATGTTTCGCATTTAAAGTTCTTCATTATTATTTTTAAGAAAATCTGCTTCCAGGGTAATTAATCTACCATTTTAACTGATGAAAAAAATAATTGGTTAACAATTAATTTTAGATGGAATGTAGGTGTTTAAAGAGGGATATGTGGGCTGGCGGTTATACAGACAGGGATGTTATTCAATTCATGAAGTTTAAATGTGTCTTTTATACATCATTATTTAACAGCAAATAGTTTCTAAGAAATAGGAGTTGTTCATAACTAGAAGTTACTTTAAGTACAGTATGCATTTCTTTATATTGACAAATCCGTGGTTTAAGTAATTCATGAATCAAATTATCAATAGAACTTCTTTTTGCTCTCTAGCAAAATATTTTTGGAGACTTAAATTGCTATCTGCTTATCTATCAACACACATAGTTAATTATCATTTTCTAATAGATTGTTTTTGTTTTGATAAAACATTTCAATGACTGAACCTCCTTTCCAAGGTATGCTGTCTTGGGAGTAAGAGAAACTCAGTGCAGTGGAGCTGGTTTCTTAGTAAGCAAGCTTGGGTTTGCTTGGTATACATTACAGTTAGAGTTACTGTAGATACTCCAGCTGTTCTCAGTAGACCTCACAGAGACCCTGGCAGCAGGGTGGCCTGAGGGTATAGAAGATGAGAGTGAGGCCATCTATGCGACTGAGGAGGCAGGTCACGCAGAAGTGAAGGCTGGGACTGGTTGGTGGGGACTGGGTTTAAAGGAGGAAGAGGGGGAGAACTCATCACCCTCAACAGACTCAGAACGATGATGGACTAGGGATAAGTAGTAGAGGAATCCACTCCCACTACTGGACACACTAGTGGGTCCACTTCAAGGTTAAAGGATCTAGGGGAAGAGTGACAGCAATAATCCAAACTGGGCCCCCACAGAAACAACATGGATGCCCATTGCCCAGCCAAGTCCTGGTGCACCAACCACAACCCAGATGTGATCCTGGTGGAAAAAGGACTGTAAGGAGCACCTGCAGTAGATCTCTTGGAGGTGGGACAAACTGCTGTGACTTGGGGACCTGCTTTGGCCTCACACTACTGGCCCTCCTTAAAGGATGTTCACTAGCTGGGAGCAGTGCTGTGAACTAGACCCCAGCCCTGTACTAGAAACCTCGGGAACCCTGTGACCAGAGCTCAGGATGGCTGAAAACTGAGAGGGCTGGGTAGCTAGTGGTGGCAACTGAGCCCCCTGAGGACTGGCATGATGAGAAGAGTTGGATCCCCCACTGATCCTAGTAGCCCATCCCTCTACTCTAATAAAGTCCAGTTCTAGCAGCAACAAGAATCTGGAGTTAATGGAGGTTATAGTCTAGGAGACCCTCCTGACCACCCCCATCCTAAGTACTAGCAATAGTCACAGTTACTGTTTTTTTTAAATGCTAATTTTTAATATGGTTTTAAGAAAAGTGACCCTAGGGCAGTGGTGGTCGACCTTTGGCACTCCAGGTGTTTTGGACCACAACTCCCACAGTCTTTGTCATTGGCAATACAGGCTTGGAATTCTGGGAGTTGTGGTCCAAAACATCTGGAGTGCCGAAGGTTCGCCACCACTGCCCTGGGGTATTTTGCAAATTCAGAACATGGACTTTCACAATTCATTTAAAACAGCCAACAGGACTTATGCTTATGATTTTATTCCTTCCAGAGCCTTTTGATTTTGAGACTGAAGGCTTTTAAAACAAGAAAAATAAAAATAAAAGAATATCCTAAAGTACAGAACAGCACCTACTCTTGTCTCTTGTAGTACCCCGGGAATATCACCTGACTATTATATTGTCTTTTCTCTCTCTGAGGGCAAGGGGCCTTACACGAAGCAACTCTACCAGGAAATCAACTCAGTTTTTGCCATAAGCAATTAGGATAGAAGCAAAAATGTAACCTAAACACAACAATTATGGTCTTTTCCATATTGTGATTTAGTATACATTCCATGTATCTGGTTATCGTATTTAAAATACTGGTATCTTTGTGCCACATTTCATTTCTGTGAGTTCTATTGTGATCTCTGTTGTCTCGATCAATAAATTTCAGTTCATTTCACTTATAAATACCTAGGCAATTTTCAATTCACTGTAGTATGTTTTGTATAATAAAAATAATTGTGTATTTTCAGTACTGCTGTTGATTATAAGTTTACGAATCTTGTTGTATTTTAATAGCTTTTGGGTGCCGTATTTCATTTGAATGAATTCACTTTTGAGCTTTGTTCATTGGATCAATAAATTTCAATTTGACTAATCTCATAAATGTTAGGGAAAATAAAGAGTTCACTGTCATACATTTTATATTTTTATGCCCTTCCTTTTCATGGAAGCGGCAGTATTCTCTGTATTTTAAAAGCATATCCCAAACAAAATATCTAAGAAATCTTATCTGTTACCTATAATGAATTTTAGAACAAAAATAAGGCATAATGCATGGGGCATCAAGAATGTACACAAATACATCCTGACAGACGAGGAATAAGAAACTAATATGACAGGCTGTTTTGGTGCAGCCTGGATCAGACTACAAAGGGTTGATTGAGGTCGTGGGAGGAGTGGTATGATATTTGGCACACTCCCCCCATCTGAACAGCAAAATACTTTTTGTAGTCTGATCAACTGTTATCTTGCCAGCATGGCTGTAGTCTGAAAAAGTAAGTCCCTCTTGTTTTTAGGCTCATAAATCACAATGGTATACAAATATTGCCAAGATGGTGGTTGTGGTTGGACCCGGTTCTAAGCGGGGCTTCTTTGCCCTCCTAAATGTATTTGCTGTGAAAGCGCACCAGCCGCAGAGCTGGCTTTGCAGGGAGCAGGGCAGCCTATATAATGGCTGTCTCCACAGAGACTGGCCTATTTCATTCAAGAGGCTTTCGTCCCTCCCTCCAACCCTATAGGTAAGGGAGAATGAGTGTAACCAATTGCATAAGGTCTGGATGGGGATTTTTGACTGCTATTCTGATTGACCTTGAATGGCAGTGAGTTTTCGCTCATCCCATTCTCCCTTAGGGTTGCAGAGGCAAAGTCAATAGGGTGTGTAGGCCACTCATGACTCCATTCAGGTAGTGCAAGAAGTAAGGAAATTTAAGTACGCCCCATAGTAAGACACCCTTAATGTGTCAGGTTGTACACTCTTGTAAAAGTGAAGGTAGGATTAGGAATTGGAAATAATAAAATAAGAAGTGAGACGACATCTTGAGTGATGTTGGAAAAGAGGGCTGCTTGGGGCTTGATAGCGACCTACAATTCGGAAGGGTGCTGAACAGGTGGAAAGCACCCTCCTAAAGTAGGAAAGCACTAAATCCAGAAGATGGGTTGGAATTCAACATGATTCCAGCCACTAAGCCACTTGCACTACATGCAGGACCCCTTGCCTGAGGAAGCACCAAAAGTTGACATCATACAAGTTGTTATTAATAAAAATTGTGGCCCATTTTAAAACCCAACGACTTTGTCTCACCTCTTTATTATGATCTGGGTGGACAATGCCTAACTTTCTTTCTGCATTAGGAAAGAGTCAGTTGATATACTCAACATCTTTGCATCAAGCAACAATTGGATGTACAACAATATACAGTGGTGCCTTGTATAAAGGAATTAATTCATTCCTAATGAAATTATGTTAAGCAAATTTTCCTTTATACAAATTTCCCATAGGAATGCATTGAAAACGGAGTAATCCCTAATTATGACCATTTTATGTTATTATTTATTTATTTATTTATTTATTTGTTATATTTCTAGACCACCCATCTTCCAAATGGAACTCTGGGCGGTTTACAATTAGAACAAGGCAACAAAAAATATGAAAGGGGAAAAAGTACTAATAAAATAAGGAGGGACAATACCCTCCACGAAAGATGGCGCAGGAGGAAAAAAATTAAATAAAAAGGTTGCCATATGCCTCTTTGAAAAGGTAAGTTTTCAAAGCCTTTTTAAAGGCGGGCAGGCACTGTGCTAGGTGCAGCTCACTAGGGAGATGATTCCAAAGCATGGGGCTCACCACAGAGAAGGCGCGGTTATGCGTGAGCGATTTCCATGCCTCCCTGGGTGTGGCCACCCTAAGTGAGCATGCCTGCGCCATTCTCATGGGCCTGACCCGAGCTGACCTCTGGGAGATACGCTCCGACAGGTACTCTGGTCCCAAGCCATGGAGGGTTTTGAAAATCAAAACCAGGACCTTGAACCTTATCTGGAGGACAATGGGTAGTCAATGCAGGTGAGCCAGAACTGGGGTAATGTGCTCAAATCTACAAGCACCCACCACCAATCTAGCTGCCGCATTCTGCACCTGCTGAAGCCTCCAGACAAGGGTCAAGGGCAACCCCACGTAGAGGGCATTGCAGTAGTCATGTTGTACGAATTCCCCCCATAGACGATTCTGTTAAGCAAATTTCCCCTATCTCTGGAATTTTTTATGTTGTACAGATTTTATGTTATACAAACTGTTTGTTATGCAAAGGTCCGCTGTATACTCTTCTCATTTGACAATGTATAGCAGATGACAGCACTGTAGATGCATAGCGTCCGTTCCTGGAAATAAAACACTGTGGTGCCAAAGGGTGGATCTATGGGTAACACCAATGGAACAAATCCAGCTGTGCTGGAGAAACGCATCACAAATCACTTCACATCTTTTTAAAATATGTGCACAGTCACAACTTTGTCAGTTGGAGGGGAAATGCTGTTATTAACAAGCCTATTGAAACATTCTCTTTGAAAAATGGGCACCAAAATAGGTATCTACCTTCTGCCTGTTTACAATAAATCCTGCCGGAATCACTGAAGGATAGACTCTGAGATGGGCAAAAGAGGAAGCCCTCAGAAACAAGGCTGACAAATCTGTCCGTGTCTGGGATTGAGAGATTGAATAAATTCATCTGTGATCTCTCTTGTCCTCAAGTCAAAACACGTGCTTGTATTGTCCCTTGGTGTCCCAGAAGATCACCCCAGCAACACACCATTCTTAATATGAAGAAGATTCCAAACGAGTAACCCTAGAACTTGAGCAATGTGGAACAAGAATATTTGCATGCTACCAGTTCAATTTATGCTACCCACAATTTTGGGACTTATTTCAGAAATATCCTTACTTAATGTCCTCATGATTGCGTTACAGAAACATATGCTACCAATTTTATTTAATGAAACGCTGGGAATGTTACTATTCCCTGACTTAGTTTAATGCTCTTAAAAAGTGTACGTGTGTTATCCGCATGAAAGTTAATGGCAAATTCTGTATCTCTCTGGATGGTAGTTAATTGTTAGTGATGGAATAAATTCATGGCTGATTATCTTGTATCTAGGCAACTTATAAATAAATGCAAAAACTTATTTCATTTCTCATCCACTGGTGCAGTACAAGCCAGGTTCCAAAATATGTCAGTTCTCAAGAGGTACAGCCCATTAGCTTGATATACTATATTAAGAAAAATAAGCATTTGAAGTGGTATATCGACAAGACAATTTTGTTTAAATGGAATGAACTCCGGGATCCTCGCCTCCTACTTTCAGTGCATGAAATTTACTTCAGATAATTGCTTTAATTTGCAGTATATCTGGAAATGTTTGGTTGATTTTTTTTAAAAAAATACACTGTTCTATATGAATCCTGTATAAGCATTACTACAGATGGTGGGGATATTAAAATATACTCAGTGGGAGCATATTGGTGTTAATATTATGCAGGTATTATCTGGACTGAATGTTGGATATACTGAATTTAATGAAAGGCTTCCCATCCCATTCCACAGGTCCTGTTTTCTGGTTCTGAGGTTCCCTTGGCCTTCCTTTTGCCCCAGGGAAGCCTTCTGGATTCTTGGGGCTCTGGCAGTGAAAGCCTTTATTAATAGAGATGGGCATTAACGAACATTTTTTCATTTCCGTTGTTCGTTTGTTGTTCCATTCCGTAACAAAACGACAAATGAAAATTGTGATGAAAATTGAACGAAATGAACAGAACCACAACAATTGTGTTTGTTACGTTTTGTTTCTGTTACTGGCGGCATGCAATGAAATGAGCTGTTTTAAATGTTAAAAAATGCCCTGGGCATCCATAAAATGCAGCAATAATTATTTATACTGTCTGATACTACCTACCGGGGGGTGGGTTCCTTAAAAGGTGCATTTATATCTTTTCTCAGATCGCTGTATTTTTTCCTTTAAGGGGAGTTAGGGGATATCGACCCAAAATGGCTCCCAGATGCCTAATATTGATTTCCTGGGTATTAAAATGCCCTGGACATCCATAAAAATTCAGCGATAATGCGATAATTATTTGAAATTATTACCTACCAGGGGTTGGGGTCCTTAAAACGTTTGTTTTTCTCTTCTCCCATCGTGATGTATTTTTCTTTTCCCTTTAAGGATGACAAAATGAATGTTGCCACTCCAGCCACAACATGGAGGCAAGCCATGTGATGGGATCATGTAAATTCTTGGACAACTTCAACCAATAGCATACCCAGGTGGCAGACTGGGCAGGTCTGGCAGCCAAAGAGGGCACAAAAAGCTCTGGCAGCCCCCATCCTCCTTGCAGTCTCCAGTGGGAGTTCGGGTGGGATTGCTGTCTCTGCACATCTAGCTTCAGTCCTGCAGCCTCCCTGTGTGCATGTGTGCGTACCTCTTGATGAGTACCCTCCCCTGCCCTGCAATGCAGTCAATCTGCAGTTGCCTTGCACCCTGGGCAACACCCAGTGCTGCCTTTGCAGCCTCCCTGCGAACCTAGTCTATACTGTGTCTCTGCCAGAATCAATTTTTTTAGTGTTTTCCCTCTGGTCTGGGGCGATGGGGGGCGCCCACGCACAGAAATGCTTTTAAAAATCGCGCAAAAAGCGGGTAGAAACGACAAACGAAAAAATGAAAAACGGAAACGAAATTTTTCCAAAAAATTCATGAAAAATGGAAACGAACTGAAATGGACCTCTCAATGACAAACAACAAACGAAATGCCATTTTTTTATTCGTGCCCATCTCTATTTATTAATTCAAAATGGCAATCCAGTGGCAGTCCAATGGCAGTGATTTAGCAGCTTAGTTATGATGCAAGTTGGGAATGAAAAGGCAGAGCTGGCACACACCTGTGCAATTATATTCTGGCAACTAGTCAAGTCAGGTGACAGTTTGGTCATGCTCAGTTGTCAATTTGCTGAGTAACGATTGCATCAGGTGTATGCATAAAAGCAAGACAGTTGTTCAGTGTGGTGTGGGATGTTGTTGGAAAAAGCAGTTCGTTACTCTGCCAGTTTGGATTCCCGGAAAGTTTGGACCACTGGACTGTCTATCTAACTAATGAGGTATATGCCTGCTGATCCTGTTTTTGTTTGCTGGACTTGTATATATTTTGTAAATACAGTTCTTGGTGAAGGGAGTCACTGCTGTGTTTGCGTCTTTATTTAGCACTGCTATCTGGCTGTTAAAGCCCACACTTTACACAGTGCTTCCACTAAGCATTAACCACTCTGCGACAACAACAACAACTACTACTACTACTACTACTACTACTACTACTACTACTACTACTACTACTACTACTACTACTACTACTACTACTACTACTACCCAGCTTATTTGATAATCCTTATGAGATGGATACTCAGCAAATCTGAATTTTTGGGAGAGGGTTGATTCCTCCCCCTTTCATGCCCATTTGTAATACTGGCTTTTAACATACTAGATTTGAAAATTTGGGCTTTTTTAAAAAAAAAACATGAATGCATCTATTTATTTTATTGTACAATGTGTTGAGAGCCCTAGCTGATTGAACAGTACTGTACAGATAAATGTACAAATAACACTGGCATACTTTTTTACCCTAGTATCTCCAGACTGTAAACCAGATTAGTACCCACTGAAAATCCTAATCACATTGCCCCTATCCTTGATAAAATGCTAGGAGTAAAGGCTAACTTAGTTCTCATGGTTGTTAGGGAAATGGAGTAGAAAAAGTCATTCTGTAGACACCATTTTGAAATTTTAGATGAAAGAGATAAAAGTAATAAATAATGATAAATAGGAATAATTAGAGCATGTTGCAAAGGGGTTACAGCTTCCAGAATCTCCCAGGCAGCATGACATCTTGGGGAGGGGGTGTTCTGGAATTATAGTCTAACAGCAAATTTCTCCATGCTCTGGAATTAGTCATTTTATGTAAGAAAAAATAAATGTAAAAGGAATTATTACCTCACAACATAATTTTGAAAGCCAATGCACCAGAACAATGCTAAATGTGTGTGTGAAAATGTCAGCAGATGGAATTAGCTACTGTGTTCTGTTCTACATATTAGGCCAGGGAATCCAAATGAGAACAGCCTTCTCACTACTGACCTTTAAGATGAATGTTTAAGATCTGTAAGAATAATTTTAATTACAGTACTCACTGTAGTCTGCAATCTTTAGGTCTGCAACCAGGTCTAGGGTGTGCTATTATTTCATTTTGACCCAATCTTCTCAATAGGGTGTCTGTGTAGCTGTCTTTGTGCAACACATACACAACAGCACCCCAATGTACAAGGCATTCTCCCCAAATCTAGCTAGGATGAAGAGACTCTCCATCCTTAGCTTTTATTCCCAGTGGCCCCCAAGAAGGCAACAGAATCTTGTCACAGCAGAGAATAGCAGGGCCATGCAATCAGTTCCACTAGTCTCACCAACCCCCAGGTGTTGATGAGAGGTTTCCAGAATATGCACCAGGAAAGATGCATCAACCAAGATGTGCCTCAGACAAAGCATCTTTAGCCTGCAACTCTTCAGCTCAGAGACAGTAAGGGTTGGCAACCCAGATGTCATGGAACATAAATGTCATCTTAGCACCCCTTGTTTTCCTCTCAGGCTGCTTTCACACAACCACTAAAATCCGCTGCAAAGTGCTCACAGAAGCAGAGCATAAAATCGTTTTTACCATGAGCAGCAGACTTTAAAAAATATAAAGTGCAACCATGCCCACTTAAGAGCAACCCAGCACATTTTACAAGTACCTGATTTCGAGGTAGTAAAATCCTTGTCCGTGTTCCGATGCAGATTTTAAATTGTTACTCGAGTCCGTGGGATCACGGAAAATCTGCACCAAAACATTATCGCCCGTGTTATGGTGGCTTCGCTGTGATTCTCAGCTGTGGGATCAGAATGGTTGTGGATTTTCAAAATGCAACTGGGAACATCCGATCTGCGACATCAACCATGTGACCACTCTGGGAGGTGATCCGGATCCAAGTTTGCTGTAGATTTTAGTGGTCGTGTGAAAGCATCCTCAGTTGGGAACTCGTGCTTTTGAACATGTAGAAACCTGTAAGGAAAGGGTACTTCTGGAACTGGGGATCGGAACTGTTGAACATATAATTGATAATGAACTGATGATGAGCAAGTCATCTTAACACTGATAATGCCTGAGAGACAGACGACCTCCTTCTCCAGGTTAAAGCATCTAGTCAGAAGTCTGGATAAGCTTCATTGCTTATGTTGCCATCTGCCTATGTCCTTGCAGATAGGATATTAGAAGTGCCAGAGCATTACAAGCTACTTGAGGACTTTAAACAAGGGACATGCATCTGGTCATAAATCTTTTCTGTCCAACTGCCATAACCATCTGCAATCTTAATTACTCACAGTTTCCCTTAATATATAGGTTTTGTAAACAATTTTTTGAGCCAAGGCCTGCATCACAGAATTTGGAACTGTATTAATTTTAAGGTGCAAGATGTTTGTAGCTTTTTGCCTCATTAGTTTGCTTTTAAAGGCAATGCTTTTAATGGCTTTACATGCTTGATAATTTAATTTGCCTTTCATATGGTATTTGTTATGCTTTAATTTTACTGGTCTAAACCTCATAAGCCACCATGAGTCCCTATATGGGTAGAAAGTCAGCTTATAAATGAAACTAAAAATTAAGATAAAATAAAAGGGCAACTGTGTTCTGTTCTACATATTAGACCAGGAAATCCAAATAAGGTCGGTTTTTAAAAAAACGGGGGGGGGGGAATTAAACAAAATTCTCCCTTGAAGTTGCCCAAAGCTCCAAGAGCAAGGATTAGGATGCAACTAGGTCAACCCAGCACAAAAGCTGCTCTTGCATCCAACAATGGAATGCTAGGGCTATGGGACACAGGTGTTGAAAGGTTTTCTCATCCCATTTATCCCATCAAATTTGGGATCTCCAACTCCTTCCTTTGAAACCCTGCCCCCTACTTCATAAAACACCATACATACCACACTTCATTATGCATTACTCTAGACCTGGCAAATCATCATAAAATATTCCATAGAGCAATTTCAGTTTTCAGGTGAGATGAACAAACCAGATATCATCAAAGGTATAATTCATATTCACAATGGTTCATAGCTGTATCTCCAGAGAAATAAATACAAAGTGTCTATGCCTAGTGAGCTCCCATTTGATTCATAATTGATTCAGTCTCTCTAATCAAGGATTGCCACTAGAGATGGGCATGAAACGAACATTTTTTTGTTTCTGTTATTTGTTATTCATTTCGTTACATAATGAAACGACTAACGAAAATTGTGATGGAAATGGAACGAAATGAACAGAACCACGAAAATTGTGTTCGTTACATTTCATTTTTGTTAATGGTGACATGAAATGAAATGAGTTGTTTTAAATGTTAAAAAACCCACTGGACATCTATAAAAACGCAGCAATAATTATTTATACTGTCTGATAATACCTACCGGGGGGGTTGGGGTCCTTAAAACGTGCATTTATGTCTTTTCTCAGATCGCTGTATTTTTTTCCTTTAAGGGGAGTTAGGAGACATCAACCCAAAATGGCTCCCAGATGCCTAATATTGATTTCTTGGGTATTAAAACACCCTGGACATCCATAAAAATGCAGCGATAATGCAATAATTATTTGAAATTATTACCTACCATGGGGTTGGGGTCCTTAAAACGTTTGTTTTTGTCTTCTTCCATCACAATGTATTTTTCTTTTCCCTTTAAGGATGACAAAATGGATGTTGCCACTCCAGCCACAACATGGAGGCAAGCCATGTGATGGGATCATGTAAATTCTTGGACAACTTCAACCAATAGTATGCCCAGGTAGCAGACTGGGCAGGTCTGGCAGCCACAGAGGGCAGAAAACGCTCTGGCAGCCCCCGTCCTCCTTGTAGTCCCCGGTGGGAGTTAGGGTGGGATTGCTATCTCTGCGACTCTAGCTTCAGTCCTGCAGCCTCCCTGTGTGCGTGTGTGCATACCTCTCGGTGAGTACCCTCCCCTGCCCTACAGTGCAGTCACTCTGCGGCTGCCTTGCACCCTGGGCAAAGCCCGCCACTGCCTTTGCAGCCTCCCTGTGTACCTAGTCTATACTGTGTCTCTGCCAGCATCATTTTTTTTAGCGTTTTCCCTCTGGTCTGGGGCGTTGGGGGACACCCACACACGGAAATGCTTTAAAAATCGTGCAAAAAGTGGGTAGAAATGAAAAATGAAAAAACGAAAAACAAAAATGATTTTTTCCCCATAAATTCATGAATAATGGAAACAAAATGAAATGGACCTCTCAATGACAAACAAAAAACCGAAACACCATTTTTTAAATTTGTGCCAATCTCTAATTGCCACTGTTATCTTGACAGAGTCACCACCTGTGGAAGCAAGCCTCCTTCACAGGCACTTTGAAGAACGTTCACTCTTGTGTTGATCCCACATTTAATCTCACTCTGAATTTGTAGCCCCTACCCATTCTGTCTTTAGTACGTGTGGCTAAGAGGAGGGATCTTTTCTGGGCTGAGGTGACTGCCAATCTATCTAGCACTAACCGAGTGTTCCCTCTGAATTCAGTGAGAGACATCTCTATTCTGAACTCCCCTCATCTCTTTCATCTGTTGGAAGTCCATGAGTCTGTTGAGACCTGGAACGGAATGGAAGTTTATTTAGGGTTGTTAACCACATCTTACATGAGATTAAACTATTAAGGATGTTTCAATAAAACCTTATAGTGTTCCATGTAATGAAAAGATACACAGTTTTTATATAATAAAACCAAAGATAATTAAAACCATCTCAAAAGAGTCTAAATGTCTATGTTGAGACCTGTTGCTGAAAGTCAGTCAGCCATGTTTACTAGTTGTGGTGTTTGATCTGTTTAATTAGTAAGTAAAGAAACATGTTTTATTCTTTCTCCTGTGACTGCTTCAGAGTGAGTCAGTGGGAATACTGATTCTGAAGCTATTTCTGTTTAGTGAATCCCCTGCATGTCTGCTGGGCAGCTAAAGGAATTTAACCAGGAATTCAAAACTCTGCATTCTGCAATACTCTTTCCACAGACCTTTGGCCAGTTTCCATTCTACCTGCCTGTGAAGATACGTTTTGCTAAGCTGGCCATTGTAACTGTCCCAATGTTTAATGATTCTTGATTTCAATGGTTTCATTGTTCAGTTCTCTTTCAGCGATCACTATAATTTCTGAACTGCTCAGGTTTGTATCCTGATGTTGAAACCCATTTTTCAGTTATGAAGTCTTGAGGAAAACAGAAGAAATTTGTCCTTCTGTTGTCAGGAAAAAAGACTTTCCTATTCAGATAGGCTTTTGATCAATTTGTGGAGGTTTAAAGAATGCATTTATTAAATGTTTAAATGTTTTAAAATATTTTTAAAAATCATGTTAATCTTAGTTTTATCAAACTCCATACTTCAAATATAGTTTTTTTTTTTAAAAAAAATAGTATGTTAAACCTCTGAATATTGTATAGTTTAAATTGTTGGGATTTGCCTTGGGTTCCCAATGGTGAGAAAGGCAGATTATAAATACTACAAATGAATAAATACCTTAAGCAGACAGGAGTAACATGCAGTTACAATGGACAGGATCTCTTTAAAGCAGGCAGCATCAGTGCATGATTAAGGCATGTCTCTCCCCTCATGGAGGGCAGCAAGAGTTTGAGGTTACAATGGCAAGTCTCTTAGGCAGACAGCATTAGCTCACAGTCACAATAGGCGGTTCCATGGAGATAGCATCAACACCTGGGAACATTCTGTCTGCTTGCCCTTCCTACTGAAACAGACGGCCACCACAGAATAACTGCACAATGCCTTTCACTGAGGCAGGCAACCTCCTGATTAGGACCACAGCCTTTTTCCTGTGAGGTTGGCCTACACAGGACCATGTGGGAAGATTCATTGCCTCTCACTAGAGGGACAGGAATATTTCAACGGAGAAGCCACAGGCCAGAAGAGATCCGCTAGCGAGACAGAGTGCTTGGACCTGAAAAAAGGATGTTTCCTTCTGTACCAGTGGTTACTGTCATCAAAGTATTACAGCTTCACCCAAACTTAATTGCTATTCTTAAGTGCAGTTCATTTAAATTGTTGAGCTTGTGTGGATCGATTCTGGACATATTTTTGTCATTAGTATCTCTCATAGTGGCATGAAACATGGCAAGCTTTTTTTTTTTTTTTTGGATTCTGCCTACCAGCCTCCAAAAGACACCCTGCTCCCATTTCTCAGTTCAATTAACCTGGCTTGTTTAAAATAGTTTACAATTATTGTTGTTTCCTAATTGTATGCATTACAATGTTCTTAGTGACGGTTAATAATTACAGGTATGGTTTGATACTTTGGTTATTATTCTTTTATTTGATATCTATTTCAGGTGTTTCATTTCCTAAATTTATGTACTTAAACTGACTTACATTATAGGCAAATTTATGTTCATTATGCCCACTGGTATACCTCCATAAGTAAATTATCACTAGTTAAGAATTATGACATGGGTATTGCCTATCCCACACCAGTCTTGTGACTTGGCACATGTCAGTTAAATGCCTATGCTGATTTCTTAATTTGTGCCTATTTGCCACTGAAATTTACATTGAGGTGGTTAAGCCAGCAATAGGTATTTAGATTTCAATTTACATTACTTTTGTATTCTATTGCATCATTTCTTTCTGGGACATAATTATCAATAAAAATTAATTTGTTACATATCAATGAAATAAGAAAATAATGCTTTGTTTAAGAACATAGCTAGTAGGGATAGAAGATGGCTAAGATCATAATTATGGAAATGAACTCGCAGCCTACTGTGTTTGTTCCAGTGTGTGATTTGCTAAATTTTTGAAGTAGCTCACCCTTTGGAAGGTGAATAGGGAGATGATAGCAGCAAGAACTTTCAGCTATATGGAATTCAGGAAAAAAATGCAATTGGCGGCTGAATGTTTACTTACTGATCACGATCCAAGATGGATTTTATCTCTTCTGTTTCTCCTCCCTTCAAAGTAATTTTCTTAGGGCACTATCTCATGAGCAGTTTGATCTGGTTTTTAATTACAAGTAATCCGGCTCAAAAATATGTGTCTCCATGACCACTGAGTTTTTTTAAAAAAAACCGAGCTTTCCATGACCTAGGGGTGATGTTGGGTATTTTTTAACCCAGTTATAAATTTGTGTTTTCCAATCTCACATAGGTATGTGGGGATGCTGATTATTCAGGTTCCTCCCTCTTTTGCCCTATTACCTGATGCTAACTTCTTTTTTTAATATTTTAAAATACTAATTTGGCTTTCTTCTCATTTTTTAAAAACTTTTTTTGCCAGCCCCAAGCTCACACTACAGCTGATGGGCACTTGGGGCTCAGACCAAAAAAAGTTTAAAAATGGTTCCTTCCCCCCCACACACACACACCTATGGGGTGGGGAAAAGGAGGGAGTTTTAAACTTTTTGGGGGGTGAGCCCAAAGCGCTGATCAGCTGTAGGCGGGCTTGGGGCTGACAAAAAAAGTTTGAAAATCACTCCTTTCCCCACTACCCCATCAGGTATTTTTTTTTTTTTTTGTGAGCCCAAAGTGCTGTTGATAACACCATAGGTGGGAGGAAAGAAGGGATTTTTAAACTTTTTGTTGTGTTTTTTGCTCAGCCCCAAGCACCAATCAGCTGTAGCGGGGGCTTGGGGCTAGCAAAAAAAGTTTTAAAATTGCACCGTATCCCCCACCACATTGTTAAAAAAAGTTTAAAAATTTCTCAGGATCCAACTTTAAAATGCAGTTTTAGGATGTGGGAACATTAAGATTTGTTTATTGATACCATACCCATGAGGACACTGTAACCGAATCTTCAACCACATGATGACTTTAGAGTAAAAACATGTCTTTATATAAAAAGTATATTTCGTCCGTGTGATAGCACCCTTATATTGTGATTTTTTTTCAGTTGTGAATGTTCCATGATGGAAGGACATAGTTGCTTTAACACTACAGTATAGTTTAAAACAATGTCTAGCTCTTTCAACACCAAATAATCTTTAAAAAGAGAATGAGACTCAGCTACTGCCATTAGACTAATTTGCAAAAATGTTATTGAAGAAACAGCTATTGACACTATTTCTGACAAGCACTGTCACCTTTAAATCACACAAAAAAGCATTTTAAATGGTTTAACCGACGCCATAGTCAAACTCCACCACTTCTTTTGCCAGCAATTTCCTATGCCTGAAAACCCTAACAAGTTTAGGATTTAAGTTTTATAGGTGTATGATTTTTCTACTTGTGCCTGTTCTTACTATAGCATAATGAGATTTTAGTATGGGAGTATTACAGCTGTAGCCACTTTTGATTACTATGAATAGGAAATGCCTTCATAGAATCATAGAAAAATCTGCTCCAGAATTTTCCCTGGAATTGATGTCAGCCTGACTGGTCTGTAAGTCCCAGGTTCTTCCTTTTAGGTCTTTTTGAAGACAAGGACAAAGTTAGTCCTCCTCTAATCATCTGGCACTTTACCCATCCACCTTGGTTTCAAGAAAGCAATAGACAGTGATGCTGAGAATTCTTCAGCATCTTCCTTTGATACTCTTGGAAACATTTCATCTGGCCATGGAGATCTGAACTTGTTTAAAGATGTGCCTGGACTATCTGCTTGTCAATCTCAAGTTGCAATCCTGTCTCTTCTACTTGTACTTGACTTTTGCCTGGAGGGTCATTGACTGTCATTGGGGAAAAGACTGAGCTATACTTGGATTGGAGCACTTATGTCTTTTCTTCATCATTTGTTATTTTTCTATCCCCACTGAACTGAATGAAAATCCAGGTGTTGAAACAGACAGATTCAGAGAGAATTTGGGGTGGGTTGAAAATTTGTCACACATTTCTACTCTTAACGCCCCAAAGACTATTTATTTATTTCTACCAAGGATAGAAGTGGAGTCATGGCAACAGGACTTCTTTTCTTTTGAGATAAAAACTCTTCACTACTCACCCAGACTGATGAAGCTACTTGGATGAGTAGCGAAACATTTTGATCTCAAAAGAAAAGAAGTCCAGTTGCCATGACTCAACTTCTGGATAACCTCACTTGGATGACTGGGAATCTTCACAGACATAGTCTACCGAAAACAGGGCCGGTGCTGGTTGTTTTTTTTTTGCGCCCTAGGTGACAGGTGGGGGGACGGGGGGTGGG